>CM055029.1:6023456-6256990 GCA_029204005.1 Salix udensis | reverse complement strand
CCCTGCCACTCCTGATGGGGCATTTTCATTTGCTGGTGGCCTTTCGGGGAAAAAAATGTGTATTTTATGGGAAGTTGAAAGAGGGCAGTTGATTATGATTCTTGGCGAAAACATGGAAAAAACATTGGTTGACCTCGTTGTGGCCAGGGGGAATTGGTGATGGTAAGAGACAAGGCGTTAGAGCTGACGATGATACGAATAAATCTGTTGGTCTATCTGGGAAAGAGTTTACCGGATCAGTAAAGGATACAGTAGACATCGAGGATGTCTTGTCTGAGGCAGCAAAAGATAGGAGCAAAGCCATTCAAATGCTGTAGTCTGCTGTTGGAATGTAGGAGATACTATTGGAGCTCATTGTCCAGGAAGCCATGGGAGGAACTAGCAGGAATTGCCCGTAAAGAGAGAGGTGACATGTAAACAGCTTGGAAATTACATATCTGCCCTTTTTATCAGCCTTCAAGAAAGAAAATCCATTGTTTATCATGTGCGTGCATGGCTAAATATGGTCTATTAACTGCTTAATAAAAGCTTACTGTGGAAGACATTCCTCTAAATTTTTTGTCCTATTTCAGCCATTATAGTTTCCATCAGATAACTGCCACAAAAAGAAGGTTCCGGAGATTAAAAGATCACATTGTCCAGTTATTACTCTTGACGTCTTAACAAAGGACTTAATGCATCAGCTAATAAGAATAAGATACAAATAGAATTGGTAACATTTTGTATCTAACAACTATATAACGAAATATTATCCCTAACTGATCTAGAATTACTTTCAAACATCTCCTTGTTTGGCACCCTGTTGCTAACATGGCGGAGAGCTTTTGTAGCAGATAACAAGTCAAACTCACGGATTGATTCGAAATGGGGCAAAATACCTTATCAGTACTGCACCTGGTCATGCTTTGTCCGTCAATGGAATGTATAGATGGCTGGAATGATGTTGACACTAATGTCGACATTTTAATTTCCAGTAATTTATAGATTTAAGCACCCTAGGTTTGGAGAAAGACTTGCTGCATCAGTACTGCTAAAATGCTGCCCACAGATATGTTGATGACATTGACAACATCATTATTGAGCTGCAAAAAAGAGCAGAAGCATAAATTATACCTTGAAAGAGGAATAGTTTAGTGGCAAATACAGATTCAAACAGCCTATCAATGATTGATGAGATCCTCAAACTCAGCAATATCAGGCCAGTTGCACGCGAGATTGCAATAGAATTGCAGGATATTTCCATAGTCATACTGATGAAGTATCACAGTAATCTGTAGAAGCTCAGAAATGTAGAATATTCTTTCCTAAACATGTCCATTTGATAGAAGGTAAATCTCATTTGCCTGATTTTTCTATCTCTATGGTTGGAATACGTTTCACACATAAAACATCTATATCCAGACTAATCAGTCTATACTGGTCAGCTCAACTAAGGTAATCCTCAATCCCAAATTAATCAGGTAAACTACATGGATCCAAACTTGGATTCAAAGCTAACCATATTCTAACACATTAATTAATTTAAGTAAGGTTCAAGCTCGTTGACGTTCCCAACAGTCATAGACAATTAAGTGCAACCCACTCTTCTACACAGCTGATCAGAACTCAAAACATATTGACAGTTGCAGAGAAACATATCATGTATGACTGCTGGCTGCATTCCATAGTTTGGTATGCCAGTGAGTACTGAGCTTAAGCCTTCTAAGGTTCCTGAGATGAGGAGTGGGTTATCCGGAGGTAGTCCTGTAAAGTGTAAACCCGCTCCAGGGGGAAAAAAAAGATTGAGTGCCATATGATAAATTGAGTTGTCTTTTTTTTTGGCTTACCCATTGAAATCCTTCTTTCTCCTGGAGAGCAGCACCTATTATGCTCTCACCAACATTAGCAATCTGGGATGCTATCACACATATAACTGCTTCAGGTGCATTTATCTGATTCATACAAAGAAAAGGGGAATGATTGAAATATGTCAAAAAAAAATCGAAAATCTAAAATATTGCTACATGGTATGAATGAAATTAAAACATAATCTGAAGAAACACCATACAAATGTAATCAAAATGGGTACACCTAGCTGGTAAAGTCTCCTCAAATCTTCAGAGCAAGGATGCTCTGTTTAGAAAATGACGAGGCTACTCCTATTTGGGAAGCCAGCCACTAGACCATATGGTTTTGCTGGTGCACCAATCCTAAGAACAACTTTTCATTTCAGAAAATGTACACTGCTTCTTTGAAAATCAACTTCCTAATTCTTACAACATACTTTTTTCTTTGTTTATTCTTTAATAGTACATTTTTTTATGACAAATATAGGAAGAAGGTTTATTATGGGATAAGTTGGACCATAAGCATCATAACAACCCATTTCAAAACTTACATAATGAACAATGAAGAAATGCCTCTAAAAGAGCTACAAAAAACAATGTAATCATTCTTTGGAGATAATTGGAGTGACTCCATAATACTAGGTTGCTTCCAAATCTCTTTTGGCAAGGCTTCTTCCAAATCTTCTATTGCAAGGTTTCATTAAAGTTTAAAGCAACAGTGCCAGAATCACTACTTTCAGAAATAAAATGGCAATTACAACAAAAAGCTAACCTTATTGATGAGAGATAATAGTAAAAAGAAAATCAAAACGTTTCTCAAAGCAGTATGGGATTGCAGGCAGAAATTAAATGGAGAATATAAAAATATATTGATCAAGCCAAAACCATGTTTTTAAATTTTACATTTGACAATAATCATCAGCATTGCCTTTTCTATAACAACACAGTCTGAAAATGAGAAGCTATGATAATGATAGCATAAGGATATGTAATGGTGAGATGTTTACCAAAGCAATGTGAGAAAGAGAAAGAAAGCAGGAAAAATGCTCATAATCCTAAGAAAGAATGATACAGATTTGAGGGGGGGCAGAGTAATGTAAAGCAATACAAACGTTATACATAATTAAAATGAACATGATAAACAATACCTCACCCAGGATACAACCAATGGAGGCAAGAAGTATAGAGGCCAACAATCCAGCTAGTGTTCCCTCAGCACTGACAGCCCCTTCTGCTTCCCCTTGGAACTACCTTAAATGTGGTAACTAGGTACCTGCTCAAGCCACATAAATGTGGAACGATAAAATTCTCATAGTCCAAATCATCAAAGCATGGTAATCAAATCAAATTTGTTCCCAAAGCTACGAGCTTCACTAAAAACTGAAACCCTTGAAAATGCACTGATCAAATCACAAGAAACAATTCCAACCGGCATCACCTAGATTACCAAGCAAGACTCATAAAAAGACAACCCTCGCAAACTATAGTTTAACTACAGCATGTAAGGAATTACTCAACTTGTGTGCATGCACACGTGTCTGGGAGTGTTCAAGAACATGTTTGTTCATATGAAGGATTTTAATTTCTTTACCCTTTTTATACTTATCAGTAATAAATTGTATACTAAAAAGGCAATAAACTGGGATGTGACTCATATTTATCAGAAGCATTAACACATTTTACAGGTAAATGATCGATGAAGATGTGATACCACCACTTGTCACTGGGATAGTTAATAACTACATGCTTTTTTCAAGTGAATGAAAAGAAACTTAAATACACAATCTGATTATGCTAATTGCAAATGCCACCAGTATTCCATTAGTTTGTTAGATTTAGGTTCATGTGCAAAGTACACAGGTTTGATGTCATGATCACCTGAATACCATATAGAACCTGCTAATCTTCCAAAACCTTTGAGAAAGCAGCTGCATAATATCATTATGTACACTTTTTCTATCCCTCATGCTTTGTTATCCAAATTTTAGACCTTTTCTTTTCAAAATTCCTTGTTTTAAAAAGGTGTGAACTCATAGTGGGAACATATGAAACTCATTCTTTTGAAAATCATCGACAAACAACAAATGCAAACCTCAAACAGAAAATTATTATCAAAATAAGGTAGGTAATCATTGGAAAGTATAGTCCATAAAACATATCTCCAAAATAATCAGGCTTTTCTTGCATGGTTCTCACATAGTGATAAAATTACAGTTCATGAATACTCCTCCTTAAAAAGGTTAGTACTTAATACATCGATGTAAAGGACACTCCAAGGAATTCATTTACATAAACAGGTCTTAATCAAACCTAACTTTCTTAAATCAGTCCTAGTTTTCTTATCCAACCTTCTTATGCACAATAATCCTTGTCTCAAGGGTTACAAGGATACCTATTAGCACAGTTGCTACCAATGTTCCAAATCCAGATCCAACTAGACCATTGAACTTCTAAAATCATTACAAGTAATGCTTCTAAGTTATTTCAGCAGAAATTATCACCTACAAAACAATGAAAAACTAAATAAAATTGGCTAATGACTGGTGCAAGTGGAGACAGGTCAATGGCATTCAAAGCCACTGAATTCAAAATCCAGCATAATCAAGAGTGACCAAATCAAAGCCTAAAAATTAAGAATGAACTGTTGAATCCTCACCAAGCAGAAAAGCAATACTTACGTAGTTTTTCCATATGCCTTCCCTATCTCACTTGAGACTGTATCGCTCAACTTTAGTACAGAAACTGGCTACAAAGCCAAGGCGCCAAAGCGCAAGAAATGCCTGTCCCCCAGCTCCAAATATTGACAGTAAAAGCGCACACACAACCAGCAGCACTTGAACCTATCACACTTCCTGGTCCCCTTCTTCCCTTCCGCTTCTCAGCCACCCCTTGAGCTTCCTTCTGAGCCATTTTCACTTTTGTAGCTGCAGTTCCCTAACAGCATAAATTAACTGAATCCTGTTAAAAACAAGAATTTGAATGAAAAAGAAATAAATTGCAACGACTAATAAATCACCCTCTAAATCAGGCAATTTGTAACCAATCAGTTGCTAAGAGTAAGCTCTAAGCTTTACAATTCAAGTCCTGCACAATAGAAATACAAAATAATCTATAAGATTGAAGAGAGAGATAAAACCCCACATTAATATTTCAACCACTTGAAAGAAATGAAACCATTACAGATTAAACCCAGAAAAGGACCCAAAGTTAGAACAAATAACTAAAAATCCAACATATATGGCAGACTGTCCAATTAATTATTGCACAAAAAAAAAATCAAAATTAAGGGTACAAAATCTAAATTCTATAGAATCAGACAAAAAGCTCAAGCAACCTAAACATGCATAAATAGTATACATATATAACTAGAAAAGACAAAAAGGGCATAAAATGAATTGCTTGAATCACTAAAAAATGAGGATTCACTTTAGTTATTAAAAAACCCAATAAAACAAATCACCAAAACCCAACAAAAATAACAAAATACATGCAAGCAAAGATCCAATTTTTTTTTTCTTTTTAGCTTACAAGAACAAAGTAAGAGGCAACAAGGAGGAACCCGGAAGGTCCAAAAGCGCGCCAAGTAAGATTGCCCAGCAAAAAAGCTGCAAAAATCCCAGAGAGAGAGAGCCCAGATACCAAAATTGGAGACCCAGCAACAAAAATCAACAGATTGCTCAAAAGGGCTGATTCCCAAGTGGGATGTGCTGATTGGATCAAGTCCATAGCCTTCGATAGAACTCCTTGCATTGTGACTGCATGTGGTCTGTGAGAGAGCATTTTCTTGTGGGATTTGAGTGTTGGAATTGGGGTGGAAGTAAGAATTAATGGTTTTTTGGGGTGAATTTGTGATTTGGAGAAGTGGCAAGGAGGGAAGGGATTTGGGTGTTTAATGTGTAGGAACATCGAAAGTGCCATTGTTTATGTTTTTTTTGTTCTGTTTGACTTTTGAGTAAGTTCGGGTTGAGAAGAAGCATGAATATTTGACTATCCATAAGAACAGTGTTGCCTGAATTATATGAAAGGATCTGGATTTGTTTTTTTTTTTATATATATAAAAAAGTTAATATATGAAGTTAAAAGTTTTGGTAAATAATATCATTAATTTTTTTTTATTAATATAAAATAGCATATTTTTACTTTGCTGAATTCTAAGCTTGATATTTATTAAATGTTACTATTTTTAATTATGATAATATAGTTGTCGCGCTTAGAAATAGTAACATTTAGTAAATATCATGTCTTTAAAGCACGACATCTTAATATGTAGTTTCATTTCTAATTTTTCACCTTAAATGATTGGTTGGTTAATCCAATTGTATGAACCGGTGGATTAATTTACATACAAATCATATTTTATGAGTATCAATGATGTAGGTAGACTAGTGATAATAGGTGATCATAAACAGTAAAATATGATAATTTGTCTTAAATAGATTAAATGAATGACTTAGCAATGCATTTATAGACCTGTGGGATAAGTCTAGATCCAAGAGAATGATTTGTCGTTCATAAATTAGAATGATAACTCAGAAATGACTATATTTTTCTTATTCAACTCTTGCATCGTGCTCAAGTTCTTATAAGAGTTTTCAAATGTCATTTTTCTTAGAGTAGCATAGAATCACCAATCTAACCAACATTTAAGGCCTTGATTTTAATAATTTTTTTATTTTTCTTAATTTTTTTTAATTGGTTGATTGATTCAACTGACCAACATTAATTAAAAAATTTCATGGTTCAAAACTGTGACATCTAAAAATATGCTATTTAATTCGAGCTTTATGTTGTTATGTTAATTATTTTATTATTATTTTGTATGTTATTTGTCCAATTTATCCTAAGATCTCTCTCTTCTTATACACCATTAAAAGTTGATGTAATCATGAAAACGACTCGGGTCAGAACAAGATGAGTTTTTCATCTACTCATATTTGATTCCATGCCTCCATAATCATTATTGACGTTCGTATTAGACCTGAACAAGATGAAGGATTTTTTTAATTCAAACTTAACTCAAGTATTTCTTTCATTCTTTTAAAAAATTATATCCAAATTCATTATAACACCTCACATAATCACATTTTCACAAATTAATAATAAAAAAAAGACACCCATTGATAATCTTATTTTTCTAATTTGTATATAAAATTAAAAAAAAATACAATTTATTTTTAAAAGATATTTCATTAAATATATTAGTGGTTTATATTAAGAGTTTGTTTGTTTTCGTGTTTTAAAAGTGTTTTTGAAAAAAACAAATCTTTGTTTTAAATTAATATTTTTTAGTGTTTTCAGATTTTTTTAATGTGTTTATGTCAAAAATAAATATTAAAAAAAAATATTTTTTTTTATGCATCTCCAAGTATAAATGCTACATTATTAATAATTAGTACAATTATATATCTATATAAATCATTCAATATCTAATTTATATTTATATATCTTGTATCTAGTGTTGAATTATATGTTTAGTAATTATTCGAATGATCTTATATCATGTTTTTCTCTTTAAAAAAAATATATCAAGTGCCTAATTTGCATCATATACCATATATAGATACACAAGATTAAACTACATGATATAATTTTCCCTTAAGTATATTTCATGATGATTGTAGTTTTAGTGTTATATATTCCTTTCCTTTTAAATTATTAAGATATAAACATCTTTAACATATGTTATAAAAAAATCTAAGAGGTGATGAAAAATTATTGTGAACATATGTACTTGCACTCTTTCACAAATTGTTATAATCTTCAATGATTTTTTTAAAAAATATTTAATTCCCAAAAGGTTTTTTCTCCTAGTATTTTAATTGGAAAGTTTAATAGCAATTTCTTCCTATTTATTAACCAAGAGCAAAATTAAATGGAGGACCAAAGTAGAAAATGCATAAAAAAATAGATGGGGGGTTCAAAATTGACGTGAAAAGTTATGTAGCACCCCCTATATCAATCCTTTATGGGCACATAAGATAACCATAAATAAAATACAAAATAAATATGAAAAACATATCACAAACTCGAGTGTATTCCTACCCTCCTAATAACATTATTCATAACCAACCACATATATTTTCAAATTAAACAATCATAGATAAATTTTACGATAAAATTATAGGACTTAAAAATTATAAAAAACTTCCAGTCTCATATATATAATAAAAAAATAAAATAAATACATCATTATCATTATAGCTTTACCATAATAAAATAATAATCCTCAAAGATTCAATAGTTATATTTATGCATTCCCTTCAAAACTAAAATGATAATTTATAAAATATAGAGATCTTATAGCTAAACATACTTGAATTAAACCTTATAGCTATAATAGTTGTCATGTCAATTTAGTTTTGACAAGTATATGAAGAACTTGTCAAAAATAAACATAATACAAATTTAGAATAACAATTATATTATCACATCAAGATACTAACAAATATATAAATTTACTTTCATATTTTTTCACAAACTTCATTGTTCATCATTTATTATAAAAATTTCTCCTACCATGATAATAACAACCCAATCAAAACCTTTTACTCTAACAATTAACATATAAGCCTCAAACTCAAGTCTAACCTTTTCATACAACAATAAATTCAAAATATTGTTTTTCACACAAGAATACCAAAAAGGTAACTTAACATCAAAGTTCATTATATTCAACCCTTCATAAACCTCTTTTTATAGGTTCATTAACATAAATAACACTTAACCTTGCATTTTACTTGGTTTTTGTGTCCAAGTTATATGTCCAATACCTTCCTAGTCTTTGATAATACGGCTAATTATAATTTTATCCACTACATCCACACTTATGATTGATACATTAATTTTATTATTAAGTCCCTTATTTTCTCATGACCGAATTGAGGTCCCAATTCTTGTGGATGACTTTCATGCATAAAAATGCATCCAATTTATCTTTCAATAGACTAATTTTAGCTTTACATGTGTGACTGGCTATCATGCACACAAACATATGTATTTGTTTTCTTAATTAAAGCTTACTTAGCTAAGCCCTAGTTATAGGGTTAACTTTTCATTAAACTACCCAAACATCTTATAAATAATAGTGTATCCATCTATACCCTCTTGTATGCCCAACTTAATGAACATAATATTTGTCTATACTAATCTCTATATTGAGACTTCATGAGTCCTTATCATTTTATAACACATATGTAAAAAATAATATTCATAATATTGAAAATAACTACTTATAAAAACTATTGTAAATTTAAAAGATTGAGGTGACAAACACCTACATATTCCCCTTACTAGTCTTATCTTGCTTGTTTGCGTCCCGCAACAAATGTCTCTCTTACATCACACCAAGTCTTTTATGACATCCATTTGCTTCAAAATATTAAGAACGTACTTCTCAATATTCCTTTAACAATTTAGGCACTTATTACTCATGAATACATGTACTTTTACATCATTACATGTAATTTCTCAACATTTAACATTCCAATATAATAAATGTTATCAAACAAATAATTTTATGCATAATCACATATTATATTTTCTTTTTTATATAATAATCACTTATATTCCTTAAACAACTTAAACGATTTAAAGAAAAAACAAGAAAAGGCAAAAACATAAAATTAAGCTGCCACAAAACAATAGCCAAAATGATCTCCTTAGTTTGAGTAATAGTCCAACTATTTTTTAATAGGGTCTAGTTAGTTTTTCAAAATAGCTAGCCCATTTTTGTTACTCAGGATTTTTTTTTCTTTTTTTCTCTAGTTGAAATCTTTACCCTCGTAATAAATTTGAGTTTTACTTTCAAGATTAGTCCTTACATCATATATGTTACAAATGCAACACACTAATAGATGATTTTTTTTTAAAGAATAACGCTCAATCATCACAAATTGTAGCATTCAAAAATTCAAGAAACTCATATTTCCTCCTAATTTTTCAACATAAACTAACTTTGTCCTATTTTCTTTTTTTATGGTTGTATCACCATAACCATGCATAATTTCAATGAAAGATTACACCTAATTTTTTTTTCTAATTGACCAAACCTATTCTCCTCTTTTATTAAAGATGTATCTTCAATTTTAAACAACTCCTTACTACTCCTTTTTTTTTTATGTATATCGATCAATTTTCTCATTACTTTCTAGTTTCCTTAAATTTCTAATATGAACCACGGAACCAAAATTAGGATGTTATTTTTATATGTTTCCAAGTAATGAGAATCCTTTGTTTATTCACCCTTTAAGGTTGTATTACCATCATCAAATCATCAAACTTTCCAACAAAACATTGTCCCCTTAAATTCTTCTTCTTGGGTCAAACCTCTTTGAGGTTCCTACCAAAAACTTCTCTTGAAACTTCTTTCTTATTTCTACTGATTAAGACTTATCTTGAGGTTTTACCATGTAATTTCTACAAGAACACATCTTTCCTAATTTCTCATAAACCTTAATGTTTTATGGGATTGGGGATTTTTCTTTCTAGCTTATGACCACACCTTAAAATAAATTATTTGAGTTTAATAGATATTTTATCTTATTTCTTGAACTCAATTGAACCTCTCTTGAGCAAGTTCTTGACCAAATCTTATATTCTTTTTTATTCTTGATTTTTCTTTAAGTTCTTTTTTCTATTTTTTATGTTCTTTATTAGATGTGTTTTCTTTTTTTTTAAAAGAAAACTTAAAATTCTACAATATCCTCTTTGCTCTTCTCTTTAATCATTCTTGACCATAGTTTCCTTTGAATGTGAGAATAAGAGTTACATGTTTAAAACTTCTCCCTTCTCGTCTCATTAAATCATAGACCCCCTCTCTTTCTTTTTTGAAGCAAAACTTGTTTTATATTTAGCTCTTAAGTTTCTTATTTACTAATTATAGTCCTCTCTTCCTATGTCAATCCTATTATTCAACCTCAATCCCTTTCTTTATACAATTTCAGCCCCTCCATTCTTTATTATGGGTTTTACAAGTTCACTTTTTTTCTTTCAAATTTTAAAATGATATATTTATGGTCCCTTAGGTTTTCTAAAATTTTATTTTAGTATAAGACTTTATTTTATTATTTTCTTAGTTTTGTCGTAGAAATAGTCATTAGATTTCAATGATAAAGACAAAGTTTCAATTGGCTTCAATTCTAACCATCAAAATGGTTGATTTTGGAGTAATTTTATTTGATGAGAGGAATTCCATTAGGGTCTTATTTTCTATCAACATTACATGATATGGTAGATTTAATCTTGAGAATTGTTTTGGATTTAAGTTGGTTTTTTTATTTTCAAACCAATTTATGGGTTGTTTGAAGCCATAAATGGGTTAATCAAGGTGTATAGGGTGGTTTTTAGGTGTTTTAGGTAAAATATTAGGTTGTGAATTGAGGTTTTAAGCATAAAAGATCCATGCTCTCATTTGTTGCTCTATTTGTCATATTCTTTGTCGTAGATGACATATTATTTGTCTTTTTTATTTTTTTTAAATAAAAGGTGGACAACTCATCATTTATCTTTTTATATTAAAAATAAGTTAATGGGCTAAATGCATAGACCCATAAACACACCTCGTCTGGTTTCTTTCTTTCTTCTTTTCCCACATATTACTTTCTAGCTTTTTGTTGCTGTTTAATCCATTTTCGGTCCCTCAAATTAAAAAATAATAGTTTCACCCTTTTTTTTTATCAACTATTTATTTTAAAATTTTACTTAAAACTAAAAAAATTAACCTTTTTGTTATTTAGCTTTGAAATAGTAGTTTCGCTTTTACTATTTCAACCCCATATATGTCATGTTTTTATGTTTCCTTTAATTAAATAGTTAAAACCTCATTTACTTTATAATATAACTAGCATTTATGTCATGAATATTTGTGTTATATATTAGGTATGAAAAAATAATTAGAAGATAATATAGTTAAACGAGATTGGGATGATTATTGACTAGATATCCATGTTGAGTTGGATTATGTGATAAAATAATTTTAAACACGGGTATGATGATTTATAAGATTAATATCTAACACAAACATATGGTTTATAAGTAACAATGTTTTCTTTCTACAAGTATTATTATTATTTGCAATACATTAACTTTTTATTCATTTGTTAACAACTTGTGATATAACATCTTGTGATGTCTATATAATACCATCACATAATAGTTTCATTCTAATATTACTTTTGTCTGACAAGTAATTATAAAAATATGTTCTTACTAAGACAAGATATAACTAGAAAATATCTAGAAACTCATATTGTTAAGAATCAAACAAGCTATGGAGAAGTATACTGATAATTTAATGTATTGTTTTGCGTTTGTCTAATCTTTTTCAATTGAATATTGTTGGTAAATATTGTTAGTGTATATACCTCATAATCAGTCAATTGGTTATACGTGATATTGACTTTGTTCATGTAAATATATTTAATATTAATAAAAGCTTATTTATTTTTAATATTTATCACATATTTGATTAATTAATCTAGCAAAAATAAAATCTATGAGAGAAAAATTATTTGGAAAGAAAATTATGAAGCTCTTAAATGTTCATTGTGAATTTTTTTTTAAGATTGAACATTAATGATAGTTCTTGAGACTAACACATATTATGCTAAAAAAAATTATGAAAGAAAGCAATTGTTCTCATAAGCTATGATATAAGGGATACCTATAACTAATATATATATACTTGTCAAATGATATATATAATGAGCTGATCCATATGAGAATTCTATATAGAGAGATCACTTGTGTTTATAGACAAACTCTTATAATAATTGTATAAATGATTCTTAAATTTGAGATCACCAAGTTATCTTATAAAGAAAAGATTGTAGTTTTGATCCTATCACACATTGTCCTAATCAAGGGTAATAAACAAGTAAATATTAGGTATTACATGAATTATATAAAAAGTATTTAAGTAATTAAGAGAGGATTTATCATCCTCGGTGAAATAAAAAACAAAATATTCCATCTATTCTCCAATAATACTGATTGTAAATCCTTGCTCATGGTAGAATGAGATTTGTAATGAGTTTAAATCTTATTCAAATAATAAATGACCATAATGTTCAAACAAACATGATTTGACATAGTTAATATACTCCATGTCATAAGAACAATATTGATCAAAGAATAATAATTACACTGAAAAACTAGTTATTGAAAAGTTAAGTTAAACTACTTATAACTTTTGTAATATTTAGAGGATCATGACAAGTTGCTAGACATTGCATTTGATCTTCAAAAATTAATGAATTAATTTTTAAATTGGTAATAAATAAATTTGTTAAATTTATGTAATCCTATTTTATTTAGAATCGTGATTTATATTTGAGTCAACTTATATATAAACCTAATGAGTTACACACATAAAAATCATTGATCATAAATTAAAATTGAATGATTAATAAAGCGTGAGTTAATTATAAATAAATTTTGAAAATTGAGAACTAGAATGTAGTTTATAAAGGGAATTATAAATCTAGACCTAGAAAAATCAAGTAAAGACTTGATTGAATAAAATTTTAAAATTAGCCTCAAATAATATATATTATATTATTTCAGGATCAAATTGATATTTTAGCATTTATAGAATTTTTAGATTTTTCTATAAATAAAAAAACTGTACTTTTATATTTTCAATGAATGATGAAAAATTAGAGTAAAGTACAATATTGAAATACCCTAAAACACAAAAGAAAAATGTTAATACTCTAAGGTATAATAATTTCTCTCTCCTAAAAGATTAAAGAGATTTCTCACTAATAATTCATGTAGATTATTATTAAAAGGTGAACAGTTGAATGATTTTTTGTTTGTGATAACTTAGCATTTGAAACAAATATCCAAAGCTGATAACAACATCTAATCTTTAAATAAAATCTTAAAACAACTCTTGATTTATCTAATAAAATTTCTGAAACTCTTGAAAGAATTTAAATTTAAGGTTTGTGCTACCTTTATATTTTGGGAAATCCAACAAATAAAGCATCAGTTGACAATACCGACCTGCAACATTTACTGAATAAACAATTTATCCACCTGTATGAAATAATAAAAAGAAATTTAATGTTTCCCTCTCATGATCACGAATCATTATATGCTGCATGTGCACATCAAATTCCGAATCCATTACACCCATGCCACATTGCTTTCACAGAAACTGTTTATTCAGGGATTCAGCATTCATTTTGCCAACTATCAAATACCTAATTCTGTAGCAATGCAGCGTATAGTAGCTGGTTCCAAGTGTCAGGAACACCAGCAAGACACCAGTGACTGCAATCATTCAACGCGAGGCTTTTTGTAGCATATCTACCTGGGTGTCCATCTTTTCTCAGCTGAGTTAGTAATGTAATGTCGAGCACATACGCAGGCCTCGCCATTTTACTAATCACACTTCTTACAACAGCTTCTCCTGGATGACTTGGTCCTGGATACTTCGCTCCTTCAACTGGTTTTGTTTGTCCCTATGCATGTCCTCGCACTTGGATCCGGATCCTTCCATTCCTTAGGACTTAAACGAAAGGTGTAATTAAGACAAAGATTAGTAGTAAGCAGACATGTTTTATTTGCAGAAAAGATGATCAGTTCTGCTGTCAAACTTTCAGTAAAATGGAATTATCTTACTCGAGATGAGCGGCGGCAACTCCTTGGAAGTATACTTTAGTCTTCGAAGGATCAGTGTTTTGGTCAATCCAAGTAGCCCAAGTGGTCAACGCAATCTTCAAGGCTTCCAAACGATCCATGTCTTTAACAATCTTATCTCCCACTTGAAAGTAGTCCCACCTGCAACACAGCAGTGCATCATTTGCTAGCTGATCACTTCATAATTATTTGTAAGTTAATTGGCCAATCATTCATTTCATGTAGAGATGTTCATGATCATACGTCTGTGATCGTCCACTGTGAAGCCACCAGTGATAGGTGTTGAAGATCAGCATGTCCATTCCCCGCCACTGGCTGCCAGTGCCGATGGAATCCAGCTTCAGAACCTTGCCTATTTTTTCATAGATCACATCTACAAGGAACCCATTTTTCAACCACAAAACTGATAGCCCATACTCCTACGAGGCCGAAAACAAAGAAACAAAGATAGTAAAGAAACGAACTTTTCCCTGTTGGAGAAGAGTGATATACAGAAAAAAAGAACGAGAAAACTAAAAGATATATATATACCGGCATTGTAAATGTTGAGAGCAGTCCTGTACAGTCTATGGTGTAACTAGAATTTGGAACTGATGCATGGAGCAGGCATGTTAGGGAAACCCACATGTTCTTACTCAGTGAGTCACCAACAAGCATTATCTTCTTGCCTCTACACCTCTCCAAGAAATCCACACCATTGAATCTATGATGTGATTAAACTATTATTATGAAAAGCGTAGAAATGTAATAAAATATAAGGTATGGGCATGGTGTCTGGGTTAGTTGGCTAACTTTTTCTTGAAAGCCATATTTAAAAAAAAAAAAAAAAAACCCAAAAATCTGACTTAATGCTAATTAAAGAAAAAAACTGCTTAGCAACAAATAAAAGAAAAGGAGAGGAGAGAAAAGAAGGCACCTGGGAATGCCACAACCAGTAGGCTGCCATCTGTATTTGAGGTAATCTTTGTCAGGTCTGCCATTTTTCTGACAATCAAATCCTTCTCCAATGAAGGGACAACTTGTTGAATCGTAAAGTGGGTATGATTCATCGTAAACCCAACTTCCTTGGAAATAATCACACTTGTTTGAGCTCATTCTTTGTTCATAATATTCTCCGCCATCGTTACCAAGCACTTGGTATGGTAATGGCAGGCATGGTAGCAGACACAGACAGCCTAAGATGCCAAGCCAAGAGGTCATTGAAAGGATTTGTACAGCACAGAAGAACTAACAGATCGCAAGAAGAGAGATAGAAATAAAATCTGCAGCATTTAGTAATAGGATTCTGCCTGGCAGCAACAACAATTATAACGACACTACCTCTTGAACAAACTAGACAATTATATGACGTGCCATTTTCTTAGTGGATGGGGTTCGTTTTTTTCCTTCTTTATCTTAATTTCTTTTTTATTCTTATATTTTTAATCTTTGTTTTCTTGAAATTTGTTTATTCCACTATTATGTTCACTTAATTTGTCTGATTAACTTAATAACTAACTTATGTTAGGTCTCGATATCAAATTGAGCTCAAGTGTTGAAACAATTTTTAATGCTACCCTTAATTTTTAAATATTATCCACCACTATTTTTTTATTTATTTTTAATCAATTTGGCTTAATTTGCTTAAGATTGGTTTTTGTCAATTTGTATTAGAAAGACTAAATCAATCTTTATAGCTAAGGGACTATAAATGAAAAAACTTATTTTTTAAAATATTTTTTAGTTTATTTTGCTTGTTTTAAAATGTTTTATTAAAGAATATGTATAAGCATAATTGTCATGGTTTATCTATTTTTTATATAATGCAGAATCAATTTCTTAACCCTTCACATATGTACATGTTACTTTTCATTTTATTTATATAATTCAGATTCTATTTAAATAGTACTTCCAATTAAAGATTAAAGATTAAAGATTGATCATTTTCATTACTTCAGTCTAATCTTTTTAGAGCACTGCTCAACATTTTAATCATAATTGGGGTTTTAGAACTTGATTTAAAATGTGGTTGGTCTTTTTAGAATGGTAAGACAATAGAACATAAATTTTAGGAGGGCTGCTGAACCCTAATCCTATCATTTATACATCAAAATTCACTTATTAACGATCTAGTGGGATCCATTTAAACTTTTCTTGAAGTGTAGCCCCATATCTAGAGTTTTCTAACTCTAATTTAAAAAAAAAAAAAAAACAGTTGCATTTAAAAGGTAACATTCACACCTAAAACATTTATATAAGAATATATTTTAAATTTTGTGATTTTCAAGTTTAGTTTTATGTTGAAAGTTTAGTGATGAAACTGCTTTATTTTTTGCTTAACAATTTAACAAACAGCTAAATGTTTTTATATGTTTTCCTATGATTTAAGATAACCAATTCCATTTAATTCATCTTATAACACTATCAAGTATAAATCTTATTTCAATAAAATAACCAAATCTATCATTATTGAAAAATTCCTCATGGTAAACAACATTATTTCATTAATAATAACATCAAAAGAGAACCGAAACTCATAATCTCAACTTCACATAACACTAATATATTCAATATATCTCATAACATGTGATCGTACAATCTATACCTTTTATATGTATTACTTATTCTTAGTAGATGATGAATCAAGAGAAAGATGTAAGAAGAAACCAAGTTTTCTCCACTTTTCCCTTCCTCGTCTCATTTCCTATAAAATCCCTTACTTCAATGTATGACACATTGAATAATTTTGTTCTCTCTCTCTCAAGATCTAGTAATTCTATTTTTAAGTTATCTAACAAGAAATTTAGAAGAACTTCATGGATTATCCTCTTCTCTTAATCTTTCTAGAATTTTTGACCACCTTATCTCTCTTAAGAGCCATGTCTTTTATTTATACCCAATATATTTATAGCCACATATATTTGTTAAACAATCAAAACAAACTAAAAGAGAAAAACAAAAATAAGAAATAAGGCTTGAGTTTCATAAATGAATACTTTAATACTTAATTAACGTAAATACAAAAAGACTATATATAAACTAAAGTAAAAGACTATTCTACCCTTAATATAATAAAACAAAATAACTCTATTATCTTAACATCTCCCTTCAAAATCATGATGCAGCAACCACAAGCATCGAGAGTTTGCCAAGTAGAAAACAAAACCAGGAAATAGAATGTGACTTGATAAAAAAATCTACAATCTACAAAGAAGAGAGAACAAAAGGCAAAATGATGCTTCCATGATTGAGATGATGACAAGTAAGATGAAATCAATCTTAATATGCTTAGTTTATTCATGAAAAATTGAGTTATGAGTGATCGAAATAGAACACTGATTGTCACAATACAAAGGAGTGGGATGAGAAAGAGAAACATGTCCTAAACGAGAATGCTATAAATAAAAAATAGAAGAGGAAGGACTCAATATAAAAAAAAACAAATTAACACTAGTAGCAACAGTAGTAGTAGTAGTAGTAGTAATAGTAGAAGTAGTAGTAGCTGACACTTTTAACTCATCCAAAATATAGTTTTTTCTTCTTATGACATGTCCTATTCATCTTCTAAGACTGCAAATGCCCGCACATAATAAAGAAAGAGTAAAATATAACTAAATAATCACCAAAATCACATATTTAACCAACAAAAACATCATTCATTGTGAGGTTTATAATGAGATAGACATTCAGAAAAGACATGTGAGGTGTGATAATAGAACCAACACCTGATAAGGGCATACAAGTTTCATCAACAATCATGACATGAATAAGAACAAAGAAGACATAGACAAAAGATGAAGAATCTGGAGACATGACGTGAAGTGCCAAATCAAAAACCCTATTTAGAGTGTGACATACCTAGAGAACCAAAAGACAACTATCCTATGGAAGAAGAAACAAATATAACTTGTGGTTGTAAAGAGAGAAACTTATGAAATTGCTTAAGCAGAGTACTATGGTCGATTAAAGAACCAACTAAGATTGTTACTGTATTATTATGGTATGGTAGTTTGTAACCCTAAGGTGATCTATGAACATTAGATTGTGACTAACTGTTAGGTTTCTAGGCTTGATTATATTGTCTCTGCTTAGGACATTCAGTCTGTTAATGACCCTTCTACTTATAAAAATTGTACTCTTCAAAAGCAACACTTTATATAACTTATTATGATTATTGGAGAATGGTTTGGAAGTGTTTCTAACACCGAAGGATTAGTGAGAGTTCCCTTTTCAGAAGAAGAATGAAGATTTTTTACTTCAGCCAATAACTCGTTGACAACTTAATAAACAAAGGGAAGTAGAAAACAATGCAAATTTGAACCTCTAAGCTCTTCAAATCATTATGAAATGACATTAAAAATTGTACCAATCTTTTTTGCTTTCTACAATCAATATATGTGCCACATGCTTTTAATTCTTTTGATTTTGTAAGAGTCAATTGATCCCAAAGATCTGTCATGATAGAATAAAACTCATGAATATTCATATTCCTCTCATGAAGAGTTTGTATAAAAATCTCCAATTGATACTGCTTTACAAAATTTGATTGAGTAAATAACCTTTGTAGATGATCTCAAACTTTCTTTTTGTCTTATGTTTTGATAGTCATGTACCTATTGAATGCTCGTCAATATCCTTAGGTTCTCAAGCCTTCTTCATCTATGTTTGAAATATACAAAAAATAAAGTTATGTTACATCAAACATAAACGCTACATATCTAAATTCATGTTCTTGCAAAATACAAATCTTGACTTGATTTGACAAATAAATCAAGTCACCACGTAAGAAATCCAAGGCAAGATTAGACAATTGTTTATTCTCTTTTGTAAGATTATTTCCAATAGAGATTACACCTAGTCACATATTTAATAAAATAATATAATTGTACATATGTGCATGTTTAATTTCAGATGCTTAAAATTATATCGATAAGATGTTTTTTTTACAGCAACAGCAATAAAAAAAGAAGATCGGTTAGACATGTCCCCGAGAAACAACAGGACAGAACAATAATCCTGAGGAAATAGCTAGCAATCCTTAGGGCGATGAATAAACAAGCGTTGCCTTGGAAGAGAGGCAAATACATAATATCTTCACACAAAAAAAGACAAGAACGAACGATATTTCAAACGCTTTGTGCAATATCCTTATTACACCATTGATTGATTCTTAAGAACATCTAATGTAAATGTTTCTGAGTTTAAGGAAAAATTGAGAAAGGGTTTAAAAAAATGCAAGAAATCTGATACTTTCTCAGAAAAATGGGAAGTACCATTCAATAAAAACCCCCAGCATATGGATGCCCGACATAATCTATTAATTCATGTAAGAAATCGTTCAACTTCCCCCACCCCAAATAAAATATGTTTTTTCAGGGCAGAAGATTGTAAAGGATTTCATTCCAAGTGTCCGGCACACCGGGAAGACACCAATGGCTGCAGTCCAGTCCGGCCGAGCCACCTAGACCATAAATTGAAGGGTGTGCATCCTTTCGCAGCAGAGAGAGGGTTGTTACATCGAGCAGGGTGACAGGCTTTGTAATCTTGCTCAAAACACCTTTCAGCACCTCTACAGCTGGTGGCAATCCTCCCGGATAAGTTGAGCCCGCCACCGGCTGCTGCTGCCCGGCACAACTCTTGGCGCTTGGTTCATCCCATAGAGTCCCGCTGATAACGAAATAGCAGTAAGAAAAGAATACGATTGATCAGCTGGAAAAAGTTAAACATTGATTTAATTATAAAAATAAATAAATAACTTGGAGCATTGCTCGGAATTGTAGCCTTTTAGGCAGGGGAGGAAACATTCTACGAATATAATTCTTTTTTTATATTATTATTAAACTGAATTTTTTAATAGTCGCAAAAGTTGACAAGCTAACTATAAAAATCACAGAAAAGAAGAAGAAAACGTTAAGACAAAATCTACAAGACTTGAAAACACCAATTTGAAGACAGGCAGAGACAACCAAGGTTGTCAAAATCACGAGTTGACTCGCAAAATCGTACGATTTTGTGAGTCAACTCATCAAATCGTGTCAACTTGGAAAGAAAAATTGTTTTCGATGAAACTCATACGGTAGAGCTGCTAAGCCAAAAATCATGAAACCATCTAGCAGAAGAAAAAATAAACTACAAGCACAAACAATGAATCTTGTACAACTAATCGTTGATAATAAGTACTAGATTTATACACAATCCACCACTCGGACAACCGATTAGACTATAGTTTGTCTAAAAACAATATTTTTTTAAAATAATAAAATGAAAACATATTAGATTGATTCGGTTTGACCTACCAAATTCATTACTTAGTTCTTGAGACCATAATAACTCTATGGATAACAAATAAAAAATTCAATTATCAATCAATCCAATGTTGAATAATAAAATTAAAAATAAAATTTAATTAAAAACCTAAATAAAGCTAATTCAAATTAACTTACCAAACCTGGATCATGAAATTGAGATAATCTTATAATTCTACGAATATAATTCTTTTTTTTATTATTATTAAACTGAATTTTTTAATTGTCGCAAAAGTTGACAAGCGAACCATAAAAAACACAGAAAAGAAGAAGAAAAGGTTAAGACAAAAGCTACAAGACTTGAAGACACCAATCTGAAGACAGGCAGAGACAACTCTCCCGATAATAAAAATCATGATAATAAGCCAAAAAATAAACTACAAGCACAAACAATGAATCTTGTACAACTAATCGTTGATAATAAGTACTCAGAATTGGTTTCTACTAGATTTATACACAATCCACCACTCGGACAACCGATTAGACTATAGTTTGTCTAAAAATAAATGAAAACAATATTTTTTTAAAATAATAAAATGAAAACATATTAGATTGATTCGGTTTGACCTACCAAATTCATTACTTAGTTCTTGAGACCATAATAACTCTATGGATAACAAATAAAAATAATATTAAACTCAATTATCAATCAATCCAATGTTGAATAATGAAATTGAAAATAAAATTTAATTAAAAACCTGAATAAAGCTAATTCAAACTAACTTGCCAAACCTGGATCATGAAATTGAGATAATCTTATAAAAAATAATTAAAAAACATAATGTCTAATTTTCAATTAACTAAATGTTGAATGATAAAATTAAAATTAATTTATATATTAGTTTTTCTTATAGTTCAATATTGTTGTCGTGTATGTTTATGAAGAGAATTAGAAGTTTAATCTAGATCTCATAATACAAGGATCTCATTTTGAGGAATTAGATAGGGTATGTTTCTTAATATGTGTTGTGTTTGATAATATGATGTATAATATTTTTTTTAAATACTTTGCAATTAAAAATATTTTTTTTTATATTTATTTGTAACATTATAACATCAAACCAATCAAAAAGTACATAATAAACCAGTTTAAAGCTTTTAAATCTAAAAAACAAGTTCAACCACAAGAAGAAACACTTTCTTTGAATCAAATTCACCCTTATGGTTAGATTTAGCCTCAGGCAGGACCAAAACTAATTAGTTTTATTTTCTACGAGAATGGAATTTATATTTTATGGTAGAAGGTAAATATTCATTAATGTTGCCATCATAATTGAAGAGATTACTTGTAATGAGATGGAGAGATTCCTTGGAAGAAAACCAGGGTTCTAGCAGGATCAATGTCTGAATCCACCCATCTAGCCCATGTAGTGAGTGCCATCTCAAAAGCAAGCATACGATCCATGTCCTTCTTGATCTCGCCCCCTACTTGAATGTAATCCCATCTGCAAAATCATAATAATTAGGTTATCTTTTAAGAAATAAAAACTCTGAAAATAGCAGTGCTAGGTTTGGACCATACGGTTGAGTGGGTCCTCGGCGGTTCCACCAATGCCACGTGTTGAAGATAAGCACGTCAATGCCATTCCAGAGCTTGCTGCCTTCGATTGAATCAAGCTTCAAGACCCTGCCAATTTTCTCACGAGCAACATCTACCAAGTAGACATTGCGATCGAGCATCACATTTACTTTGTAATCCTGCAAGATCTTAAATGTTAGAAAGAGTACTCTTCCATTTGAGCTAATAAAAAAAAATCGAGTGATTCCACCCGATGCCAAGTGATTTGGCGAAACCAGTACTGTTTCGTTGAAATATAAATCAACTTCTACTGATAAAGAATAATATAAATTATATTTCAGTATCTTACTTAATAACTTAAGTTTTTGGGTGAAATAATTATTTGACATGGTATCAGAATCTTGTTGACCCAGCGATCACGAGTTCAAATCTCACCGCGCTCATTCTATTTGATAAAAATCCAACACAAAATAGTATAGATCTATATGCAAATTTCAAGCTTAAAGAGCTTCAATTAAAAGAACGTGTTAGAAAATAATATAAATCATTTCGTGAAACCTCACCTAATAACTTTAAGATTTTAGAACCCCTCTTAAAGTGCAAGGTTTACGAGAACTTATAATAATTCAACAAAATTAACTGGAACAGGAAAATATTGTATGTGTATATAGTAATGGACCCTATGATAAATCGATTCGTCTCATCTCTTGGAAAAAAACAGAAAAAAAACAAAAAAAAGGTCCGTGTAATCGCGAAAGGTGCCTGGCCAGTGGGAATTTCTAGGAAACCCAACGGCATATATAGCATGCTGTTTTCCAGAAGTCGTTTAACAAAGAAAAGTAACCCTACAGGGGCACATGGTTGGACATATGAAGACAAAGCATATGTCATAGATTGTCTAAATTGATTTGAAAGATGATAAATGTATGATTTCACGTGACACTAACCGGATGCATCCATGGCTGTTTTTTTCTTGATTCTGAACCAATCTTATCTTTAAGATAATAATAAAAAAGGTTGCTGGTTGATCGATACCTACCGGAAATGTAAATATGGAGAGGTCTCCTTGCCTGGTTAAGTTGTATCTGGCTTCCGGCATTGAAGAATGAAGAGTGCATGTCAATGATTGCCACTGGTTTCGGCTCAGAGAATCACCCACAAACATGATGCTCTTCCCCTTGAATCTTTCCAGGAAGTCTGCTCCATTAAACCTACAAAAGTTGACAAAATATCAAGTTTGATTCTTTATTTATCTAGCAATATTCATAATTTGTAATCAAGAACATCCATTGATCAGAAACTGGGTGTTGTCAAGGATTGTAAAAGCATGTAACATTGTGAATTATTACATTGCCTCTCTGATTTTAGCAAAAGAATAGGTAGTCTCTCTCGGTTAAAATCACCATAATTCATTTTTTTTGGGATCAGAGGAAATATCATTTCTTTTTAGATGTTATTTGTCATCCCAAATTGAGTAAACCTCCAATTGTTCCAATTTTTTACAAAGTAAACATATTCTGACTCGAACCCAAGATCTATAAAACAGATCTCAAACTCTTTGACACCACGTCACGACACTTGAGGACTCCATAACTCACTCCTATGTCGTTATTTCCATTTATTGCATCAAGTGTTTGTTTTCAATTTATTTTCAAATTATCATTTTTATTGTGTATTAATTGAAAGAAAAATTGAGTGTAGTTTTTTGTAAAAAGTGTTGGAGCCTTAAAAAAATAATCTTAAACGGTTAGAAAACTAAGTTATGATTTTTTAAATTAAAAGGATCAAGTAATTATATAACTAAATATACCGAAACTAATTTATTTATTATATATATATATATAAATTGATATTAATTAGTGTTCAATAATCAATGAAAAAACCCTATGATGTTGTTATTTTAAAATTACATATAATTGCATTTAAACATTAATTGTCCTCGTGGGTTTCCTCCACAGAAATCAAAGAAGCAATTTTGGCGTGCAAGTTTCAAGCAATTGGAAACAAAAACTGTCACGGAGATGTCAACTTCGATGAACACCCAAGCAAAGGAAGCACAACAGAAGTAGCTGGGCCGCGCTTGACATCATTTTTTGTAATGTTTTTCATGCCCACGATGTTAGAGCAGAGAATCTGCTGTCCCCCACCCGACCCTACGATGAAACAAATGCGTAACAACGCACACAAAAAAAGAAAAAGAAAAAGTGTTGTTCTAACCCCAACCGCGTGGCCAATCATAGTTGTTTTATCACTTTCTTTTCAAAAATATTTTTTAAATATTTTTTAAAAAATATATTTTTTTTTACCTTTTTATTTTAAATTAAAAAAAATAATATTTTTATATTATTTTTATTTTATATATTGTTAAGGTAAAAAATAATTTAAAAAAATAAAAAAATTATTTTAATATATTTTTAAATAAAACACTTTCAAAATCAACTTCAATCAACATGCCCACATGCCCGTAGACAGACAAACAATGTTTATATATATATATATATATATATATAATGGTAACTATTGTTTTTTTAAAATAAATGAAAGTATTTGTTTTATTTTTTTAAAACTTTATTTTCAAAAATACCATAAAATAAAACAAATTATTTTTTCTTAAAATACAAGAATAAAATACAAGTTTATAATAATAGAGATGTATCTGGATTCGACTGTTGTGGCTCTTATTAAATTAGTAGAAAATACAATTGAAGGTAACGGATAATTGGAGGGAAAAACGTGAGTTGTGCAACTGTGTTCTCAAAATTAATTTCCCTAATGATTTTCTTTGGCTTATCATATCAGCAGGAAGAGTGGTTCCTAGTGGGTGAATCAATCAAACACGAAATCTATACGATCATATCAAAAAAGAAAAAAAAATACATCTGCCAAGAACAACATTACTACTCAAAAGATTCCCACAGGCCTGCCAGCTGCCAAACCATGTTCATTGATGGGTAGGTACGATTGCAGTGTGAACAACTTTTAACGTCTGTAATCATTGTTTTGTAAAACGTTCCTCCATGGAATAATGATATGCATAAAGCCATGAGCCCTTGTTAATTATACTAATTATTCCCACAATTTTCATGCAAATCAATTCAAAAAAACGTAAAATCATGGAGTAATTCGAAGCAATACCTCTGTAAATTACAGTGCAGAGGCTTCCATCTGAACTTGGTGTATAACGAATCAGGACGGCCATTGTTCTGGCAACTGAACTCTCTTTCAATGAAGGGACAAGCTGAGGCGTTGTAGAGAGGGTAAGATCCGTCAACAACCCAACTCCCTGTGAAAAAAGTCACACCCACTTGCACTTGCTTTATGAAACAAGAAGTAGCAGAGAAACAGCTGCCGTCAGGGAGGAGCCGGAATGGAACCTGAAGCTCATCTCTAAATCTGAAACAGCTTAACCCTCCGGCAGAGTGGCCGCGATGATATTGGGAGAGAGGCTGAGCCACCGGAAGGAGAGGCTGAGCCACCAGGAGGGGAGGCTGTGAAGGAGGAGATTAATGAGGCCAGAGAAAACCTCTCTCACTCTCTCTGTCTCTCTCTGATTTCCATTTACTACCTTCCTCTGTATATATTCATGAATGTGTGCGTGTGTCAGTCACCTTTGAGAGCAGTGTTGGGTACGGTTGTGTAATTATGTAAGAGTTTGGGTGGTAAAATGGAAATATCATAATCTATTGTTTTATGGGGAAAGATTGAGTGGTTGTCGGCGCATGTACGTTACATATGGAATTTATTTTGCTTTTATCATCACTCTATTTCTTTTTTTCTATCTTGAGTGAACATCTTGCTTTATTTCTTCCGCACTTTCCTTCGCTAGCAACTTAGATTTCACTTTTACCAATAAAATCCATTTTATTTTTTTCATTTACAAATGAATCAAAAGTTTGTTCGTGTTCAGGTAGCTTTTTGTGTTAATGATTTGAAAAAAAAAAGTTTTAAAAAATTATTTATAATTGTGGTTATTTAAATTGAAATACATATGTAGTTAAATTTGTTGTAAAGAAAACATCGTGTTTGTTTTAATATAGTAAGTTATTTATCTGGAGTATAATAGTTTATTTATTTTAGCTTGTATATAGCCTTTTTTTTATTTAGATTAATAAAGTATTGAAGTATTTATTAATGAAATTCTAGCCTTCTTTTTTTATTTTTCTCTTTTAGCTTGTTTTGATTGTCTAACATGGTATAAGAGTATAACTATTATTTTTTTAGTGATTGTATAAATTGTTCATTTTTTTTCAACTTGGTATTTTGTCTTCCCTTCAGTTTCTACAATCAAGTATTTTGTTTTCCCCTCAATTTCTGCAATCTAATATTTTATTTTTCATTTGTGTGCACTTTGTTTTTTTTTCTTTCAATTTCTTTATTATGGATGCTAAAAGAGATGATTTATTTAAATATGTGAATGTGAGGTTTGACGAAAATAATTATTTGGTGGAGCACGAGAAAGCAATTATGGTTGATTCTCATAAAAAAAAATTATTTTGTTGCAAATTGTAATTGGAAAAAGTTTTTTGTGAATCCCAATTTTTTTTAATAGAAAAACACAACAATTGCCACAAAAATAAACATAGTCAAATATTGTTAGAGGTTGAAGAATGAAATGTATGGGTTAACTACAAATTAATCATCACATTCTTAATTATTCTCAAGATTAACTAACAAAACAAATAGTGTTATTCTCATTCCAAAATTTATTGTTTTCATTCCATGATTTAACCTAAAAAATAACCCTGATTACTCTTTTTAAAAATGTTATTAAATATTTTTTTTATTTTTACAACTAGAAAATATCGCCAAATGGTACAAGAACATACTTTTTTAATTAGTATAATAAAAATTTACCCTTTTTTAATATCACCTATCACCAAATTTAATTTCTTTAAACAATTTGTGTTCATACTATAATTATTTTCTTCATATTTTTTATAATAAATTTATTTTTAATTCAATTTTGTTTTATTTTTTATTTTCAATTGTTTTTAGAAACCAATAAAAGACAATTTTAATAATTGGAAAACAAAACATTCCAATAACATTTATTTTCATTATATCGAAACAATATCTCCATAGGTTTACAAAAAAATAAAGATTAAATTAGTGAATCAATAAATAATTTATAATAAATGTGAAGTGAGAATAACCCCAATAAAAAAATTTGTTTAACCTCTCTTATTAATATAAAGGATATTCTATTGTATATTTTAAAGCATCCATGGATTAAATCATTTTCTAATCACAACACATTAATGTTTGTAGTCTTGAAGTTAATAAATATCATGTTAAGAAAATATTCTCCCATTAGCACAATGTCAACATTGCGGAAAGCCAAAAGACTTAAATGAGGTTCTTTTCTCGTTAAAACCCCTATGTTATTTAGTACCTTTTACTCCATTGTTTTCAATTATAAACACCTTGACTCATACTTCCATGGAATCACTTTCCTTATCAATGCAGATTTTTGCAAGTTTTTTTTTGTATTCAACAAACCTAATATTTGTTCTATCATTTCCCTTAAAGATTGGTGAAGGAAGTGGAAAGAAACCATAGCTCTTCCCTTATACATCAAATGCAAATACATTTCTCTTTCAAGTAAGCTAATAAATTGAATCATTCACGATACTTTTGTCATAAAATGAAAGGACTTTTCTTGTGGCAGCTTTACTTCATCTCCAATTATCTGAGTCAAACAACTCAACTCGAATGTGGTGATACATTTATAATTCTTTATCATAAGAGAGAAACTTGGGCTTCAAGAATCTCATGAACTAGTAGTGTGAAGATTTTGATTTATTAACCATCCATCATGACAGATTTTATAATATCATATCATGTCTTTGGATTGGGGATCTTCAACCATTTTTTAATAGTAGGGTTACACACATAATAAGCCCATTGTATGTGTGACATAGTAACACTCCTTGATTTGTTGTTGCCAAAATCTCTACATGGAGAGGCAAGCAACCAAAGAACATTTCAAGATGAGGCTTCAAGGTATCATTTGAAACAAAGGAAACATGATATTGATTTTTATCATGATTTGTATAAAGAAACCAAAGAAAATGTTGGTTTCTTTGGTTGTGTAGCTTCATGAAAGAGGAGTCATAAGTGAACTTGTTCCATTCCTTGGAAAAAATCTTATCTTTATCCATATTTTTCATTTATGAATGTATAGTTTTTCATTGATGAATGTGTTAAACTTTTATAGATGATATTCATGTGTAAGTTGCAAACTAAGTCTATGATAAATTAGAGACTCTTGTTGTTGGGTTGATGAAAACCATAACAATGCTTCTAGATTAGAAGTTGGAGTCAGACTTAGGCAACTCTTAAATTTTTAAAGGAAAACATATTCGGGGGATCTATTATTCAGCATGTGAACATGCATGTTTAATATATGAGCATGTATTAATACAACAAACTTGTCCCTTAAAAGGATGACACATGATCTTTTTCCTCTATGATGAGCAAATTTTTTGATTCGTGCCTAAACTTTATAACAAGAATTTCCCAAGTGACAACAATTGTGTCAACTATAAGTCTTAAACTCAAGATGCTATATGAAAGGCTTGCCTTGATGCAAAAACATAAGGAGCATACAACCTAAAGGCAAGTTATAGTTGTTTTACATGATATTAAATATAGGTTTACTACATGGTCTTTTCAAAAACAAAAAGTAGGTTTACTACATTATTTTTTAAGGCATTATTTGGAAATTTTTCATTTTCCCTTAGAAAAATTGTCAAAATAGGTCTAAAGGTGTGTTTTCCAAACACACCTAACCAAAAACTCCTTTAGCAAAAACATGGCAAGCCAAACAAGGTATCATTCCTTTGACCTAACCGAGATGATCCGATCAGGTTGAGTTGAAATTTTTTATTCAACCATAAACCAAACAAACTCAAAAACAAACCTAAACTTAAACTAGAATTCAAAATGAATCAAACTAGAATAAAAAAGTCAAAAGGTAAAAAATTCTTTATCAAAACCTAGAAAAAATAAAGAACACGAAGAACACCGAAGAATATTCAAACCAATTCTAGAAACATGAATTGGAGTCCATACAAGATTTCATGAAAATCAAAGAAGCATATAAAAGTTGTTAAATTAGCACTTATAATTTAGATTTTGTCAAAATAGGTTTCCATTAGCACTTATAAATTGAGATTTTGGCAAAATAGGTTTCCATTTAAAATCAAAACCCTAGAATTAAAACCCTCAAAACTTGTTATTAAAGCAAAAACTCAATTATTAACTAATCAAGTACAAAAAAGAATTTCATGTAAAGGGATGAATAAAAAATGTTTCAAATCATAAAGCTAAGACAATGTTTTTCACAATAACACGAAGAAACACTAATTTAGAAAACTCATTCACTGCCAAGAAACCCAACCATTGTCAAGCCTTTAAAATTGACATTTTTAACTTCTAAGACATGTTTTATTTAATCCAACAAGTCATATTATAACATAGACATATTTGAATAAAAAATAACAATAATAATAAAACATCAAAATCTTGCAAAAGGTTCCAAACTTCAAAATCATCAAAGTTAAACAATAATCATTTTCAACAATGTGAGATTCAAAATTGATACTTTAACACTCCATAAGACTCAAACAAAATTGAAAAACAAATAGCATGCATCAATCAACATAAAAAAAACATTACAACCTTGCTACCATATTTGGTAAATTTCAAAACCACTTCATTAAAACTCACCTAACAAACATTTGTGCCCATTAATCATCTAACAAACATTTCAAATCCAAGTATTTTGGAATATCAACAAACAACTCAAAGCAAAATTTAAACAATAAAAATACATTTAGGTATTAATCAAAAACAAAACTAAAAAACATCATAACACTAAAAGAGGTTCAGAAACATCATTAAACATGTAAAATAAGTTAAAGGTATGCCTCATGGACATCATGAACTAGGTTAGTTAAGGACTATGCTTTACCAAAACTCAAAATAGTCATTTCCCCTCTTTATTCAAAAATCAAATATTTTGCTTAATATTTAACTTATCCTTTTAGCTCTTAGATGTCAAACCATAAACTTCATCACTAATGAACTCCAAGAATAAGTTTTCTTCCCTTTTTTTCCTTTCCTATTTTCGTCCCCCTTTCTCTCTTTTTACTCCACTTGCCTTGATTTTCCATAAGATATTTATAGGGTTTCAAGCTAGGAATATTATTGATTTAATAAAATATTGATACTCATTCATAAAGCTTGGCACTGTGATTCAAATGAGAGGGTTTTAGACAAATATAATCAGTTGGGACCTTTATACTTCAATGGTTTTGTCATAACCCATTTCTCGGTTATTTCCTAAGAATAAAAAATAACAAAAACCAACATTAAAAAATCAAGTTGAAAATTTTGAACAAATTTTAAAGCCCTATTGTACTTCTATTGTGCCAAAAACATGAAGGATAATGCAAATTAAATGATAAAATAAATGATTATTGGATAAATCATCAAAACAATTAAGCTGAAAGGTATAATTATATTTTTTTATAGGCCAATTTGATTTAATCATGATCCAATTTAAAGTATAAGTATGTTTAAAGATTAATTTTGGATCAAATTGAAGGATTTAATTAAGTGTAAGGATTTAATTATACTTTAATGGGGTCAAATTAATTCTATTAAGGGTTTAATTAGTGAAAATTGAGTTTGGGAGCCTGATTCAGGTTAAATAGAGAAAATTGGAATATTCAGAGACCAAATTTAATTTTTTCCAAGTCAATAGGATGAGATAAGTGGTGAAATTGAAGAAAAATAAAAAATTTATTGATCAATTGAGGGTCAAATTGCATAGAATTAAAAGTTTAAAGTCAATTAAGAGTATAATTAGAAAAATTATATTTTGACGTTCTGTAACAATACATGCATGTCATCGTCCTCATCATTGTAGAAGAGGAAGAAGCGACCTACAAACATCATCGTTGCACGCAACAATTAGCTGAAGAGTCATTTTTATCCTTAAAAATATATGCGAGCAATGAATAGAAAGGAGAAACGAAAGAACAGAACAAAAACAGAGGAGAGAACATCGAGTTAAATCAAATATCATTTTTTCCTCCCACCATAAACAAGCCGCATCGACAACCCTTTTCTCTCCTCCAGCGGTAGTAGCAGAAGCAGCTGCTGTTTTTCTAGTGACAACACCTTCTTTTTCTCCTCCAGACTACGGGCAATAACTTTCAATTCCCTTTCCGATAGCAGAAGTAGTTGCATTTCTTCTTTTCGGCAACTGCCCTTCTTCTTCTCCGGTGACAACAACAACGACTGCATATCTATAGAAACAGCCATAACAACTCCTTCCTCTCCTCTAGCGACAACAATGATAGAAGTTGACAACAAACATCACTTATTCTCTCCACTACAACAGACGTCCTCTTCCTATAGCAGCCAACGACCACCATTCTCACCATCAGCACCACCTCTGAAACCAGCTTAACCTCCTCTACATGACAACAACAATTGGTCAGTCATATCATGCCATCCTTCAAACACATGTTACTATTCACTTGCATTGAACAATAGATGCAGTGGTTGGGTTGGATGCAACGTCCAGCCAACCACTAAAAGTGATAGGCTAGTTTTTGGCCCATTTGGGTTGGGTAGCCAAGCCCTAAAATAACAGGTTATTTTGGCCCCTTTGGTTGGGTCGTCCAACCCAAAAAGAAAGAAAAAAAAATCTACATAAAAAAATGCAAGAAAATATTTTTGTTTTCGTGTATACGATCGAGTTCTAATATTTTTCTAGACATGTTTTAGCAAAACAAAATGCATATTTTTCACATTTTCTTTTTAAAATAAAAATAGAATATTGTAACTAGTTTATGACTATCCATCAGATTTCGGCCAAAATATCAAAAAACTTTCACCAATCATTTTGTTATTTTTTTAGTCGTAAACTTTAATTATTAGAGTGTAAAATTATATTATAAAGTATATCTTTAGATATTAAAAGGAAAATAAATACAATATTAAAATTCAGACCTTTAGAATGGTTAGGTTTTCAACCCAATGAGGTAAAGACTCTCTATAAAGAGAGATCTACTTCGAGCGTTAGAAAAGACCAATAAATAAAAATCTGACCTAAACAAAACAATCAAATAACAATACAGCTTACCATAGGTAAGGTGCACTAGGAGTGATGCATTTTTTTCCTCATGCATAACAAGTCCCCTTACTTAGACTCTCATAGACCATTGGGTTTCTTAGTAATCTTAATACTAGGTGGCAACTCCTAAAAATTATATTCATTATTTTATGATTACAACAAACCTTTTTCCACGCACCTCTCCCCGTCTTTAGGGATGGCAGTGCGCTAAGAAAAAAAATCATTGCGACAAGTTTTAGGATGGTGGTTTTGTAACAACCTTAATAATGGGTTTTTTATGAAACTAGGATGCCAAAGTGAGGTGTTTTTAATCCTTTAATCTTGAGAGAAACATTTTAAGCCTTTGATAAGATACCCCTTAGAAGTTTTTAAGTGTGAACACAAAAAATATGAGTGATTTTTCACAAATGTGGAATTAATCAAGGCTGACTGGTTGATTAATCATGATGCTTTGCTGGAGCGACTTCCATGTGAACATCATTAGAAATCATATAAGCTTGGTAAAGGAAAAGCATACCTTTCATTTTGATCTATCATTGCTCAATTTAGAGGATTGTAGCTCCACAATCATTTATTTGAAAGTGTCAACTAGATCTACCTAGAATTTAAAAATGCAATGATGTCTTATTTGAGAAAAGATGTTGAGTTTGTTGGAAAAAATAGTATGTAAACATTTTATAGTAGTTAATCTTTGTAAAAAGGTTGTCTCTCAGTTGAATAATGATGATTTCAACATAAGAGGTTGTCATGAGGCATTCATTTGCATGAAAACACCTACTTGATCAATTAAAATTGTCAAATAAGAAGATAAATAGTGGTCGAACGACGCATCATTCAACCCCTTTAGATTGAGTGACAATTGTCTAGGCTAATCTCTAAAAATTAGGGTTTTTGATTTAGGATTTGATAAACTTTAATTTAGTCCATGTTCTTTCAATTGCACCCGTAATAGCCTCTCAACTTTTAATTTCATGTAATGCAACATTTATCAAAATCATTTGTCAACCTCAAAGTTTGATACCTTTTCATATCCAGTCCTTGGTTCCCAATTTATATCAATTAATCCTCAATTGAAGATCAAACTTTCAATTATCTTCAATTTAGCCCTTGATTTTATTGATTTAAGCTCTTGAAGTCTTGGACCTTTTACAATTTAAACCTTGATTTTGAATTTCTTCAATCAAGTCCTTAATTACCCATCAAACTTCAATATATATGCAATCAAATTTGAAAATTAGCCTTTTAAAATAGCAACTCAACCCCAAGACTTCAATTCCTTCTATTTAAAGTCCAAGTTAAATTCAACAACTATTTTTTCTTGCAATTAAACCCTCAATAATTCAATTAAACCCTAAAAAATCCCAATTGAGTCATTAGAAAATTTGATTTTATCTTGTTAATATGACCTTTATTTTGATCCTCCTCAACCAGTCTATGATAATTTTATGGATATTCTTCATATTCCTTCTATTGATGTATATGTTTTTATTTTTCCAACTTTTTTTATTTTTTGTATTTTGTATTATTATTATTATTATTTTGTATATTTATGTGGGGTCCAAAATGGGTAACACAGCATGCTTGCTAGGAGGAGATTCAACCAAAACATCAAATAATTTTGGAATCCGAACATACTTAACATGCTGAACCTTACAGTAACATAGTCCTTCCGATCATAACTTGATAGTATTTTTTGGATTTTTGGTTCAATACCTGTTCGGCAAAAGTTTGCGTAATAATAGTTAGGCATGCATAACGGACCCTGTAAACCCCCTATAACATATGCATACAATTTGATTTGAAGACCAGGCTTTGCAAATCCCGGGACGAATGTCAGCACACACAGTGTTTTGATTTTTAAGACTGGGTACGACCAAGGCTGTATAGTGGTGGGTGGAAGGAGGTGCCTCCGACAAGGGCCAAGCCTCAGGCGGCAAAACATGCTTAGGGTTAGGGTAAATCCCTGGGACAAGAGGAGTGTCAAACTTCTTGGGGGAAACATTGAGAAATTTGCAAAATCGACCTCATCAAACATCATGTAAAGCTGAAACTGACCATCAATGTCGATAGGCCTCTCCTAATGGATGGGTGAAATTTTGATCAGGAGAAGCACACATGACTCTGTGAAGGAATTTTGATGAATCCAGCAAAACTTGAAGGAATGCTATGAAGGTGGATATATTTTATTAGTGATTTCAATAATTATTCTTATTTGCAAAACTCTAGCATTTTATAGCAGATGCCATGAGTACAGAGTTTGCAATTCTAATCATGAATATTTTAGTAAGACAACAGACTAGATATTGCATGCCAGAGTAAAGTCGAAGTGATGACACTACAAACAAACACATAGGATAGGGGTGGAATATCTGAACTGGGCAGATCAACCTTTTTATACCAAGAATTCTTTCAGATATTGCAGCAAATAGAAGTTCAAACTCCAATAACTTACCCCCAGGAAGTTCTGAAAAGGTTGATCTGTTTGCCTAATGGAAATAAGAAATAGAGATTCGCATATCCAATTATATATGAGCAAATAATCTAAAACCAATTCTTCATTCAGTTTCAAGTCAAAAATGTTTCATGTTAAGTTTTATAGTCATGAACAAACAGGTTGCCGCCAGTCACTAACTAGAGAAACCTATTTAACATGAAAGAAGAAATGTCACCCTGTGGATGCTAAACCAATTCTTACTGACCATCATGGAATTCATAGATCAAAACATGTTTGTTCGTTTCACCTGAGCTAATATCATTGATTTTGCTGCCATTAATCAGGCTCTTTCTGAGGCTCTTGGCAAACCCATGATGATATGACTATCAGTCATCTGAACATTTTTTCAAAACAGTTCACCTGAAGAGTGGAATTCTAAACATCATAGTAGCATTTTGAACCAGCATCTTAAGTCCTTACAATGCTTAAGAAACAAAATCAAAATCGTAGAACATGAAAAGATATGCACTTTTGTAGCTCCACAAGTATGAATTTGCTCTTTTCATTTTCTAAATGACAAGACAGAGACTCCTAGTTATATATTGGACCAAAAAACACAAGCACAAAGCAATAATAATATTATTATTAATTCAGGGTAACAAACATTAACAAGTGGGTGAGACCTGAGTTTCACTCTTGAAATCATCTTCAACATTTTGTTCATCATTCTTAGTAGTTTGCCACTCTATCAACTGCTTCTCAACTTCTTGTTCAGCCTTCTTGTCTGCCGTGCTGCGTTCCTTTAGCACAGCAATCTCCAACATAAAAATAAAATATTATCAAATTTCTAATAAACAGCACCCTACTTTACTTAATTTCATCTCCCCTCTTACAAAACGCAAAGTGCAACAAGTGGAAAACCAAAGAAAAATTAAACAAAATTCACTGAAGAAAGCCTATGCCATGTTGTGTTTTACTTACTGGGGTATATCGGAATTTGCGTTTAGGTGGATCCTCAGTGATTGTGCTGGTGGCGGCCGCGGGGGAGAGTGGGGTCCACCGACAGAGGAGGAGGCGAGACCCGGTTGTGGTTTTGGTCGTTATGGCCGTTGGAGTGGTTATTGCTGCGGTAATTAAGTGTGGGAGAAGGGGACACGTGGACCCACTTCCTCTTCCATTTCCTGACCGGACCGTTGAAAATAGTGGCCGTCGCTGATAAGCCGTACCGAGCCGAAGTCCGGCCCAGCCGAGACCCCATTCCTTCCATTATTTTCTCACCCCTAAATCTCGGCCCTTTTTCGGGTTCGTTTGGGTGCAAACTAGGTATTTCAGCAGTAGAAGACGAGTGACGAGCAGAAGCTTCCGAGCTTTCCTTAAGGGACCCACATGAGCCACCGATGCCGTGATTCGATAAAAAAAAAACAAACAAAAAAAAATAATAAGTGATTGTTTTGAGTATATTTGAAATTGATTTTCAAAGTCTATTTTATTTAGAAATGTATTAAAATGATATTTTTTATTTTTTAAAAATTATTTTTGACATTAACATATTAAAATGATCTAAAAACACCAAAATTTATTAATTTTAAATAAAAAATTAATAAAATTTAATTTAAAAAAAATATATTTTTTAAACACATTCTCAAACACCCCTTAATATATACTCAAAAGTTAAAACAACATACTTTTTTATTATTTTAAAGTATGTTAATTCATTAAGCTAAAACATTAATTCACTATAGTTGTACAGTGAATCATATCACATTAACATCAATGTCATATGTTACAACTATTCATGGTATTTTTTATCCCTTTAAAATTTCTGATTTTTTTCACTTTGGTTATTAAATTTATTTAATTCTCATAAGTTCTATTGACATTGTTTTATATTTTATCATTTATTTCACTTTTCATGATATCATAGAGGTAAAGAAAGCTCATTTTGAAGTCCATTCTTAAAGAGATTGGAAAACTTTAATTTGGTCCTTAAAGTTTCAAATTAGTCATATTTGATCCTTGTTAGTTGTTATTTATGAATTTTATGTTTTAGTTTTCAAATTTTATTTTTGTCGCTTTTTCACTTGTAAAATGTTGAGAGAAAAGAGAGAAAGTCAATGAAAAAATAGGAGAGTAAAAAGAAATATTTGGCTAGTCAGATTTCTTTCCAAAAAATACAATATTGGTGTTAATGAGTTTGTCTTGAAGATGTAGTTTAATGAATATGATTTTTCATTTCAAATATCCTAGAAAATTTAGATGGACCTTAATGTTTTCATAAAATTTCATTTGATTTTTGGTTCTTACATTGGTTAAAGGTTGTTTCAGACTTAAAAAGTGTTTATTGAGTTTTTAGGATGTTTAAAACTATTTTTAGATGAAATAAATTAAAAATTAGATTATTTTTTAGGTCTTAAAACTTGGATTCAGATTTTTTGATCATATAAGGTGATTGAAACTTTACTAATGAATGAGAGGTTAGAATGAGAGGTTATTTGCCCCAAATAGAGATGATAAAAAACTAAATGAATCTGAAAAAAATAATTGAAAAAATTGAAACTCAAGAAAAAAACTCTGAAAAACAATTAAAAAAGAAGTCGTTCAGTTTAGTTTTGATTGTAGAAGTCTAAAATCAATTTAATTGAACTATTTTTGGTTTGAAACCCCGATACAAACTCAATATAAATTGAACTTTTCTAAAATCATAACCTAAACCAAACACCCTTATTGACTTACTCTCTCAAGTCTTAATCTTTCCTTTCATGTAGCTTACCCTCCCTCTCTATCTCTTATCTCTTGTCTCTAGTCTCTTCTCTCTCAAACTCTTATGTAATTTAATGTGATGAGAATCAATAAACATCACTAAATAATATATTAAGGATGTCAAATAAGTATCTTTACAAGGTCATGACCCCAAAAGGTTAAAAAGGCATTTAATGGTCTAATTCAAAAACTTAGACCAAATGAAGCATTAAGATGAGTTCTAGAGATGATTGGGTTTTAATTAAAATAATATATATAAAAGAAAGATTGGAAAGGCCTAGTAGCTTAAGGATTGGGCAAGTAATCTTGGTAGCTTGTTGATTAGACAAAGAAATGTTGTTTTCAACTTATTTTTTATAATGTATAGTTTTATGTTAATAAACATAATTTTCAATCTTACCATTGGATCAAGATGAACTTTTTATAAAAGATTCTAAAGGTTTGTTTTTCTACATGTTTAAACTTTTATAGCAATTAGAGTTTTAAAAGAGCTTTTGATAAAGCACAAAAGCTACTTACAAGAATTATATTATTTTCGTAGTTGATGAAGTCCCAAGAACAAATTTGTAATTTTTTTAAGCTTGTATAGCATGTTTTATCTAGTATAAATAGGGTTATTTAGCTTTTATTTAAGTGTTTTCTAGACATTTTTTATTATTCAAAAATAATATTATATATGAGCAACTTCCCTAATTTGTAAAAACATGAGAGTCTAAACAAGCTCTTGACAATTAATGAGGTATTGTCACCAAAGAAAAATTCTATGAACCTATGATTTACTTGATCAAATAAAAAATGTTATATTTTTATGTTCCAGAATATTAGTAGTGGACTCTACCCAATGAAAACTTTAACTCAATAAGGCTTACCTTCAATATTAGAGATCAATATGTAATTTTTTTTGGATTCGAGAAAACTCTATCCCTGGAAAGCGCATTTTATGGGTCTAGGTAAGCGAGTAAAACCTCAGTTGTTCTAGACTCTTATAAGAGGTGCATGCCCTGACTCGAACTCGAGACCTGCTATGCAGATCTCAAGCCCTTTTCCATCATGTCACCCCTCTTTGGGGACAATACTTAACATGAGAGCACAAATGATAAAGGTGTACCAAAAAGCTATATTTTCTAAACTAAAAGATCAAACATGATAGTTCAATAATTTAAATCAATATAATCACTTATTTTTTATGACATTTTACTTTTAAAAAAATATTATTTTTTAAATATTAATTGTCATATAATTTCCCAAAACTCTATCAAATTTCAAGTCCGGCTAATTTGGATCTATTTTGTAAACAATATATTTTTGGGACTTTTTAGCCATTTGTTATTTTCAATTAAGACTATGTTGTACAATTATGACTTGAAAATTTACAGTTTCATATAAATTATCTCATGTTTCAAGTCTTTATTTGAATGGGTCATCTATCAAATCCAATTATTTAAATCAAACCTATTTTGTGCACCATATATTTGTTTTCTTATAGATTTTATCCTTCTTATTTTTTTATTTACCCTTTTCTTTTTCTTCTTTTCATTTTTTATTTATTTTTCTATTTTGTTAGTTGCTCATAACTCTTCAAAATACATAAAAACTATGTAGAAATATTGAGAAAAAGATTGAGATTGTTCGAAAATAAAGATCCAAAGACTAAATAAAAAAAATGGAAAAATTATGTAATCTCATAGTAAAAACATTAAAAATTCTATTTATGTTAAAACAATGCCATTCCATTTAAAGTGAAATGATGTTTTTTACTCCAAATTAAGTGAAACAATATATTTCACTTTAAAAATAAAAGGCAATTAGCAACATCATTTTATACATAGGTTCAAAATAGTAGCCTCTTTTTTCTTGTATGGCTTCTACAACTTTTTTTCTTTTGTTTTTTTCATATTTTTTATATTAAACTTTGGTCTCACAATTCTCTCCCACAAATGTCGAACAACATACCACTCCCCTCTTATATATGTGTACTACATGCCCAACCAAAAAACAGTTCTCTAACCCTAAAAGTCTTTGAAAATAGAGGTGCAAATAAACCGAAAAAAAAATATTATGGTCAAAATGCAAAACAAGAGGTTAAAATTAGCCTAAAGGAGCAAATAATGTTTAAAAATAGTGGAAAAAACAAGGAAAGAAAAGACAACAAATAGAGAGATAAAGAGAGATAATATTAATAGTGAGAAGGATAAAAGAAATAGGAGAGTTTTTAGATGAAAATGAAGGTGGCTTGAGTGAGGAGGGAAGGGGAAAATAAAGAAAACATAAGAAAGAAAAAGAAATAAAAAAAGATATAGAGAGAGAAATGGAGAGTAGTAGAAAAAAAGAGTTTTAAGTTGAAAATAAAGGTGGTTGAGCCAGAAAGCAGAAGACTAGAAAAAAAATGAAGAGATAAAAAAGAAAACTCGAAGAGATAAAGAAACCCAAAATAAAATAGAAAAAAACACCTAAAAAACCCTTTATATCTCCAAATGCCACTAAAGTCTTCCACCAATAGTTACCATAACAACTTCTCCTTTATTTTGAAATAGGTTTGGAAAATACTACCTGATTGTGACACGAAATCACTAAAGTCTTGTTATGATATCTTTTAATGCTAGAAGCAATTTTAATGATTTGAAGATAATATCAATCCAATGTTGGACTAAACTTGTTTGTGATTGTTTTGTAACTTTTTCTTCTTTAATAACTACCTCATACCAAGACTTGATGGGATTGACAGCTAGAATGGTTGAAGACATAAGTTTTGTAGATGGTTATGAGTTTTGTGGTTTTGTAGGTTGGGTCTATGGAGTTTTCCCCTTGTCTTGGGATTTTGTCTTAGGAGACATCAGGACCTATTTTGAAGGAATTCTCGGGTTACGAAATTAGGGATAGAGTTTGAATCTCTTTTAATGTATGCAATGTCAAAGTTAAAAAGTGCTTAAAATAGATTGTCATTGGGCAAAAATCTCGTTTTGAAGCAAGATTTTGAACATCTTTTTTGTAAAGACTTTTTTTTGTGGATATGTACTAGAGGATTTGTTCTTTATTATTTTGGACTTGTTTAAGAATCCCCCCATATCCTAAGTCTAAGGCGTCTATCTCAACAATCTTAGGAGTTAAAGGATTTGCTAATTGGAGTAAAATGATGGTCTGTATTTGATGTTTGATTTATTTGACAATATTTGTATGGTGGTTAGACTAAGGAACCAAGTTTTTTTTAATCTATCATGTAGAGGTTTTGTAATGTGACTAATATTGGGATAATATTCGAGGATATAATTAAGGCTACCTAAAAATCATTGTAACTAGGTTTTATCAGTAATCTTATCATAGAATTTATTTGTAAAGGATAAAGATCCTTCTATTAGTGTCACAATACCTTGATAGATGTAATGGCCTAGGAAACGGACACGTGTTTGACATAAAGAATTTTTCTTTAAAATGACTAAACCATTTTGTTTGCCAGTATAGAAAAATATTTGTAAACATTTAAAATGTTGATATATGGATGTAGAAAAAATAAGGACATCATCAATGTAAGTAATTAAGAATCTAAAATGTGTATGAAATATGTCATTCATGATATGTTGGAATTCAGAAGGTGCATTTTTTAAGCCAAAAGGCATGACATTCTATTCGTATTAGCCGAAAGGAATTGTAAATGAAATTTTGTAATGATCTTTTAGATCAATCTAGATTTTCTAGAATCCAAATTTCAGGTCAAATTTAGAAAATATGAATGCATAATATAATTTTTGTAATAAATCTTTTTTGTTTGGAATTGGATATTGGATCCATTTTAATGTAGAATTTAAAGGTTTGTAATTGATCACTAATCTTGGTGTGCCTCTCTCAATTTCAAAATTCTTGTTTACATAAAAGGTGACACACGACCATTGTGATCGGGATTTTTTGGATTAGAGCTTTGGACTCGAGATCATGGATCTCTAGTCTGCAATGTTGTTCTAACTCAACATTTATTTGTATAGGTCTAGCTTTGGTAGGGTATTTGCTTTTCTAAAAAAGTGTCTTCATAAGAAAGATCAACATGTTTTTCTTTCCAAAAGGCAATGGGTAAGTCTAAACAAATTTATTGTTCAATCTTACTTTGAAATTCTACAAATTTCTTTTGTAAAAGTGAATCTTGTAGTTGTTCGTCAATATGACAAAATGAAATATAGTTTTGTAAATCATGCAATTGGAATTGCTTACCATGAATTAATGCATTTATATGATATGTATGTATGTATAGAACATGCTTTGATCAAATTTGAAATTTCTAGTCTTAGATTTTTCTAAGAATGGGAAAACAAGTTTGATGTTATTGATTTTGGATGTTATGTAATCATGACGTGCTTTGTATGGTGTGATCATGTTGATGAAAGGAGTACCAAGGATGATGGTATGGTTAATATCTTTTGTAATGACAAAAAAAGTATTGTAACTGAAATGTTGTTATTAAAAATAGAGGCTTGTATTTTGCCTGCAATATGAAGTTTTGAATTGTTAGCAACAAAGAGTTTTTTAGAGGTATTTTGTAAAAATCATTTTAGGAACTACACTTTCTTTAATGCAATTTAAATCTGCACCTGAATCAAATAAAACAATAGTTTCTAGTTTGAAATCGTTTGAAAAGACTAATGTAATTTAGATCAAATATATTTTTTTGCAAGATATTTGGGTTAATACATTCAGGAAATCATCAAGAATATGTTCAATGTTTGTACGTGTATGAGACTCAATGTGATAAGTTCCCAATCAAGAGCCTTCACGGAATTCTTTTGATATCTCCTTTAGCAACGTGGCTTGGATAGGCCGATCACTAAACCCTTGCAGCTGATGAGCCTTGTCCCTCGAAATAGAAGTCCATGGTAAGGTTTTCGCCAGTTACATATCACCGACCCTAACATTTCCAGCCATTGGATGCCCAAAATAATATCCAATCCTGCCAAGGGAAGTGAATAAAGTGATTAAAAAGGTGATTCCCTGAAGAATAACCGATACCTTTTCGAATTTTCCTTGGCACCCTAGCTTTGACCCGTTAGCAACACTGTAAACACCCGAAAGGAAAATATATATATATATATATATATATATATATATATATATATATATATATAATAGAGATTTACTTAGTTTTCGCTGTCGATTTGGTGACGCAGCGTAAAAATCGTAAAGGAATACGACCAACGTCAATGATATATAAATAGATTGTAACAAGATGAACTTACAAAATGGTAACTTACAAAATAGTTCATGAAATCTTACTGAATAATTGATAAATAATTCGACCGGAGGTTTTACAAGTTAGAATATGAACCATAAATCGTATCGTAAAGGAAAACGATAATGAACCAAAAATGACCAAAAATGGAAAGATTTGAGATAAATTTAGAATATGATAGGTCAATAAGCCCTGAATAAACATTTATTGATGAAATTCGATTCGGACCTTTAAAATCTAGGATTTTGGTTGAAACAAGATTTTCCTAAAATGACAAAAACGACAATTTCGGGGCCGAAACGATGGAATTTGGCCAAAAACCGGTGGACAGCAGGGGCATAGCCGCTGACTTCTTCCGCAAATGGCGAAACGCATTGACCGGGTAAGTTTCGCGTCATTCTGATTTCTTTTAGCAGTCTGCAACGAATCAGTTTTCGCGAACCAGTCCGCGCGAACCAGTCCACGCGAATCAGTTTTGCTTGCTGCCGTGTTTTTTAAGAGATGGGGGGGAAGACTAGATAAAAACGGTTTTGGATAAAACAAAACCAAGATAAGAATACATCTAATCTAACCCCAAACAACCCATCACATTTTGGGAGAGGTATAAATATAAGGAGGAGAGAGAACAGAGGGTTGATTTTCTTCTCCACAGAAGCAGACCCTTCTCCATTCCCCCCGCAAAACCAAAACCCAACTAAATAGAGAGAGTGCTGTGAGTGTGTGAGGAAGAAGAAGTAAGACCGAGAGAAAATTAGACAAGAAGAAGAGGGTGAGGAAAACAGACCATGAGAGAGAAGAAGAAGAAGAACGTGAAAGGGAAGAAGGAGGAAGAAAAAGAAAAGGAAACCCAGCAGGAAGAGAGAAAAAAAAGTATCAAAATCCCCTCAAAGTTTGTTAAATCCGAAAGGTATGGGTCATAAAACCCCCTTCTTTTTCTCCTTAAAACCCAAGAAGAAACCCCTAAGGAAAATCGACCCACAACCTAAGTTAATGATGAAGGAAACTGAAATTTAACTAAGAGAAACAAAGAAAACAGAAATAAAATGGAAAATGCATGTGTGTTGTGTGCTGGAAATTGATGGGTAATTTTGCTGAGAATTGTATGTGTGTTTCAGCTGAAAATTGTTGAAGGATTTTGTATGCCAAAATTGATGATTTCAGTTTGAGATGTGAGGGAGATTGTGTGTGTTGAAATGGAAAATGCATGTGTGTTGTGTGCTGGAAATTGACGGGTAATTTTGCTGAGAATTGTATGTGTGTTTCGGCTGAAAATTGTTGAAGGATTTTGTATGCCAAAATTGATGATTTTAGTGTGAGATATGAGGGAGATTGTGTGTGTTGAACTGGAAAATGAATGTGTGTTGTGGGCTGGAATTGATGTGTAATTTTGCTGAGAATTGTATGCGTGTTCGGCTGAAAATTGTTGAAGGGTTTTGTATGCCGAAATTGATGATTTCAATGTGAGATATGATGGAGATTGGGTGTGTTGAACTGGAAAATGCATGTTTGTTGTGTGCTGGAAATAGATGTGTAATTTTGCTGAGAATTGTATGCGTGTTTCGTCTGAAATTTGTTGAAATGAGTATGGTGACGAATGTGAATTTGAAAATAGAAATATACTGATTTTTGGACATTGATGTCGCAGGCGGTGCGATCGGGATTGAACCATCGTCCAGACAGGAACAGCCCAGAAGAAGAGCAGGTAGGTGATTTACACCTCTTTTTTTTTTTCATACGATACGTAAGAAATTATTTTAAATTGAATATTATTCGAATGCGATAGAGTTTATACTAGATTGTTGAATGCTTAAATGTAAATAAATGATTGATTAGCTTCTGCTAATGGCATCCAAAAGGATGGCCGGAATAAACAATTGATTAGCTTCGGCTAATGGCATCCGAAAGGATGGCCGGGATAAACGATTGATTAGCTCCGGCTAATGGCATCCGAAAGGTTGGCCGGAACAGGTGATTGATTAGCTTCGGCTAATGGTATCCGAAAGGATGGCCGGGACAGGTGATTGATTAGCTACGGCTAATGGCATCCGAAAGGATGGCCGGAATAGGTGATTGATTAGTTTCGGCTAATGGCGTTCAGAAAGAAGGACCATGGGGGAGGAATAGTTGACCTCAGAAATGAGTGCCTTATAAGAGTAGTCGGAGTAAAGATAATGTTGCTCGAAAAAGAAAAAATGGAGCACCTATAAACTTTACAAGTGAATTGCTTTATGTATATGCAGAAATTACAACTTGTCAGCGTTTCTTTTAACTGATAGGTCATTTGGTCATTGTTATTAATACTATCATTAAGTAATTGCATTTCCTTAAATGTTTTGTACTGTTGCAGGGACGACACATCCACGAGAGGTCTAGGGAACCCGATACAAGGGAACCTACTTTTGCAAAGGACCATTTAGATGCATTCTAAATTAAGATGTGTTTAGGATGAATCAATGTATTGAATGCATAACTTTTATCAGACCTTTTTCATGAAAATCTATAAATTCTACTAGTAGGTTAAGAATGTGAACTCATATCCATGTATGTATATTTGTAATATAAATCTTTAATTATGAAACTGTAATATTGCACGTTTATGCGAGTTTTATTTCTTTAAATGGGATGTTTATCGTATGGATGATATTTTACTGATGTGAGCTGATATGGATCATTGAGTATCGGCACTATATATAAAAATAAAAATAAAAAATTCTGGGTCGTTACAAACACGAACAATAAATGCTTATGTTGGAATTACTAGTAATCTCAGCAGTTCAGCCATACGAGTGCTCACAAAATTGTGGGTGGATCCATTGTCAACTAGCACCACTACTTCGAACAAACCCACCTTTGCATCAACACGCATGGTTTGAGGTGTGGACCAACCTGTTAATGCATGCAAAGTAATCTTCGATTCAACATTTTCTCCTCCCATTGCCTCTATGTCATCTATTTCATTCATCTCTTGACCGGTGATATCAATGATGTGTTAGGCCCTCTAGAATCAAGAGTTTTATCCCTTGACATTTATGGTCGGCGGTGAACCTCTCGTTACAGTTAAAGCATAGACCTTGAGCTCTCCTTTTTTGCATCTCCTCCCATGACAATCTCCTGAAAGTTGTATTTGGTGTTGTTCATGTTGAAGTTGGTAGTGTTGAGGGTGCACGATTGGTTGGGTTTGTTCGCACAAATTGATGTTGCCTCTTCATTTGATCGTCCCTCATGCGAGCTAGGCTGATTGCTTCCTTTAGTGATTTTGGTTTGAACATACAAATTCCTTCTGCTATCTCTAGCTTAAGACCTTCCATAATATCCCAACTAATATCTTTTGGGTCCAACCCTGAACTCAATTTCCCTACTTCTAGAAGTCACTTTGATAATAATGTAAGGATCCTACCTGTTTTATTCGTGATAAGGATTCATCAAAATCCTCACACTCTGTAGGTCCAAATCTAGTCTATAATTCCTCTACAAACGTTTCCCATGTCATCATTTTTCTTTCCTCTTGGTAAGTCCGATGGATCCATTGCCACCACTGATTTGCTTCCTTCCAGATGGAATGAAGCCAATGATACCTTTTGGTTGGCTATAGTTTTCTGGAATTCAAAGAATTGATCCACCCTATTAAACCATTATGTCGGGTCTTGTCCAAAATACCAAGGGAATTCTAGCTTGGCCATTTTAGAAGAATAGTCTTGTTTGTTCCTGTCATCTTCCTTGTGATGTGTACAAGAGTTGCTCTCTCGGTTTGTGTTGACTTGTTTGTTCCCTTCATCCTCTTCGCGATGTGTACGAGAGTTGCTCTCTCGGTTTGTATTGTTCTGGCTTGACTCCCCTTTGTTTGATAATAAAGCTTCTGTCAATTTATGGATGGTTTCTTCTAGCTGGCGTAGCTTGTTAAACATGCCCAGCTCCATTCTCTGCATCCCATCTTGTACTCCTCCCAATCAAACCTCCAGTAATTCAATTCGTTCTTTGTTAGTCGTCATTGAAACCTGGCTCTGATACCAATTGATAAGGTCTCAGTCAAGAGTCAATTCTCAATAATCAATTGTTTTCTTTGGGGTGAGAACTGACCAAAAGACAGTATAGAATAAAGATTATTTGATGATGATGATTCCTTTAATTTTAGTGCTTATAAATACATCATCTCCCTACTTCAATTAACTCATCTACGATTACATTATTCAAATTCTACTGCAGACTTTAATGGAAATAAAACATGCAACTGGTATACAATGACTGGTGCCTTAATAAACAATAACGGGTGCATTTGTAACAGGTAATGTTTTAAGGTAAAATTTTTGTTTAGGCTTTGACTAGAAAGACTTATGGCCTTTTGTAAATTACTTATAGGTCTTTTTGTAGTAGGGTTTGTTTTGGTTTGGAGTGGAATTGTTTTTGGTATCTATGGGCTAATTGTTTGAGGTTTTTGACTTGGATAGGTTTTGGTTTTTAAGTAGTTTCCACTGCAAAATGATTTTTTGGTGGAAAGGTCAAAATGGTGACAAACTATCGAGTTCTTATTTGGTACATTTCATTTCCCACTTTAAATGTTGAGTTTGAGATCTTGACAAATCTTAAGACCTTTTTCAGGTGAAGCTGACTAGTTCACCATATGTAAGTTGGTCATATGGTATGGTTTTTACTGTAAAAATATCTTTAATTTATTTCTGACCTTTTCTCCTAAGAGAATAGGTAAGTCTGAGATGAAATTTTTCTCTCCAGAAAGGCTAGTTTGAATCTTCCCTAAGCATGACACAAGTGAGGAAAGTGTTTTTGTTCCATTGGAAGTCACTCTACTTCTTACACCTAAGGTTGGAAAAAAAGCTCAACATTCTTGTCTTTCAAATAGGGAAGGGTCTCCAATAAAATATAAGGAGATTATAAGAATAAGGATTGACACAACATATTGGATAATGTTTCCAGATTGGTCAAGGATAGGTGTATGGTCTTCATAAGTTTGGAAGGAGTTTAGAAATATGTAGGTGGTTTGTCTTAGTGAGATGGTATTCCCACCATCCTCTTTAACTAGCTAGAGAAACCAAACAATGAGGAGTTCAACAATAGCTTTGATAGGGGTTCCTGATTGTGTTTTGTAGACATTGGTTGCCATAGTCATTTGCTGAAGGGTGTTCAAGATGTTATATTCAGATATTCCATCTATGTTCCATTCATAGAGGGAAGAGGCAATTATTTGTGTTGGCTAAGAGTATTTGGTTCAATAGATATGAAAATATTTGAAGCAATGGTTGTGTTGGGTGTCGGCCAGATAAAGTCTATTTAATTCAAGAGGTTGGTTTGGAAAATCATCTTTATCAAATGACTACTCGGAACTATTTTGTAGGGTATTGACTTGATTTGTGGATACAAAAGGGTTGGTCGTTTGTGGTGTCTATAACAATTAAAGATGAAATGTCAAGGTGTTGTAAGTGTTTTGACAGCTCTAAGAAAATCAGTTTGATTTTCCTGGATTTGTGTTTGGCTTGTCCTTATAATTTGATAAGGTTTGAAGACTAAGTTTTTTAGTTTCAGGTTGACTGGGGTTTTGGTGTGAACTTAATAGATTTTGGTTCTTTGTATTTGTTTTTCCAATTAGCTAAGTTATCTACGTAAGGTATTAAGGTTGGTGTTTGTAAAGTTATTTTGGTGGATGATTAGTTTGGTATTTGAAAGGGTGTCAACACTGGGATAATTTGTAAGATGTTGTATCGATAGTCTGGTTATTGTGGGATATTTGGATATTTTTCAAAAGTGGATGTTCAGACTCAATTGTTAGTTCACTAGTGAGGTTCCCAAGTAGGGGTTTTGGATCTTAATGTAACTGGGCATGCATGTTTGATGGATGTAAAAGGATATGCAATATGATGTGCAGATGCATAATGCAATTCGAACCAATCATAGAACAAAATATGTACTTTATGTAACTTAATGTAATTGAAATATTGTTTTTGTATTTCACTTCTCTGTTGGAGAGTGTTGGAAAAACTATAGTGTGTTTTTTTCAGAATTATATACAACATAAAAATCTTCTTTGAAAAGAGTTTTATCAAGAACAAAATGTTTTTCTAAAGTTAAAACATTCACCTCATTTTAGATGATTTTAGTGACTGTTGAGAAAGTTGAAGATGTTGGAGGTGATTGATGTTCAGTGTTGGTAGTGTTTGTATACACTAGTTTTGGTATGTTTGTAGTATAGTCTACATGTTGAAACTCGCAAAAGGGATGTCTAATGTAAAGTGTCTAAAAGGGTCCAAAGAGATGTCTAATGTAGAATGAATAGGAGGGTCAAAAGAGATGTCTAATGTAGAGTGTCTAGGAGGGTTTGTAATAACATGCTTATGAGATGTTTTTATAGTTAGGGATATGGTAAGATTTGGATAGTAGTTAAAGGATACTGGACCACTACAGAGGCTACACTCAATGAAATTTAGGAGTCTTGGAAGTTTTGGAATTTAGCATCTCGAAGGACAGCTAGAATGGATGTTTACACCATTCTTTTGTAAGTGGTTTTATGCTGACTTGAACTAAGCCGACATGGATGTATTTATAGTTTCTGGCCAAGTGTTTTTGTTGAGATTTCTGGGACAGGAGTTGGATAGTCTCAAAAGGTTTTGTAAGCTAAATATCTCTTTCTTCAGTTTTAATTGTAAGATCTATTTTGAAAATATCATATTTGGCTTTTTGATAAATCAATGTTTGAGAGATTTTTGGATTTTCCAGTCATCAATATTTTTAGTAAAATCCTCAATGGTTATTTCTTCACTTTGTACAATCCTTCTATTCTAAGAGATTTCAGATGTAAAAGAAGCCAAAATAGAAGTAGATCTATAAAAAATAGAATCCATAGTTTGAAAAGATAGACTGCGGGTTATATGGATTTACTACCCTAATCACTCAATGGGACTTACACCAGTCAGTAGCATTCACCAGTGAACTAAGGGTCTATCTTCTCTCAAGGGTTTCTGCAATCTATAGGTACTATTCCTACCCAGATCCCAATAGGCTCTGATACCAAATAAATAGAACAACAATACAGTGATGTTCAAATAAGAGCAAAATAACCAAAGATGAAGTAGAACAATGGTTACGTGGCGTTATTACACCTATGAATGATCAAAAGATCTAGTCATAGGTTTCTAGCGTTATTAAACCATGTTTTGAATGTTAATGAAATTTCTAATGCGAATGAACAAGGCGAGACCGACATTGTCAGGATCCTTGATCAAACACAAATCATACTTAATTTGCAGTAATATAAAATTGAATGTGTAAAAGTTTAAAGAAATGAACCTTAAAATTTGTAGTGAAATTTAGAACAGGAGATGGTTACAGGAGATATGTGTTTATAGTGGAAATGAAAAGATGTTTGTTTACATAGAAATGAATATGTAATTCTTTTGCAAAGAAACTTGATGGTTTATCTAAGTTTTGTCTCTCAAAATGGAAGAGAGTCTTTTTATTTAGATGAAGAATGGCTAAAGAACTTTGAACTATGAGCAGGAAGTTGTTTATCCTTTTGTATGAGTGGACTCTGAGTGGGAGACACCTTTTGTAGTGGTAAAGACCACTTTTTGTAAAAATAATCTTCAGGAATAAAAGTTGTTTGCCCTTTTGTATGAGTGAACTCTGAGTGAAGACACCTTTTGTAGTGTTAAGGACCACTTTTTGTAAAGAGAAATCTTAACACTGAAAGTTGTTTTCACCGGACTCCAAGCGGGAGATTACTTTTGTAGTGGTGGTGACCATATTTTGTCATCTTATGCCGACAGTTTTGTAGAATCTCTTACAATTTTTTTGATGGATTACGGAATATCATAACAGTCATCTTCATTATTGTGTCCAAGGAAGATGGCAGTAGATAATGATCCGGAGGAGGTTGATTTGTTTAAGACTGGGATAGAGTCTTGGTTTTGTACAATCCCTTCCAAAATAAAAAAGATATTCTTCTTCAGATTTTGAAGAGGCAAAGAGGGTTGCTTCACTTTTGTTTTCCGATGCAAAGAAATCCCACCATTTTACTTTAAATTTGTGGACAAAATTAACAAAAGTGAAGTAGCCACTCCCGACTATTCTATTTTCATAAATTCATATCATCTACCAACCTTCCCCCTTGGTTCCTACAATGGTGGGATTATTTTGGTTGTCATACTAACATGCTCTAGGTAACCTTTTAGTTGAAAGTGGTTACCTACTTTCTCAAACAATATTTTCAACCCACTCTTTTTTAAAGGAAGTTTTCTCCCTTTCTTATGTTATGTACAAAGTTTTTTGTTCCATGGGTATGTTCATGGTTCTATGACTACAACCTCCAAAACAGATCTCTAGTTCTAGTTCACAAATTTAAAATCAAATGGTGGGATTCCTTTGCAGCTGAAAACAAAAGTCCTAAGTTTGTTGTTAAGGAATGGATGCAAAAGAACAAATTAACCCCCATGCTGTCAAACAAAGATCCACAATCTAAATTTTTTTAGCCCAAAAGGCTAAGATAGCAGTCCTCCTTGACTCTGCAAAATCTAAAGAAGAATGCCTTTTTTTTTGCAAAGGATTGTATAAAATCAAAGACTATACGCTAGTCATAAACAAATCAACCTCCTTTGGATCATTATCTCCTGCCATGTCCTTGGAAACGACAATAAAGATGATTTTTATGACATTTTGTTATCCATCAAAAAACAATAAAAGATTTTTCAAACTATCGGCATAAGACGACAAAAAATGGTCTTTAGCACTACAAAAGAAGTCTTTCACTTGGAGTCAAGACAAACAACTTTCATTGTGAAGATTCCTCTTTACAAAAAAGTGGTCTTTACCACTATAAAAAATGTCTTTCACTCAGAGTTTACTCATACAAAGGAGCAAACAACTTTCAGCCCACAATTCAAAGTTCTCTAGCAAGTCTTCATCTATATAAGAAGACTCTCCCATTTCGAGAGGCGAAACTTAGATAAACTATCAAGTTTCTCTACAAAAAAATTACATATTTATTCCTCTGTAAATAAACATCTTTTCATTTCCAATGTAAACATATATTTCCTGTAATCATCTCCTGTTTTAAATTCAATACAAATTTCAAGGTTCATTTCTTTAAACTTACATATTCAGTTTTATATTATTGCAAATTAAATATGTTTTGTGTTTAATCAAGGATCCTGACATTGCTGATCCTGCCTTGTTCATTCGCATCAGAGATTTAATAAACATTCAAAACATAGTATATTAGCTGGAAACTTGTGACCAAATCTTTGGATCATTCTCAAGTGCAACAACGCCACATACTATTGTTCTATTTACCAAAAAAAGGTGAGAGAGTGCACAAGATGAATGAAAGATACAAAAATAAAGAGTTACAGAAAATAAAGATAAATGATGGAACAATAATACGTGGCGCTATTTTACCACAATCACGAAAGCAAGTAAAGCTTTCCTTTGGACCAATAGTCCGCAGATCAATGGTTTCCTGCCGATATACTAAGGTCTTTGCAAAAATGGATTTCTAATGTGAAATGAAAAGGGCAAGACCAACAATGTCAAGATTCTTGATCAATCATAAAGCATACTTAGTTTTGCAAAAATGTAAAGACAGAATGTAAAGTTTGAAAGTTTAAGAAATAAACCTTGAGATTTGTACTTGATAATGGAAGTTTGAATCACAAGAGATTTGGTTTACAAGATAATTTAATTATAGGATAATTTATAAGTGTTTGCAGGGATAGTGTTTTGGATATAGAGGAAACAAATATATAATTTTTTTTCTGCAGAGAATGCTCTCGGTTCATCTTCTGCCTTTCAAAATGAAATAAAGTCTCCTTATATGGATGAAGACAAGCAGATGAGCCTTAGATAGTGGAGCCGAAAGCTCTTTAGTCATTTTGTAACTTTACTCTTAAGTGGGAGACACCTCTGACATGGTAGTGACCATTTTTGTCTGAAGGAATCTCTTTACCGAAAAGTAATTTTGTCTGTTTGCATAAGTCGGAGACAACTTTTGTAAGTGATAGAGGCCACATTCTTATCTTCTTATACCGACAGATTTTGAGGATCTTTGACTCCTAATGAATGGATGACAAGATGTCATAATAGTCATCCTCATTATCGTCTCTAAGGGAAATGACCGATGAAGAATAATAGTAATAATTTATCATTTGATGTTATATTTATTAAAAATTAAGTTTATGCAACTTCTGTATTTATAATATTTTGAATATAATATTCCAAATTAATGATTTGGAAAAATTCTATTACTCAATATTATCTTTATTTTTTTTATCTTATTTCTTTAAAATTTTATTACTTAATATTAGTTTTAAACACAAATAATTATCTTTTTTTTTATTTATTTTCGACTTTTATTCTTTTAATTTTTGGTTTAATTTCAATTCTTTTAATTTTTTCGATCCTTCTAGGACATTTCCTATTGTTGTTTATATTTATGTATATGTACTCTTAGTTTTGATTATAATGTTTTTTATCATCTTCTCTCTTATTGAGGTTTTATTTTTTTCAATTTAGTCCTGAAATTTTAATTTATGCTTATAATTATTTTAATATTGATATATTTTTTTTCCTTTTGTATTCTTCTTTTTATTTATTATTCAAATCAAAATGATTTTTTAAATGCTAATAATATTTATTTTGATTTTGTCATTTATTTTTGTTGTTTTTATTTGCTCTTTTGTTAAAGTTTTTTGTTTTGTTCTTTAAGATAATTTTATGGTTTTCATTGTTTACACAATAATAATAATAATAATAATAATAATAATAATAATAATAAACCCATAAAAGAAGAGCAAGCAAGAAAATAATTATTAAAAAAATTCTTAAAAAAAAATTGTATGATTATTATTATTATTATTATTCGGGACAATTTGATAATTTTTCACTGTTTGAATAGTAATAGCGATGATAATAATGATAACAACAATCATTTATTACAATGATTGTAATGCTTATGGTATTATTAATTATGACTATCGTGCTAATAGTAACAATAACTCATAAAATAATATTAAAATATCAATAATAATAAATTTTATTATAGTCCAAATGATTATAATAATTATATTAATAATAATAATATTGATTTTTCATTTTTCCTTTAATTGTTTTAATTTATTTTTCAAATCAAATAATATTTTTTTAAACTAATAATATTTTTTTTGGTTTTTCCTTCAATCATAATAATAATATGAAAATAATAATTTAATTAATTATCATTCGATATTGTATTTATTAAAAATTAAATTTAACATCTTCTCTATATATATAGTGTTTTAAATCTAATATGACACATTAATAGTTTGAAAAAATTATGTAACTTAATGTTATTTTTAGTTTTTTATCAAATATTTCAAAAAATTGTCTTATAATTAGTTTTTTTAACGTTACCTAACGAAAAAATTTATTCAGATTAATTATTCTGTGTAATATTATAAAAAAATTCACACTTTTAATATATGTTTTTTTATATTTTATTTGTTTTTTAATTTTCCTGTGACGAATGGCATGGCAAGTTGCTACTATACATAGAAAGAAAACAGGAGAGAGATTAAGAGTATCCTGGTCGATTTTATTGCTTTCTTTTATTTTCACGTATTATTAGTACCAGTAGTCGCTTGCGAGCTTTTACTTGAACAACAAAAACAAAAGAAAACAAAAGCAAATACAAACACTCCGTCATCAATAACAAAAAGGACCTCGATTCCCCCGAACTGGGTTTTGTCCAGATCTTGTATTAGAGCCTCACTTCACTTTGACTTTGTTGCTACTGGTGAGGGTTTTTTTTTATTGAAATAATTTCTCTGTTTTAGTCAGTTCCATTTCTTACTTTCTTTGGTAGTTTTTGAGGGGTTTCGAGGAGAATTTCAGTAGGTTTTGTCTTTCAAACCTCGGTATCTATGCCATCTTTGGCCTTTAGTTAATTACGGCTTGTTTTTGGCTTTGAATTTTCTTGCTTTCCCTGTTTCACTCTCTTGGATTCCGGTTTCGGTGTGGAAAAAGCTGATAGCTTTATTGATATCTGTCATGTCGCATAACTGTTGATTGGTCTTCCTTTAATTTTCAGGGTCAGGGTATACAGCATTTGTTCTCTAGATACTCTCAATTTTCAGGGTTCTGGCTTCTAGGTTTTTGAGAAGTTGGGACTGCCTTCTGCTTTTTGGTGGGTTTTGGTTTGTACGCTTGTTTAGTGTTTTTATTACGGTTTTCTTACACCAGTTCATGTTCAAGGTCTCTTTTTTGGGGGCTCTTGGTCTTGGGATTTGATGATTCCTTAAAACCGAACTTCATTTTGTTAATTTTAAGGTTGGTTTGGGGTTCTGAACCTAATCTTGTAAGCTTAAGGTTATATTTCTTAGGGTTTTGGCTTCTGGGTTTGAGAATTTTTATATTCACACGTGATCAACGGGGGGGCTACAGCTGTTTGCTTGCTTCCGAGTTTTATAATTGACTAAATCTTTTGTTTTGGGTTTAATTGGATCATGCAAAAGGCAGAAGGTCTCTTTGCAATTTTCCTCTAAATTTCAAGAATTTGTGATTTTTTAGCTTCAGACTTGGTGTTAGAAAAGTGTTTCAAGCATCAAAGATCTCTATTTTGGGATTTAATATTTGGAATTGATTTTTAAGTGCAGGGTGTCGAGTACTAGAAAACATACTATCTGCCGTTTTTTCAAATATCTTGTTTTGTGCTTTGCCAGGTCTATTATCGGTGCAGTTATGGATTCCCCTCAATCTGTTGTGTCACCATTCAAGACCTCTATTGTCTTTGAGACAGAGAAGCAAAACGTCTGGTTATCCAGTTCAGAGCACTGGCAGCTTCTCCAAGGGAATTCAGATCCCCAGAAACGATGCCGTGGTTGGCAAATCTCGAAGATTTTGTTGGTGTAGTTGAGGTTTACATACACCAGGCTAGGGACATCCAAAATATATGCATTTACCACAAGCAAGATGTTTATGCTAAGTTTTGCCTGACTAGCGATCCTGAGCACACTGTCTCCACCAAAATTATCAATGGTGGTGGGAGGAATCCAGTCTTCAATGACAGTCTGCGGCTCAATGTTAAGACTATTGATTCCTCCCTTAAATGTGAGGTATTCATGATGAGCAGGGTGAGGAATTATCTGGAGGATCAGCTGTTAGGTTTTGCTCTGGTGCCTTTGTCCGAAGTAATTATCAATAATGGGAATTTGGAGAAAGAGTTCTCTCTTTCTTCTACTGATCTGTTCCACTCTCCTGCGGGGTTTGTTCAACTATCTCTATGGTACAGAGGAGCTACACCAGAGATAATGGTGATTCCAGCAATACCCACTTCTGTAGCTGCAAATGGATATATTCAGGATTCAGAGATACAGGAATCACTTCCTTGTGAATTGGATAAGATTGAATTCCCGGACCCAAATGTTGTGAATGAAAACCAGATGATGGTCTCAGAGTATTTTCAAATTCCATGTTCCCATCTGGATTCTGAAGCCTCTGAGAGCTTGGCCACCTCTGATACTGAAAATCATCTGAGTTCAGAAATTGGAGTTCATGTCGTGGAAAGCTTCTCAGCTGCCACTTCCGATTCAATTCAATCTTCGAAGCTTGACTCTCCTCCAAGCAGTGTGTCAGCTAATGGTGTTTCTTCTTCTATTGATGCAAGTTCAGAAAGCTCTGCTAAAACACCAAATCTGGACCATGTCTCAGTCTGTAAAGAGAGAGAAAGGTACAAATGTCAGGGATGGTGAGACTGATTCCTCTGTGGGAGCATCAAATGAGAAAATTGACATACCTGGTATCACAGTAAACATTGAACCGGAGCCAAATGTGGTCCAGCAGGACATAGTAGACATGTACATGAAAAGCATGCAACAATTCACAGAGTCACTGGCCAAGATGAAGCTTCCTTTGGACGTTGACAGTGGACCAACCAGCTCAGGAAGTTCGAGCTCTGATCAGAATCTGCAGGGATCAAAGAACACTGGCTCCCGTGTGTTCTATGGGAGTAGAGCTTTCTTCTGAGCTTTGAGTTTTCCATTTCAGAGGAAAACAAAAACACACAGGTGACTTTAGACTTTAGCTTGGTGACTAATACTAATAGTGAAAGTATAATAATGTATCATGGAGTGTGTTATTTCCTTCCGTACGTTGAGATGTTTAGATGACGGGGAAATCATGGCTTGTATGCGTGATCACCTTTGTTACATACCAGCTGTTATACATGAAATCTCCTCTTTCGTTCGCTGTAACTTTCCTTTTATGTTTGAAATATTTATTTTCGTCAGCTAATAATGAATGCAATCATATTGGTGTCCACTTTCACATGGTGATATTTTAAGCTGCTTGGGTTGCGGTTGAATTGAATTTTCATCAAATTTTGATTCTCTCTCTTTAAATTATTATTCTTTAAAAATGTTTTTGTATCTTTTGATATGGCATCTAAAGCATATTGCGGTGTAAAAATCATGTTTTTTTTTTACTCGGAAAACGTATTTTGTAGGTCTAGATGAGTGAGTAAAATCCCAGTTGTCTCAGGTTTTTATAAGATGTGTATATCCTGACTTGAACTTGAGACCTGCAATGTAAATCTTAATTTTTTTGTCATCATGTCATGCTATGGGTGTAAAAATCATGTTGCCAACCGTGATTCCATATCAATATCTTAGTGCCTTCATCTCTAAAACTCTTTTATCTTCATTCCACTAGTTCTCACAGCTGTTCAACTGGATTTGCTAGATTTCTAACTTGGTCCATTTAGGGAAGTTTCGAGGAGAAGCTCTTTGATATTGAAATACAAAGGGCAGTCTTTCCTGCAATTAGGAATTAAAGATATTTTTGTGATGGAGGAGGTTTTTTAAGGAAAAATATTTTTATTTTTATTTTTCTCATATTCTTTATTAAGATATCTTTTTTTCTATTTGAAGAAAATACTTTTTATAGTTTATTTATTTTCTATTTAGTATTATCAGGATTTGTAGATTTTTTTATATATAAAAAGCTGTAGTTTTTCACAAGTTGAGACAACCGAATAAAATATATTTGAATTTGCGTTTTTTACTTTAATTTGTGCTCAAACCCCATAAATTTATTTAGATCCATATCTAATAAATAAAATCTAGGTCATGGATCAAACTTATTGAAATTTTGATGTCTACAAATGTCCCCTCAAGATTAATTTACTTATGTAGTTTTGGTACTATAAGTAAATTTATCTTGAATTTTATATATATATTTATATTTAATTTATTTTTTTTGTAATAAATAAATAAGTTTATTTATTTATTTATTTACTTGACTTAAAATTGGGATCAGATTAAAAGTATGTTCACTTTAAGTGGTCACATTCAAAAGTGAGTCTATTTCCTACCACAACAAGTAAACTTCTTCTATATATATCCAATCAATATTTACACAAAAAAATTTTCAAGAGATCAAATCAAAGCTTAAGTATACAATTAAGTAATTTTTTCTACCTGCACCGGGAACTTACTACTGAGAAGAGAAGGTAATTAATTGGAAGCCATTGAAGAATTGAGAAAAGGCTACAAGCTACTGGACAGTTGAAAACAAGGTAATTAATTTGGCTTGCTGTTTCATGTTTATTTTGTGTGTGTGTGTGTGTGTTAAAAAAATAAAAAAAGCGTCGATGTTTTACTTGTATCTAGACACAAATTATGGTGGATTTCAATTAGTAAAAATTATAATTTTACCCCTCCGACAAAAACATTTAACCCTCAGGAGCATTTTAGACATTTTCTAGAGGATATGTTTGGTATTTTAATATTGTTTAGGGTTTTATAGTATTATCTGTTTTAAATTGCACAATAAAACTATTATTTTACTCTTGGGAGCTGACAAAAAGACGAGGAACAATGGGTGGTGTTTTTGGTTGTTCACATATTCATGCACAGTGAAATTACCCAAGTACCCCTAAAAAGACAAAACGAAGGCCTGAAGCTAGGGTTTTGTGATACTTTCATCCCCAGTTTTTTTCGTGGTTATCGCTGGGTTCAGGGGTGTATAGGTAATTTGCCATTTTTTAATTATTTCTTTTCGGAAACACTGCAGGCGCATTGTATGGACACACTAGCAATGTTTCACGCACACACGCCTTTTAGACAGTGCGTGCAGTGTCGTTTGGCAGTGGAAACTAGTCGTCCACCGTGTCACCTGGTGCACCGCTATGTCCTCTGCCTCCCGGTGTGGCATGTGTCGGTTTTCAGTAGTCGGTGAATCGCTGATGGACGATTTTTCTTTTTTCTCTTTTTCTTTTCTACCGCCGAAAATTACATGTAAATCCTTCATGTTTGTGATCGTTTTAGTTTAGTCGCTATTCTTTTGATTTCGGTTTTATTCCTGATTTCTTCAATGAAAATTTTGATTTTTTTTCAATTATGCGCTTCAATTGAAATTGATTATATATGTTGGTTTTTATTTCAGTACTTATTGTTTTGATTTTTGATTTGTTTTTTGTTTCTTTAATTTTTTTTCGGTATGCAAAATTTGTTTTTAATTTTCTCATCCAATTGAAATTTGGTCATATATGCTACTTTTCATTTCGGTCCTTATTCTTTTAATTTTTTTTTTACAAAATTGCACTTCAATTTTTCTAAAAAATGCCTTTATTTATCTTTGGGTACCGAGGTTTTTATTTGTTTTAATTTTGTCTTTTTGATTGGAATTAATTATATTTTTTATTTTTTTTTTATTTCGGCTCTTATTTTTTGAATTTTTTATTTGGTATTAATTCCTTGTGTTTTTTAGGTCCTTCTTGGAAAATATTTATTTTTTACCCGTATTTATGCATCTATGTATTTAGTATTTGTCTTTTAATTTTTGTCATTTTATTTTTTATTGGGGTTTTATTTTTATTCGGTTTAGTTCTGAAATTTTAATTTATGTTAGTGATCATTTTAAAATTAATATTTCTCAATTTTTTCTCTTTGTTCTTTTTTTTTTGTGTGTTTTTGTTTGTTATTTTTATTTGTTCTTTGGATTAGATAATATTATGATTTCATTGTTTGTGCAATAATAATGATAATTTTAGTGATTACTTTTTATTGTTTTTTTGTAAAAATATTTTTTTTTTTTTTTATTTTTTGAGGGCAATTTAATGATTTTAATTGTTTGAGAAACAATGTTGATAATAATTTTAACTGTTATAGTCATGATAATGACAATAATGTTAGGGATGGATTTTCATTGATGTTTCTTCTCTTTTGTAGATAGAAAATTAACTACTTTATTTTTGTTATTTGATTATTGCAGGTATTTTCACAATTTATAATTTTTTTTGTTGTGTTTAATTGTTTTTTGCTGTTGTATTTAATTTAAATTGGATTTATAAAATGAATTAATTCTATTACCGTGAATTTGATAATTTAGATATCCAAATCTTGCTTGGTTTTTTAATGATGATGATAATTTGATACTGGTGATTTCATTGAAACCTACTAAATAGATAAATTTATATCGATTTAAAATTTCATATATTTGATAAGAAACTTGCACTTCACAAAAATTCTGCATAAATTTATTATTTTGGCTAAATTTATATTATAATTAAAAAATCTTACACAATTAATATTTTTTGCGTTGAAAAAAATATGGTTCCGACCGCGACGATGCACGAGGGTAAGTGGCTAGTATGTGTGTGTGTGTATGTGTGCAAGTGTATGTGTGTGATGCGGCAAGTTAAATTAATTTGGGTGCAACTCTATTGCAGCGTGCGACTCTAGTTTTTTTTTCAAGAAAAGGCATATATATATATATATATATATATATATATATATATATATATATATATATATATATATTCTTTTGAATCCTAACTTTTGATTTGATGCATTTTGTAGGTTTCAAGAATTTGGAAATATACGGGGACACTTTTAGCCAGACTTGACGATCTTTAGACAAACCTTTTCAAAGGAATCCTCGCAAACTTGGAGACCCGATGAACCTTTTTGAAGGGGATCCTTGCGAGATTAAAGATCAGGTATTGGTCTTTGAGAACTTGATCTTTGATGAATCCTTGAGAGCTTGAAATTTGGTGAATCCTTCTGGATGATCCTTGAGAGATTGAAGACCAGGTGTTGATCTTTAGAAACTTGAACTTTTGGTGAATCCTTTTTGGAGAATCCTTGAGAGCTTGAAATTTGGTGAATTCTCTTGGAAGATCCTTGAGAGATTAAAAATCAGGTATTGATCTTTGGAGACTTAGAGCCTGTTTGGCTCTGCGTTCCAACCGGCGTTTTGCCGAAATTATTTTTTTTTCATTTTAAATGAATATGATTTGGTGTTTTTAGATCATTTTGATGTGCTAATGTCAAAAATAATTTTTAAAAAATAAAAAAAAACATCATTTTGATGTATTTCGGCACGAAAAACATTTTGAAAAGCTACCGCAACCGCACTCCCAAACAGGCCCTTAACCTTTGGTGAATCCTTTTGGAGGATCCTTGAGAGATTAAAGATCGGGTGTTGATATTTGAAAACTTGACCTTTAATGAATTTTTTTGGAGGATCCTTGAGAGCTTGAACTTTGGTGAATCCTTTTGGAGGATCCTTGAGAGATTAAAGATCAGGTGTTCATATAACTTGGACTTTGGTGAACTCTTCTAGAGGATCCTTGAGATTTTGAATTTTGATGATCATTGAGAACTTGAACTTTGGTGAATCCTTTTAGAGGTTTTTTTAAGGCTTGAACTTTGGTGACTCATTTTGGAGGATCTTGAGATTCTGAATTTGGATGATTCCTTTTGGAGGATCCTTGGAGCTTAAACTTTGATGAAGTCTTTCAAAAGATCCTTGAGACTTGAACTTTGGTGAATCCTTTCGAAAGATCCTTAATAGCTTAACTTTGATGAATCCTTTCGAAAGATCCTTAATAGCTTAACTTTGATTAATTCTTTCGGAAGATCCTTGAGACTTGAACTATGATGAATCCTTTCAAAAGATCCTTGAGAACTTGAAGCTTTGAGCATATTTCAATAGACAAATGGTTGATGAGTTTTAGCTCTTGATTTTTGGAAACCTCTTTTTTTCTTTCTTTTATTTTCAAGAATGAGATATTTATTTATTTATTTATTTAGCCGTTCATAGTTTATACTCTTGTAGGTCAGGAGTAGTACATTAGAGCATGATTTGTTCTTTGATTTGATTGATGATTTTTATAATGTGACTAAACTTAGGATGAATCCCTAAACTGCCTACGTTGTACTTTAAGTCTTTTCTCTTGTAGAGCTACCAACTCTTCCAAGCGTAACTTTGTATTTTCTTCATTATTAAAGCCTTCTTGAATGACAATCCTTAGAGATGGGACTTGACATATTAATGGAAGAACAACTTCAGTTCCATAGACCAAAGAATATGGAGTTGCTTGTTTTGGTGTTCGATATGTTGTGTGATATGCCCACAAAGCCTCCCTTATTCTATCATGTCAATCTTGTTTTGATTTTGGGACCACCTTTTTCAACAAATTACACAAAGTCTTGTTGAATGATTCGGCTGACCCATTTGCGACAACATTATACATGGATTAATTATGTTGGATGAAGACAAATTTTACGCATAAGTTATCCATGAGGCTATTGTAAAATGGCTTTTCATTATCCATGATGATATAACGAGGTGCACCATATCGAAAAATGATGTTAGATTTTATGAATCACACAACAATTTCTTTTTTTAACTTCCTTTAATGGGACTTCTTCAGCCCATTTAGAGAAATAATCAGTTTCTGCCATATTCAAGGTTGTTAAAATCATGATTTTGACATGACACAAAATTGAGATTTAAACTCGGATTGTAAAATTGTACGTAAAATATTTTCGTACAAAAATCATAAAATTGTAGCTAAAATTGTTTTGGTAGAAAAATTATAAAATTATAATTAAAATATTTTCGAATACAATAGAACACAATTTCACCAAAAAAACATACTTAGTTATTAAGATTTTTTTTTGTTTAAAAAAATGCTCATCACTTTTCATATTTTTCAATAGATTTTTGATATGATGTTTAATTTTTTTTCCTTATGATATTATTTCAATATAATAGTTATTGTTTTTGCATTAAAAAAAATTACAACTACTGAACTAAAGCATTAATGGGACTTCAGGAGAAGAGAAATGGGACTTTAGGTACTTGTCACACGGGATTTGACTTATCACGCGGGATTTTATTAGAATCATAAAATCAGATTGATTCAGTTTGATTTTACAATTCTATCCAATTTTTGTGAGTCAGATCCGATTTTAACGGGGTTCAATTTTTCTACCTGATTTTATCAAATTTGTTATTTTAACTCATAACATTGTATGATTTTACGAGTGAAATTGTGATTTTGAAAGCAATGGCCAAAATATTTATATGGCTTGTTGAGGGTTTTGCTGTTATAGGCTCGGTCCCACTACATCAAGACCCCAACTGTAGGGTGCAAAGGTTCTGGTTGATTGATGAATGAAATTTGTGTGAAACTAGCAGACTTTACATCTTTTTGCAAAATTCATATAGTCTTTTTACCATGGTTGGCCAATAGTATCCCAACCTCTTTATGGGAAAATGAAGTTTAAGGCCAGACTAATGTGCACCACAAATCCCTGAATGAAGTTCTTCTACCACATGTGTTGCTTTATCCTCATTTAAACATCTAAGGAGGATTCCATCAAAGGAGTGTCGATACAAGGTATCCCTAAAATAGATAAATCGAGGTGCATGCCTTCTAATTTCAGCTTTATGTCATAGGTTATATGGTAATCTTCCAGATTCTAAATAATCAATAATTGGTTGCCTCCAATCTTTCTTTTCTTCCTTGATGATAGAAACATTGTTTTTTTTCCTCATTGTCTAATACAAGTCGTGGAACCAGCCATTTTTTGCAAACTAGTATGAATATTATCTGCTCCTAAGAATTTGCTAGAATTGCTACAAGATTTGCGAGAGCATAAGCATATTGATTTTGATTTCTTGGTACATGGTTAACGCTCACCTGATCGAATTGTTGCAGCAATTGTGATGCGTATTTGTGATAAGAAAGCAAGTTAAACTTTCAAACTTCATACTCACGAGAAATCTGATTAACGACCTACTTCGAATCTCCATAAACCTCTAGTTGACAGACTTCCACATTTAATGCCATTTCTAATCCAATGATTAAAGCTTGATATTCTGCCATATTATTAGAACATTGTTCTGTTAATGTATAAGAAAATGACATAGCTTCACCATATGGGTTAAAAATATGACTCCTGCCCCCGAGCCATATTTTCTTGATCCTCCATAAAGAATCAACTTCCAAAGTGGCATGAAATCAGTGAAGAAGGGTAGATCCTCTAAATGTTCCCATGTTGAGGGAACTGGAAGAGTAACAAAGAAATCAGTCAGAACTTGTCCTTTCATTGCCTTTTGTGGGACAATGAGGTAGAGACTCTCTTACAAATAAAGATCTACCTTAAACCTTTGAGAAGACTAATGAATAGAAATTTGGCTTAAAAAAACAATTAAACAACAATGCAACTTACTCTAGGGAGGTTGCATTGGGGGTGATGGGTCTTCCGTTTGCATAACAAGTCCCTTTACTCATACTTTCATAAACCGATAAGTTTCCTAATGACCTTAATACTAGGTGGCGTCTCTTGAAATCATAATTTATGATTATACCTACAATCATATTTGCACAGACACTCAAGAGGCATACCACTAATACACATGTATCCCGCGCCCTACAACAAGATGACAACTCCATTAGGGATTTGTATAGTTGGATTGCTATTTGCTTGTTTGATTGTCTTTTTTTGTTGATCTGTTTATTTTAATTTTAGCACATTTTTAGTATTTTAACATGCATTTGTTTTCTTCCAGTTAATGCATAATCACATCAGGTATGGATTACTGCCTCCATGCATTTTAATTTCACTCAATTTTAGGTTAGGTGAGGAGTAGTGGTCTACCTCATGACTTTCAGTCAGAGTTCAGATTCATGAAATATCCATGATGAGCTGAGAGTAATATTCACTAATGATAGTCACATCATGTCCCAATCATTCCTTGTAAGCCCATATACTACAATACTATATAATAATAATATAATAATATTTTTTATAATAAAACAAAAAATTCCATAAAATTTCAAATGGGTATTTTTTTATAATATATTATTTTCTCGCATATTTTCCCAATAATTTTGTATAATATCAGGTCATAAATTTATACTAAAAGTTACAAACCCTCTTTTAAAAACACCTAGTTTTTTCTTAAAACTTAAAAAAATTCAATTTTTTTTTAAGGATTATTCAAAAACACTATTTTTTTGAATTTATCACATTATTTTTTTAGCAATTTTGTTTAATATTAGGCCATCAACTTACACTGTAAGATACGAACCCAGTACAAAATACCCAATTTATTTGAAATGTTTTTAAAAAACCAAATCCTTATTTTAAAAAGATAAAAAAAATGTATTTTATTCTCATACATATCGACTAATCCAAAGATGTTTCCAAGCATATTTTTATAAAAAAAAAAATGCATATTTTCTCGTGTTTTAAAATATAAAAAAAAGATATTGTAACCATTTTATTATTATCCATTAGCGTTTGACCAAAAATATCAAAAATCCTTCACCAATTATTTTGTTCATTTTACATTTATAATATTAATATTTAATTGTAAGCTTTAATATTTTAAGATGTAAAACAACATTGTAGAGTACGTCTATGATTTTCACAACTTTCTATTGCTATGCTGGAACAGTGCAACCCCTCTCTCTCTTCCAACATAAAAAAACTAATAAAAAGAAAAATAATGTTTGATACCACAATGTATTTTTTTGAAAATTATAGGGACCAAATAAATCTAACTTAAAAAGATAGAGGATGAAAATGAGATTTTTAGTAGACCTGTCACCAATTTTACCCATTTTTGTTACTTTAGTCTTTTATCTTTCAAGTCAACCATCAACCCAAAAAAATATGCAATTTAGCCTAAAATTGTGGTTTAAACTTCGAAATGTGAGAAGGCAGGCAAGAACACCATCAAAGGTTAACACATTTCCAACAGAGTCAGGGATCTGTGGATTAGGACCACAATATATCAGTAGCATTTGCTTGGAAAACGATATGAAATGAAAGAGATTTGGAAAGCCAAGCAAGACACGCAATTCCATCCAGGTTTGGATAAGGAACAGTTCGACCACACAGAGTAAAGATCAGAATGATCCATGTACATAACTGTAACCATTCATACAAGGGCAAATAATCCATGATTCAGAACAACAGATCACAGCAACAATACAAATTTTAGACCATAACAGCTTAAGTATGGCATTAGCATTTTGCACATCATTTATTTATGCTAACTAATAATTATAGAACCATATGAAGTCAATAATACAGTACAAATCGACAATCGCAATTGCAATTTGACAAGCCTCGCATTCATTTAAATTCATGTAAGAACAACATCCGAGTGTAACTTGCTTTTATAGTACTGTCAATTAATAAAAAATGAATCAGAATATCATGTAACTTATTTCTGGGGGGTGGGGATCATAAAAGAGCATCCCTTGTAATGTTCCACACTAAAAGATAAGGCAAAACCACAAATACAATCTGGGGAGACAAATAAAGAGGAGCAAAAATACTGACAGCAACCAGCACATCAGGCTGGCACAAAAAAAAAGAACAAAAAATCCTTCTTTTCTTTTACCAACAACTACTACCACAGGGGGAACCTCGCTGAAGATGCACATACATTTATGGAACCAATCTTCCTGAGTATATGTCCCAAAATCAAATTTTACACCTCAATCAAATGCCAAAAGGAACCTAAGCTTTTGACTAATGAAGAAAGAAAGAAATAATCAAATCTCAGACCTCACACAAAATCCCTTGTAACTGCTCTCTCTCAATGTGTATAATGCAAATCAAAAACCCTCGTTAGCTCTATATAAGATAAATTTCTTTATAAGCTGAATGTAATCAAGACGGGAATGTATGAAATTCACAATTCTTCACCTGTTTGAAGAGATTCCTTCACCTACAATTATCAAGTGATATCCATTAACAGAACTCCTAGGTAGCAATTCCTGAAGCAAGTACCAATTAAAAGAAAAGCTAAAATTAGAACCTGATGTTAGAAACTAGCTACCAAATGCTTACAAGCTGAAGGTGAGTCTTAATATTTTATTATACCTTTTAAAACTCAGATTGCTCAAATGCATGTTTGGACAAGTCAATGTTTTAAATGAGCACAAATATTTAGATAGATATGTACGTCTACACTATAAGTCAACATAGCATACGAAAATAATTTGGAATTTAGAGATTCATGGTGTCCACTTCCACTCCCAAAGGAAAGAATGAGAGAACTAAGAAAAAACTTCTGCGCATTTTTTTGTGCAAGTGAATTCATGCATAAGAGAATTTGACAATATATAAATAGGCCTACCAATTTAAAAATCTGGAAATGAAAAATGAAGTTCTGATATGTCATTGATCCAAATTGTTATGAATTTCAGGATTATATGCACCACAAGGTCAGTCAAAATAATTACATAGAAAAAATCCATGTAGAATTAACACGACTAGAAAATTACTAAAGTATGTCATATATCACGTGTAACTAGAGGCAGCAGTGTGGATCATTTTCAACAAAAATGCAGGTTAAGGGCAATAAAAATCTACAATATCAATCCAAAGATATTAATATTGATAAGGACAGGTCTACATGGAAATGGATTAATATTGCTTCTTTTACTTTATAAGCAAACCTTCTTGAGATTTTTCAATAAACTTGTCAATGCAAAAGAAATAAAAGAGCGCACAAACATCATCTAAATGTTTTGATGCTCTAGTAAAAGAATCCTTCTAGAAGTTTTCACTCAACATAAATGTTTGTGACAAATGCAGACACATAGATGCCCATGTGCACTGGCATATATGTATATATAGTTCTATTATATTTTATTTACAACCTAAGTTATTTCAAAGAATGTTCAAAGTAAAGTGTTACCTCTATTTGTCTGTCTACTTGTAACACCATAACTCCCAATACAACCCTCGGAACTCTTAGTTGTCACATCTGAAGCTACATCTTCGGGTCCATAACCAAATGATCCAGACCCATCTAGTTCAGGGATAGCAGTTCGCCAAGTTGAATCACCATAAACCGAACCACTACGGTAAAATTCCCCATAGGACTCCCCCCTCATAACCACCAATTGAACCAGAGAATGATGAAGGTGGTGGTACACCAGCTCCATTGTTTCTTGCAAATCCTGCCCCACCCAAACTATAATTGTTGTCACCACTCCCATAACCCATGCTGCCACTAGTATAACCAGACGTACTCCCTCCACCTTGAGCTGAAACAGTAGAGGTGCCCCAATTTGCTCCACTATTCCCAAATGAAACTCCAAATCTTCCAGATCCAGATCCCAACAAACGGACCAGGGCTGCCAGGATTTGTGGCAGTGTTGAGGACCCCATTTCCCCAAACATTCCGAGTAGGGCTCAAGAGAGAATTATTTCTTGCATTCCCGACACCATAACCTATAGGGGTGTTGTACCTGCTTGGATGACTACTATAATAAGGACTTGAGATCCGCCCGTAAGCAGGAGTGTTGCCAAAGTTGGAACCTCCATCATAGCTTGGACTCAAGACTGGCTCTAAATTCATACTCATCCCGTAACCACTGGTGCCAAATGGAGCAAAGCCACTTCGACCAATGGCAAGTGGATTAAACCTACCATCCATCCTCATTCCAAAACCTCCAACAGAGTTCATATTATATCCCTGAGCATATGAATTAAGCAAGTTGTTGCCCCTAGTCAAACCGTAGTTGTACCCCCATCAGAGGGCTCCGACTAGGCCCTGGTGATAACTCCTTTGGGACTGCCCGCTTGACCTCAACCATTTTACCATTGAGTTCATGAAATGTTTTATGCAGAACTCTGTCAACTGCTTCCTCTGAAATCAAAAGTGATGAAGCCAAAGCCTCTTGGCCTTTGAGTGTTATGATCATACATCACTACAACATCAGTAATAATACCATACTGCTCAAAGTACTTCTTAAATTCATTCTCTGTAACTGTAGACGCCAGACCTCCAACAAAAATCTTTTTGGTGCGTCCAGGACCAGGAGAACCATGAATATTACTAAAGTTTCTACTTAAAATGTGCTGATCATCCCTAGGAACAGCCTTCTTTGCTTCAACCTGAGAAATTGAGAGTAAGGTATCTAAAATGAAGTAGTTACATTTCATTCTAGTTTCAAGCATACAATAAGAGTCAAATTCTACTCTAGACCAAAATTAGTTTACATTTCTCACCATCGTCAGAGACCATACCCATAAAGTCTCTCTCACTCTTTAATAAATAGTACTAAACTTGGAGTTGATAAATTTCAAAACATTCTGCAACTAAATTAAAATATGAATATTTTAATCATCTTAATCTTAATTTCACAATACTCAGATTTAAACACGGGAGAAAGAGTATGTTCAACTCATGAATTTGGACATCTAATCTGAATTAGAAAAGGAAAGTTAAACATTGCGCCATAAATTTTCACAATGCACAAAGGATTTTTTCAATCAGGCTACTCACCATGCGACCGTCAATTACATGCTTCTCCATGATGACCCTCTCGGCATCAGTAGGATCTGCAAAGACAACAAACCCAAAGCCTCGGGCACGGCCTGTTGCTCGATCTCTCATGATCACTGACTCAACCACTTCCCCATACTTGCTAAAATATTGTTTAAGACGTTCCTCATCAGTGTCCCATGAAATCCCACCAATGAAGAGCTTACCAAGATCTGATTCCATCTCTTGCTACAAGAATCCATTACAACAAATTGCCTCATCCATTGTGAATATCAATCATAAGACAAAAGTACAAAATATAACATCCAAATCAAACAAAATTTATAATCTAGTAATCATTAGCTTAATTAGTAGTAAACAAATGTGAATTACACAAGTGGCAATGATAATAAATACTTCGATGCTAATGCTGAATGTTTTTCAATAGAATTGCATTGACGAGAAACAGATCAATCTGTCAATAAGAAAAATCAGACAAGTAAGGAAAAAAGAAAAAAGAATACCCTTTTAAAATGATTTAGATAGAATCTGATAGATGCCCAGTCAAAAAAGCAAGGTGGGTGTTTAACAAATCCAACCTAGGACCATCTGATCCTTCCAGCACCAATCAAAAGCCAATCCATGATACCTGATGAACAAAAATAATAATAAGAATAATAAGAATAGGAATTGTTGTAGATGGATCAAGACCTAGATAATGTTTGACGGAAAACAGGAGAAAAGAAGAGTGAAAGATTAATAATTTACCATATTGGAGAGGACCCAGATGGGAAATTTGAGAGAAGCTAAGATCTAAAGGGAGGAATTGTTGAAATGTAAACAGAGGAAGAGGTACTCATGCTTTCTGTCTCTCTCTCTCTCTCTACAAGAGAAGCTTTTAAGTGTCTCTCTGTTTTTTCTTATATATATATATATATATATATATATATATATAAAATCAGGGTGTACGGGGCAACTTACGTATACCATAATTAATTCCTGAGCCCACTGAACATCCTACAAGTCCAATGAACATGTAAGGCACCGCGGAGGTGATAAACATGTCTAACAAAGCTTGAACCTAGAGTGAGAAAAAATAAAAAGTCATTCTTGACCACTAGACCAAGAGCCTAATATGAAAATGGAAAGCTATTGAGATTTAGCAATTGTTTGTTGCAAGAATATTTGAAGGAGTCTAAAAAGTGATGACAGTAGAGAGGATTATTTTTTTTCCTTTTTAGATTCAGAAGAGATGATTTCATGTAAAAAAATAATCCACAGAGATATAGAGGTACAATTTTTATTTTAGTGCTATTTTACTATATTACATTTTAAATATGTCTTCTTCTTCTTCTCTTCTTCTTTACAATGCATGTGTAGCATAATAATGATATGCACTATTTTGTTGAAATCTTAGAGGAGGGAGCTAGAGGCTAGTTGTTTTAATATTTTTTTATACTTACACTATGTTTTTTTTAAAATTGTGTCAGTATAATTGATGATACACATGTTTGTGCCAACAAATCATCTGAAAAAATTATTTTATTTATCAGAAGAAAAGGAGTATCATCACAAAACATCATGGTTGCATATAGTTTTGATGTGCAATTCATGTTTATATGGGCAACATGGAAAGGTAGTACACACAATATACATATTTTTCTTAAGGCTTTGACAACAAGAATATAAAATTTCTAAAATCACCATGAGGTTGTGATTTACCATATCTTGAAGAGATAATAATTTAAGTTAATTAATATTCTTTTTTTGTTATTGATTTAATGAAAAGGTAACATGTTTGTATTTTCACAAAAATACTATTTGGTTGATATCAGTTATCCCAATGAGTATGGGTATTTAGGTTCCTATAAAAGTGATCGTTTACAAGATTTTCAATATCATGGACAACCAAGTGGTCAAGAATAAGTGTTTAATCGTGCACACATTTTTTATTATGTAATGTGATATAACGTTGTTTTTTAATATGGAAATAAAAGTGAAGAATTTTACAAAACATATAAGTGTATCCATATAAAATACATGTTGAGATTGTAGTTGTATCTATGACACTACATAACTATATTAGAAGGAGATCCAAGATGAAGTTATTTTTGTTGAATATGATCTTAATCCCAATTTTATCCCGAATGATTTTTTACCAAATATTGTAGCTCGCGCAAATAGTCAAGGATTGCAAAGGTTTTCATGTATGGATTTTATATGTGATGGGATTGCAAATAGTTTAATAGGACAATAGAAAACAAATCTTTCTTTTGTAAAGACTATTAATCTTTTGTATGTGATAATAATAATTATTGAGCTACAATATTTGTAATACACACATAGGCTTAATTAGTTTGAGCTTTATTTAAATTGGATACATGTTTGGCCTATTAGTGTTGAGTTTTATTTTCAACATTATAAATACATCTTGTAAGGACAACATATTACGACTTGGTAATACTATAGCTATTGAATTTATTCAGCTTGCATGAGAGATATTCTTGCATTATTTGATTCTCTAAATAACTGAAACTAACTTATCAAAACTTAATGGGCTTCAACATCTTTTTTATACTTCTCGTTCATGAGTTGATACTCATCTGGTGGGGTCTTATTCTAATAGTGTTGATACCACAGGACAAGTTTTTATTGTATTACACTCTTATCATACTTATTTTGAATATTTAGGATTTTTGTTAATCTTGTTGTGGGCTTTGTGACCATGTGGTTTGTATGAGTTGATATTAAAGCTAGGCTCTAGTATCAAGCCATACCTTTCTAATTGTTCCAATTTTTATGTTCCATAAGTTTAATTGTGTTTTTTTAGTGTTCTTCATCTCCTTTTGTTTTCATCATCTAAGTACCAAATTAAAAAAAAATGGTTTCATTTATTATTGGTCCAAACATACTAATAGCTTAAAAATTAAAAAAGAAAGAAAGAAAGAATAAATGTTGAAGTTTGTTTGAATTATATTGTGAAAAAACAAACATGAGAAAACCAAACCAAATGAAATTGAGACTTTTTTTTTTTATCATTTGATTGGGTTTTCAATCTTGAGTTAAATTTGCTTTAAACTAATAGTACTAAGGTTTTTGATACCTAGACATAAGATAATAATTTATACGATGAGAGGTATTTATTAGGCATAAGGGTTGCACATCAAATTTAAGAGTATCCCAATATTGTTTGGTCTGGGTTTCAATTTCAACTCTAAAAGTGTATCATATGAGATTTGCATCAAGTTACAAAAAAGTTTTTAGTACTATTTGTTTTTTAGCTATTCAATTTATTTATGTTATATTTGGGTTAATTAGAAGTCAAATAAGTGTGTCCATTAATTTTTGCTTTTATTTTATTTTGAGTTTTTTTGTATCGTCTATATTTGATACGAAATTCTATTTACTACTCATGAAATCATAATCATATTTTTTTGCTTATTTTTAGTATATGATTGATTCTTGAGTCATTTTATATATATTCAAATTGTGTTACAATAGCCATTGACTTTGGATCATTGGTTTTTAGTTTTGAGAGTACTACAAGAAGGTGGGTAGAAAAGTAAAAAGCATAGTAAGAACAATTAAGTGAAAAGTCTTGAAGACACATTTTTCTTTCTACAAATCATTTTTTATATTCAAATATGTCTAAAATAACAGTTTTGCAACTATGAAAACAAATAATATCTTTTTAGTGCAAGCTTTCGCTCAAGAACTTGGGCTTCTAACTAAGATGATGAAGGATCTAAGAGATAAGATGACTTTGGTGAGACAATAAAATAGTGGGATAAATGGATTGAGAATATGGGTTGATTGCCAAGGAAACCCTATTTGAATTTTCATATATAATATTGATGACTTTGTTGAATTTATGGATGAAAGGGTAAATATAGATAAAGATCACTATGACTTTTCATCTATGGAAAAAGAGCATGAAATTGGATAGAATAAAATCCAAAAGAATATTAGTTTCAACCAAGGTGGAACATTCATGAAGATTCAGGTGAAGAATTGGGGTCAATTAAGATGAAAATACCATATTTCTAAGGAAATAATGATTCTAAAGTGTATCCAGAGCAGAAAAATAAAGTTGAATAGATCTTTGATTGCCATCACTATATAAAATAGATAACGGTAAAACTTGTTGTCAATGAGTTTACAGGTTATGCATTAATATGGTACAATCAACTTGTTTTGAGTAAAAAAAAGAACGTTGAAAGGCCTATTCATTTATGGGATAACATGTAAAGCCACAATGAAGAAACAATTTGTTCCCAACTTCTATTATAAAGAGATTTTTTTTATAAATCATAGAGTGATACAATATAGATATGGTTAAATTTGGACTTTGACGTAAAGTTTTATATTGTCCAGTTATAAGTTATTGAGCATATCTCCATATCAAACTATTGGATTACACTGAAAGTTTACGAATAGATTCTAGAGCTATGCTTATGTGGGGTGAAATTTTAGATTAATTGAAGTTTAGGAAGGCCTTACAATATAGGTCATAACATGCTCTATGAATTTTTGTTGTTCATTTCCTTGTGGTCAATAAAGCTTATTTGGACTCTATGTTAGTTTTTATTTGGTTCATTTTAATGAATATGAGTTTAAGCTATATGAGGTTCAAAGTTGGCTTGAGATAATTAAGATATTGGAATCAAATTAGATTTTTCAATTTATTTGGGACTTCTTAGGGATGACAAATCTATCACTAGCTTATCTAGGATATTAATTTTGGATTTTTATTCTTTTTATTATTATTAGTTTTTGGGGATCCATTAGGGTTATTTGAACGCAAAATTAGCCCACATATGGGGATCCATTAGGGTTATTTGAAACAATATATAAGGAATTGTATGCTGCAGAGCTAGAAGTCATGGATTAAAAAAGTAAACTTGTGTTTAGCGTGATGCAACATGTTTTCTTTGTTGGGAAAAAGATCAATCTAACTTATAAGGTATAACTGACCTTATAGCATCATTCGATTCAATTCTAATAGTGTTGGTGCCTTGAGACAAGTTTCTATTGTGTCACACTTCTGAAACCAGATTGTTGGCTTTCTTAAGAAAATATCGTCTTCATTGGGGGTTGGTTGATCACATGATTAAGAAGTTTGCATGGTTGGTATCAAAGGTAGGCTTTAGAATTAGGTTATATTCCTTCTTATTTTACTACCTTATTTATTTCGCGCTAGTTTCTCTTTGCCAGTCTTTTTTTGGTCAGTTTTATTTTTGCTCTTGTGTTTATTGTGTTTTATTTAAAGTGAAAAAGAAGAAGAAGGTAGCATCAGAAAATGCTATTTGGATGAAGACAAGTCTATAACACATCATTTCGTGTTAGCATATCAAAACTTATCACAATAAACTCCAAATTGATATTTTGGCTATTTAGTATGAGATGACACTAAATATAAAGTTTCATGTCACTTTGACATCGTTTGGTGTAGATTCTGACTTTGGGTTTAAAAGGGGTTGTTTGAGTCAGTTTTCATCCATATATCAAATCATCTCGGAATCCACTTATAATGTGTTACTTGTTTATTGGGGTTCCAATAAAAGTATTTATTAATTTGATGTCATTTGAATTTTCTATTCTTTAGGTTTTAGAATCGAGTTTTTTCTTGCCGTAATGAGGTTGTTTTGCATTAGTTTTCAAAACTTGTTTTGTTTATGTTGATTTTGTTCTTGCCAGTATATTATCATCATATTTGAGATATTTGGATGTTGTTTGAGTTATTTTCATCACTTTCATATCTGTTTGTTTTTCGATCAGTTCTGGTTCTAACAAAAGTCAGATTTGCAATTTCAAGTCTAAATCAATGTTCTTCCTACCATAAACTTAATTCTTGTCTCTTCGTCTTTTTTTTCTTCCTATTTGAGTTATGTGTTCAGCAAGGGATAAAGAATGCAAGAGGATTCAAGCTTAAGAATGAAAAAAACTAAGTCATGGTTTGAGAGTCTTAAAACGAGAATTTGACAAGTGTAAAAAACAAAGAATATTCTATGAACTTCAAGATTTATGGGAAAAGGAATTACAATGCCAAAAGAATGAAAGATGAGGGAGAGTCGTCGTGCTTATCATTCAAAAGCATAATCACAAGTGGTTAGTACAACGTGCTTATTTGAAAATTTTATCAGTCACTACTTTCATATAGTGTTGTTGGAGAAAAGGTGTTAGCAATAAGAGAACTATAAAGGCTTAAAAGAGGGGCTAATGAAGTCACTAGTGATCCTATTCAAGATTCGATGGAGAATCTTCTTGAAGTGGGAAGGAATGATATGATCCATACATGGTCAAATTCAGACTTGGACATTAAGTTTCATATTGCCTAATTATACGCTATTGAGTATATCTCCATATCTAACCGTTGGATTACACTGAAACTTCACCAAATGATTCTAAAACTATGTTTCTATGTGGGAGTGAAATTTATGATCAATTACAGTTTGGAAAGACCAAGTATAGGTCATAATAGGCTCTACCAAATTTGTTGTTCATTTCCTTGTGGAGAAAGCTTATTTGGAGTTTATGTTGGGTCTTATTCTGTTCATTTTAATGAATATTGATTTGGTCCACATGGGGTCCAAAGTTAGCCTGGTTAATTAAGATGTTGGGATTAAATCAGATTTCCTAGTCTATTCGGGATTTCTCAAGGATGACAAATCTATTATTAGCATATCTAGGATATTAATTTTGAATATATTTTTCTTTTTATTATTTTTTGAATTATTATTACATATTTGAGTCAATTTTGTAAGTGGACTCAAATCAGCTCACATATAGGGATCTATTCAGGATATATGAAACATTTTATAAGTGAATTGTATGTTGCAAAGCTAGCATCCATGGTTTAATGAAATAAACTTATATTTTGTGAGATGCAACATGCTTTTTTTGCTAGGACAAAGATTAGATCTGACTTATTAAGCTATAATTGACTTTAGGTTATATTAATAAGGGAAAATTGGGTCAAATTTCTGAATGGGATATCACTAGAGTCCTAATCGCACCACATTAACTTTAAGGTCAATTGGATATCATTTTCTTAGGTTATCATGATTTAGGGAACTCATTTGGAGTGTTAACCCAAGTTGATTTATGTTGTTTTAAGACGTTGTGTTGATATTTTTTTTGAAATATATTAATTATTTTATTTTTTAAAATTAATACAAGTTTTGAGTGAGTCATGATAGTCAACTTGAGATAACTAACTCAACCTCATTAACGATGAGTTTTGAATTAAATGAGGTATAAAGTCGAGTTAGAGGTTTTCAAGTTGACTCGTTGGCTAGTTTAGTGACGTTAGTAAAGAGTTTCTTATGGCAAATCATGAGTGTTGAATTGTTTTTATGATTTTTTGATAGTCTCACTTCAAAATTATCATAATATTTATTAAGTTAAAGTTGAAATGAGTGGTTAACAAGAGTTATAATAAATATGGAGATTGAGTTTTTGAGTTCACAGTTAAAATATTATATTAGATAATATTTAGTACTAGAATTAATAGCTTTACTGATAGAAATATCCGTCAGTATTTAAACTCACTATTCATCGATATTCTTCTTATGAACGTTCTTACAAACGAAAAATCTTGTGTTTGTAAAACCTCGTCGGTGATTCCAATTATGTTGGTGATTCCATTAGTATTGAATATATTAATGGCTTTATCGACAAACAATTCACACCAAAAAAATATCACCTAATCAATTTTGTCAGTATATCCACCAATATACTAAACGTAACACCAACAAAAACCATCAACATTTTGTTGGTAATTTGGTTGGTAGTAATGGCATTTCAAATAATTATTTTCCCAACTCTTTGGAAAATACCAATGAAAATTTTTGTTTGTAATACAATCACTAATATTTTAAAAATATTTTTGAAAATATTTTCTTGAAATATATCTAAAATAAAATATACAAATAATATAAAAATCAAAATATATTTCAAATTAAATTAAATTTCTTACATTCAAATAGAATAAATTTAAAACAATAACGACGCTAGAAGAAGAGAAAGAGAAGGAGGTTGATCAGGACCACATGGAACATGGATCACCCCAATTGCATTTGCATATGCTTTCGGCGCAATTCGATCATCTTAACACGAATTCCGACTATCTCATCACCAAATCTAGTTGTCTTATCAAGAAGTCTAGTTGTCTCATCACAAAGTTCAATTGTCTCATTACACACTTTCTTGGTTAAAGTCATTTAGAGCTCTATAGTTTGCATGAACAAAACTGATTTGAATGAGGTTCACAATGGTTGAAACACTACGGGTCATTCATAAATTCTTGATCATAGTGTTATAGAGTTCTTAGAGCTGATTACATACCACATTGTTGAGCACAACTATCCATAAATTGTTGTTGCATCTTATTTTAGTGATCATTACTTTGCACATGCATCTCAACAAAAGCTCCATCAGTAATGGATCACATCCAAAAGTTGTAGCCTGCAAAAAAAAATATTGACAATTAAAAATATTAATAAAAGATATTATAAGAAAATTTGATGTAATTTTTTTAAAAAAATGCCATCCACTTCACATGCAAAATGAATGACACAAAGATGTTGGTGTGCATGGTAATAGAACTTAGAAAGCGTTGACTCTGGTTTTGCACACCGGAATGTGAGTATCACGTGAAATGCTTGGACATCACATGCTCAATGTAATTTTCCCATATAGCCTAAGATGTATGACAACCTAAATTCCTTCGAGACTGTAACGTCATTCTAATTTGAAAGCTCTCTAACTCGTGCACATTTTTTTGTCATTTTTTCACGCCTCATACTTGGAATCACATAACCTATATGGTGCAAATGAAGTATTTGTAATAAATGAAAATAAAATTATGGTATTTGAAATAAATAAAAATTACAAAGGTAGCTAAAATTACTTTTTATAAAAATGGGATCACCTCCCCTTTACACAACACCAACAAAAAATAAAAAAAACCAAAAAAAACACATCATATATGTCATAAACTAGTTGATTTTATTCATTTCCTTCTAATAAGTTTTGCATTATTTAATTTCATACAGTATTTTTATTTCTAAGTTATAATTTTTTTTAAATAATCCTAAACTTTGAAAAATTTGTTCTAAATTTACAAAAAAAAAAAAACTACAAAATTAATGACAACAATAATTGAACTAGACAAACAATTGTCAATTAATAATCCATTAACATGAGAAAAATTAATAAACAATAATGAAAATAATAGTTTAATTAGACAAAAAGTTTCAGTAAATAATGCATTAACAACAAAAAAATAAATTCATAACATAAAAATTATCAATTAATAATCCATTAACTTAAGAAAAACTAAAAAATAATAATTAATGCAATAATATCACACCAAAACCTTTACTAACCAAAAAATTAATTAAAAATAATATAATAATCTCACACAATTAAAAATTAATTAAAAACCATTAAGAACAATTAAAAATAATATAATAATCTCACACAATTAAAAATTAATTAAAAACCATTAAGAACAATTAAAAATAATATAATAATCTCACACAATTAAAAATTAATTAAAAACCATTAAGAACAAAAAATAATAATTCAAAAAACTAATGAAAAATACAAACAGCAAAAGAGAATAAAAAAGATAAATCTTATCTTAAATTCGTTGTAATTAAAGGTCAGAGGAGAAAAAAAACAAATAACATAAGAGAAATAGAAGAGCCATGTTAATTAATAAAAAATGAAAGAATAACAAGAAATAATAAGATGAGAAAGACATCCCTAGTTTAGGTGGACAAGAAATAAAGATAATAGAAAGATTGAACAAGAAGAGAAGAGAGAGAAGTAGTGGTTTGGGGGAGAGAGAGAGAGAGAGAGAAGGAGAAGGCATTAGATAAAGATGAAATATCTGTGTGTGATGATTTTGGGTTTTTTAAACTATATTTATCGATAGAATCACTGATGGATTATAAAAAAAATAATATTTTTAATTATTTCATCGGTAATTTTATCGGTGAATTCATATGAAAATTTTGAACTTGTACAAGAAATTTCAGAAACCCCTCGAAATTTTTTCATTATGTTGGTAATACTATCTGTAAAAAAATCAATAGTAAATGAGCATAGTAATTATCCCTTGACTTACTGTAAAATACCGACAGAATTAATGTGTTGGTAATACCCTTTGTGATGTCTCCAATGAACAATCACAAGAGAAGTTGAATAGTTCCCTATGGGTACTGGAAAATAGTGACAGAAATAATCCGTCAATAATATCGTATGTGATGTTAACCCCTTGGTATTTGTGTTAGTGTGAAACAATTTTTAAGGTAAGATTTTTATCTATATTCTCTATCTATGCATGTTGTAAGTACTTAACACAATTGAGCGCACAACACAATAACATCAATAATAATGTTGCACACTATATTTCCTTATCATTGAATAATAATTTTACAATATAATAGATTTTATCTTGTAATGAGATTATTTGGGATTTAGTCAGTTGTGAGTTTTGGAAGAAAAAAATTGACAATGTTCTCTATACAAAATTCAATAATGTATAAATTTATGTTATTTGTAAGAGATAAATTGTTTGAAAATATTGAATAATAATTTTACAATATAATAGATTTCATCTTGTAATGAGATTATTTGGGATTTAGTCAGTTGTGAGTTTTGGAATAATAAAAATTGACAATGTTCTGTATACAAAATTCAACAATGTATAAATTTATATTATTTGTAAGAGATAAATTGTTTGAAAATAACATGCTCAATAATATACTCACTGGATAAAAAGTCTCAACTCAATGTTGTCGTATCGTTAACAATGTCATGTCATTGTATTTTTTGAGTTTTTTACTCCCACTATAGTTCTCTCGGTATATTTACCATCAACATACAGTTTTCATTAGTAATAGTATTTGTAAAAGTCACATGTCTTTTCACATGTATAATTTTTATTTTTTTTTCCATTGAAATTTCATTGGTATATATCGATAAAATATTTTTTTCAGTGTTTACCCATGGATAAATGAGATGGGAAAAAACCATCGGTAGTGTTCAGAGCAAAATACCGATGAAAATATTTTGTTGGTTTTTCTGTATGTATTCTCATATTTTCTTGTAGTGATTTGTTAGAAAAATATTTTTTTAAAAGAGTTGTATAATTATTTGAGGCAAATATTTTAAATTCACAATTAATATTACTAGAAAACAATGCTTATATATTTTTGCATATTTAAGTTTTTTTATTCCAACGATGAATTCTTCACTACTGGCCAATCATCGAGCGATATTTTAAAGGCCTTGTTTTGTGAAAAGTTTTACAATTTCTCCTATAATGTTTTCTACAAACCTAATGAAAGTAAATAAATCAAAATTTACAGGTTAATAATTCTGAATAAAATAAAGAATTCATTCTTTTATTGGGCATTGGATCATCTCTCCAGCTATCCTTGATAATAATGTTTACTGATCTCATTCATTCTTTTCAAAAGGCTGGTAGCCTAACATTTAGATTGCGTGCATTAATAATACAAGGTCGGCTTATGCCTTCATTGCATTTACAGATTTAAAACTGTTTTTGAAAAAACAAAAAAACAAATTTTATTTTGTATTTTAAATTAATTTTTTTAGTGCTTTTAGATAATTTTCATATTTCTGATATTTTAAAAAATTAAAAAATATTATTTTAAATATATTTTTAAATAAAAAATACTTTTAAAAATAATCACAATCACACCAACAAACCATCATAAAACTTGTAGAAGTAGTTTATTAAATACAATATTCAATCATAGATGTCTTCGTACTGATCAGCAAATAAAGTAAAAGCTAGTTTACCAAATCAGAAAAAAAAACGAGGAAAAAAGATCGTAGTACCGCATGATCAAGAAATACCGTGGTCAATAATTTGAACCTGCAGTATGAACCACTCTAGTGGGACTGGATAGCATTGAGCCCACAGAAGAAATAGTGAAGTCCTCATTTGCATTTACTACTTCCTCTATCTTCTCCATCACTTCTCCCATAGATGGCTGCGAATCTGGTGATTTTGAGACTATGGATCTGACCCATTTCGGAAGCTCTATCCCACTCTTCTCCACAGTTTTTCCTGTTAGTAACTCAAGCATAATTATTCCAAAACTGAAAACATCGCCTTGTTCCGACAAAGTTTTCTCAGCAGCTGTATAACCAGTGGAGGAAAAGGACCAAAATCTCTTGGGGTCCAAAATAGTTGACAATCCGTACTCACTAATTAGTGGCTCTTGATCTTCATACAACATGATATTTGGAAAGCTTTAATGTTCCCATGTGGTATGTGTTGATGATGAGAAATAATTGTATGTTGATCAATAATAATTTTCATTGATCTTATTGCATTGAGGGCCTATTCATACATGTGTAGGAATCCTATTTATGAAAGGAAAACTAAGACTAGGAGTATACATAATATTTTTCCAAATTTGTATTGTTCCTATTTTGATTCTTGTTAACACTCCCCCTCGAGTTGATCATCTCCCTTGAATTCTGTTTCAGCACTAGATAGAGAAACTAACTCTTTGCTTTTTACTTTTCCAGGCTACCAAGTTTCCCCCAACAAAGGTAAAATATCCTAAAGTAGATTTTATGTCAATAAGATTCTCAGCCCAGTTTGCATCTGTATAGCTAATGATGTTAAGGTGATTATTCTTCTAAAACAAAATTCCTCTTTCCGGGAGAAAGATTTTAAGTATATGATGAGTATTCATAATGCTGCCTCCATATGTATCACACTTGGGTTGTACATGAATTGACTAATTAGACTGACTACATATGCAATGTTAGGATGTGTATGTGATAAGTAGATGAGTCTTCCCACTAATTTTTGACATTGTTGTTTGTTTATGGGAACGTGATCCAGATATTTGGCTAAACAATGATTTTGTACGATAGGTGTATCCACAGGTTTACAATCCAACATACCTGTTTCGGCTAATAAGTTTAATACATATTTCCTTTGTGATAGAAATATGTCTCATTTTGACTTATATACTTCAATGCCCAAAAAATACTTTAATCCACCAAGATCCTTCATTTCAAATTCACTTACTACATATTTTTGTAATTCTAAAAATCCCTATCTTCATCATTATCTGTAATTATCATATCATCAACATAAATGATCAAGGCCATTATTTTCCTCCCATTTTGTTTCAGAAATAATGTGTGATTTGAGCTACATTTGGCTGAATCCATGCCTTCTTCATTGCTAGACTGAATCTTCCAAACCATGTCATAGGAGATTGTTTTAGTCCATATAATAATTTTTTAAGTCTACACACCATATTTCCTACACTTTGGTAAAATCAAGGGGAACATCCATGTATACTTCTTCCTTTAAATTTCCATGAAGAGATGCATTCTTTACATCAAATTGATGTAATGGCCAACCCAAGTTTGCTGCAAGTGATAGAAGTATCCGAATTGTGTTTAGTTTGGCTACTAGTGAAAAAGTTTATTGATAGTCTATGCCATATATCTTTGTGTATCCCTTAGCCATGAATCTTGCTTTGTATCGTTCTACTGTCCCATTTGTTTTATATTTTACAGTAAGCACCCATTTATATCCAACTGTCTTTTTCCCATCTGGTAGTGTAGTTAATTCCCAAGTACAATTATCCTGGAGGGCCTTCATTTCATTATTAATTGCCAACTTCCACCGTTCATCTAGCATGGCCTCTTCGATGTTGTGTGGAAGATGTTCTGAAGATACTTTCCCCATAAAGAATTTTGCTTGATTTGACATGTTATGAGCGAAGGTAAAATTTGCAATGGAATATTTAGACTTTCTACCTTTCTTTTCTGGAGAGTACCGGTTTGGGGGTATCCCTCGATTATGACCTGTGAGGTAAACTATATTGTATAACATCAAATAATATAGACAAGTTAGGAGACCTTACCTTAGTCATAGTGTTCAAGTTGTTCTCACGATTCTGGATTTTGTCATGGTGTATGTTGGAGGGAGGGTTATATATTATGGCTTCAGTATGTATGTCGGTGTTGCTGGTCTGCTCAATATTTCGATATTTTCTAGATCTATTTGAGTATTTCCTTTAGCAAAAAAATCAAATCCCATGTCTGTTGTTCAGTTTTAGTCTCCCTCAGAAGAGCAGAAGGGGATGAGTCATTGAAGAAGTATTCATTTCTCAAGAAAGGTCACATCCATAGTAACATAGAGTTTGCATGAAAGGGGGTCATAACACCGATATCCTTTCGTGTGAGAATCATAGTCAAGAAAGACACAACGAATAACATATGGATCATAACACCGATATCCTTTCGTGTGAGAACCATGGTCAAGAAAGACACAACGAATAACATATGGATCTAACTTTGATCGTTGGTGCTTTGAAATATGTACAAAGGGCAACACAACTAAATATTTTTGGAGGTAGGTAGAGTGTTGAAGGTAGTGTAACATACCGTTCCAAAATCTATAGTGGTGTGTGAAAATCAAGTATTCGAGATGACATGCAGTTGAGAAGGTAATCGATGTCCCCTACGACATCAAACCAAAATCTTTGAGGCATATGAGCAACTTTCATAATTGTTCGTATTGTCTCTAGTATATGTCTATTTTTCTGTTAACAATTCCATTCTGTTGAGGAGCATGAGGACATGTAGTCTCATGGATGATACCTTTGCTATCACAAAATTGTTTAAACTCTAGACCAATATATTCACCTCCATTATCTTGTTCGAAGAGTTTTGATGCTTATGGAGAATTGAGTTTGTACCAAAGTGATAAATTTTTTGAAAACCCAAGAGGTTCGTTGTATAATCATCAATAAAAGTGACAAACCATCTAAAACTAGTGGTAGTCATAATGGGTATAGGTCCCCATAAATTAGAGTGAATAATCTCAAATAGTGCATCACATTTATTATAACTGATAGGATAGGTTGCTTTCGATGACTTTTACCCAAGATACAATCCTTTGCATTTAAGACTAAAAAGAGATACATTTTTAAATAAAGATAGAGAATAAAATGTTGTAAATAGTTGAATGATGGATGTCCCTAACTGATAATGCCATAACCCAAATGTCTTGTCCTTGTCATTGTGATGATTGAGCATAATTAACTTTTCTAAGATCCAACTCATCCATGTAATATAACCCCTCTCTTGGTAGCACACCCAAAAATCTTCTTCGTGAGAACATCCTAAAATAAACAAAATGAGGAGTACATTAGCATGTAACAATTTAAATCTTCAGTTACTTGACCTACTGATAATAGTTTCATGGAGAGTGAGGGCACAAAGAGAGTATGAAGGGAGAGTAAATGTGATTGATAATTCCACTGTTTCCCTTCCTATTATTGGATATATGTCACTATTAGCATTTTATATAGCATGTCATCGAGGAATTGTCTTTGTTTTAAAATCATTAAGATCATAGGTCATGTGATTATGTTGCCCCTGAGTTAATAATCCAACTGTTTATATGTTCGTCATGGGCTACCAAATTTGTGAGACCAATAATACCTGGATCTTGATTGTTGGGTTACAGTTGATTTTGGAGTGGCACGAGTGTGTTTGGATCCATATTAGTAACGATTGTTGCATGGCCTTGTTCGACCTTTCTTTCTTTTAGTTCATACCACCATTCTGGGTATCCGTGTAGCTGAAAACACGTATCTTTGATGTGTTTATTTCCGCCACAATGCATGCATCCTCCCTCATGGGACTTTTGGTCTAACAAAACATAGCGTGCTAGAATTCTGTCCATGTTGGGCTGAGTTTGGGTCATGATGATGTTGGGGTCAGGATCTTGCCTTGAAGGGTTTCCCAACCTATTTGTGTGGGATTGGTGAGAGTGAGGCCCTTTTAAAACCTGCCCATTTGTCTCCTTTCCTTCCTCTTGTCACCACTGTCGTGGTTCCCCTTTTGAATCCTTAGGTTTCCCTTAAAAACTGACCATCCTTTCATCTCCCACCTTCCTGTCACCACTATCATGGTATTTGTTCTGAATCCCTAGGTTTTCACTTCTCATCTCATTCCATTGCTTATCTCTACCCTTCAGATAGCAGACCAAAACTGTCACCACCTTCACCAATTTCCTTTTCCATCATCACAACTCATCTATTGTTCTCTTTTTGTACTTGAGCGAAGGTTGTTTCAATCAAAGGCAGAGGCATTTGTTGAAGAATGTCTCATCGAGCCTGGTCAAATTGGTCACCCAAACCATCCAAAAATATATAACTTTGATTTTCTTGAATTAATTTGTTGTATTTTTGTATGTCTTCTTCACATGTCATTGGGTTTGGGTGTTTGTGGTCAATTTCTCGCTAAAAGGGTTTGTAAGCTGGTGTAGTACTTTTTCAAGGGAGCCACGTCCCTGTGTTGCTCGACTGACCCTTCTTTTAAGGTCATATTCTTGAATGTTGTCTCCTCCATCATAGTAGGTTGTAGCAATGGCGTATACACCCCTTTAGCAGTAGGAAATCTAATGAAATTCCCAATTAGGTCTGGGTTTAGGGAATTGATAATCCAACCTTTAATTATGGCATTTTCTATTCTCCATTTGTTGTATGTTGGGTCTGTCAATGTTGGTTGCTTGATTTCACTAGTGATAAATCCAAGTTTGTCTTTGCCGGAGGTAAACATCTCCATGATTTGTGATCATAGTTCATAGTTTTGGCCATTGAGTTTGATTCCAGGGATGGCTACTAGTAGATCATTGTTATGGTTTTGTGTTGTGATAATTTGAGGGTTGGTTCTAGGGTTTATGGTTGTCATCTAGTTTTGTGGGTTTGCTTCTACCCATGGTTTAGGGTTTGTGATTTTTTTTGTTTAAAAACAAGTTAGGTTTTGGATCCGATTGTTTTGATACTATGTTGATAATGAGAAGTATTTGTATGTTGATCAATAATAATTTTTCATTGAACTTCTTATTGCATTAAAGACCTATTTATATATATATATATATATATATATATATATAGGAATCCTATTTACGAAAGGAAAACTAAGACTAGGAGTATACAAAGGATTTTTTCCTAATTTGTAATGTTCCTGTTTTGATTCTTGTTAACATTATGATTTCATGCTCAATAGGATTCCTACGTATGAAGTCCAAACCCCTTGCAATGCTAGTTGCTATTGACACCCTGAAGTTTCCATGGGAGCTCCCTCTTACCTTCAATGTAGTCTGCAAGTTACCAACACCAATCTGCTGAGATATATGTATGCATGTAGTAAATTAAGTAACACATTTCAAAATCTTAATGTTGGTCGTAAGAATATTAGTCATAGGATATTGTATTGTTCTTTAAATCTTAACCTCATTGGTTAAAACGGAAACCGAACATAAAATCTCTTAAGAATATATTCTAAATGGAAAGGCATGCATATACTACATTTGAGACATTCTTTTGTTCTCTTTAATGTAATGAATGTGGAACAATTTCAGACACAGGAGAGAAGTTCGAGAGTAGCCAAGCATGCCGCCTTTTCACAGTACTTCACAGGCCTGAAATGGCTTGCACAGATCTTTTTGCATTTGAACACAGTACTCGTGTGTGCATGCATGGTTCTCCTAGTCTGAGTGCAATTTTGTATGCATCAAGCATGTTTGGGACTATATTTTTAAATCAAGAATAGCAAAACTTACCCTCTAGCAGGTGTAGCAGGCGGCTTCCACTGCTTTGATACTTGTATATTAGAAATTTTCCTCATCAGTGGAATTAATGTAACCAACCTGGGCCGGGTAGAATATTTGGGTGCTTCAAATTCCCAATCTGCCTCAGTTTTTGGCCAAACTCCTCAACAAATACCTTCAATTTCTTCAATCTTTTGACGGCGTATACGATATTACCAAGCTTCACCTTGTACAGACTGCTGCTAGCTTAGGGGTCTGGCTGTGTAAGTCAGCGGTAGCTTCAAAGAGTCCATCCAATCCGAGTCTTTCTTTCTTTCTCAACAAAGAAAACGAGCCCCGAGCTTCTTTCTCTAGGCTTCAAGTCTTCTTGAGGCACAGGTGGAGGAGTACTTCTCTGAGGAGAATGTGCCAGAGATTTCAGAATCTCCCTCTCTTTGGCGCCGAATCAGAGAACTACTTGCTCACAAAATAAGCTAATACAGAGCGAAAAACAATGCAAAGAGCTATTGGTACAACGTACATGTTATTTACTTGATCGACTGATAAATATATATATATGCAAAAATTTAGATTATATATAGTAGCAACACAACTAGCCGTAGATAGAGTACAATTTAGATTTTACTCAAGCTACGAGCTCTGAATAATTCTTAATATAGTAGCAACATAACTTCAAAATAATATAATTTTTTTTCTAAGATATATCTTTTGATTTATGCTTACTAGCCATAGATAGAATACACAAACTATTATTTATAGGTATATCACCTTTCCATCAAGAAGAAAATTAAACAATTAATACTCATGATCTATCTTAATAATCATAAATTTGAATAAACAAGAATATATTCTCATGAAGAATATAATAGTAATTTCTAACCGTACATGGCTTTGTCGTACCATTTCCTTTTTGCCAGAACCAGGCTTGTTTCCATTTGGTGGGTCTGCAGGATGTTTGACGTCGGAACCAGCATCAGTGCTATTTAGGGCCACGAAGTCTATAACTATTGCCATTTTTTTAAGATCGTTCATCTTTACTGCTCTATGTTTCATGAAAAAAAATTATTTCGATGCATGAATTCCAGCCCGGAATGAGGAATAATTCCAGTTAAATAATTGTTAGAGATATCCAAGGTCCGGAGATATTTCAACTTGAATAAAGCCACAGGGCACCCTTCCACTCAACAAATTGTTGCTTAGATTTAAATAGGTCAGGCTTCTGCAATTCAATATGGAGCGATCGAGGAATATTTCCTCGGGTGTGATTCTTTGCTAAGCTTAGGGACCTGCAGGTGTTGGAGCCTACAAAGGAAGTCTGCATCGATTGTCCCTGTCAAAGTTCTGCCTGTCAAAGCCTGATTTGTGTTACAGCAGGACGCTGAAACTTGCACTTGATACCCCGCCACCTATACGAGCAAGGATGTGGCACGATTTGCACGTGAGGTCGTGGCCTAGCAGGGCAGGGAATTGTTCATTTTTCTTTTCACCCGGGTTCAATACTTTTCTGTGTATACCTGTTACTCCCTGTCATCCTCATGGTGCCTTACTTGTCCATTGGGACTTTGTAGGGTGTTCAGTGAATCCAGGAAATTAGTTGTGGTGCGTGTAAGCTGGCCCTAGACACACTTGATTATAAAAAAAAAGAGGATGTGGCACCATCCCGTTCCAGCTGATTCTTAGCACATTTTAGGGATCAATGGCTCTCATGAAAGTGAAGAAAGACTCAGTTTCTGACAACTCACCTCCTGAACATGCTGTGATGAGGAAAAAGATGGTGATGTCTGCCACGACCTTCAATAGCATGTAGCTATTCTTCCTCTTCCACATTTTAATAAAATCTACTTATTTGTTTGAACATTCAAAAACATGATGAAAATGTGATGAAGAAGGTGGAAAGTGTTAATTAGGCCCCGTTTGTTTGCTGTAAAGTGGTTTCCTGGAAAGTGAATCCTGTAAAGTGAATTCCTGGAAAGTGGTTTCCTGTAAAGTGAATTCTCGGAAAGTGGTTTATCGGAAAGTGAATTCTCGAAAAGTGAATTCGATGTTTGGCGAGTGTTATGGAAAATGAACTGGAAAACACTTTCCAGATGTTTGTTTGGTGTTATGGAAAAGGAATTGGAAAATAATTTATTAATAAATTAATTTTTGTTTTCAAGTTTATCTAATATATATAAAATATTTAATATAAAATATTTAATCACTTAAAATAAAAAAATGAAATCTAAAAAGTATAATGATGAATTTTTTTTATTATATCCTATATTCATACATAGCTTATTTTATAAAATATAACAATATATGTCATATCATATTATAGAGATTATCCCTTTAATATCTATAAAATAAACATCAAGAAATAAATATTTATACCTAACATCAAGAAATAAATAGTCTTGCATAAATATAAAGTTTCGATGTCATTGACATACATATTAGTTCCAAATTACAAACTTAAATATAGAATTCTCCGAATTAAACAAGTAAACATACTTGACTGATAAAAAACATAGTCTGAAACCAAACTTTGAACATTTTCAAACCATCTTAGGAAGAAGTAGGTTCTTGGACGAATGGATTCATGCCAGATCTCCATGATTCCTTGCGAGAAGTAGGTGCAGAAATTAGCCAATTCGTAGGCCTCTCTCCCTTTGCTTCTTCCGATTCATTGTCCAGAGAGCTTGAAAATCTTGAAGAAGAGCAGTGTAGAGTCTTTGTTGTTCATTTGTCATTACCATTGGCCGTGCGTCTATTTGAGATGGCGAAGAAATTGAAAATGATGGAGAAAGACTATGTTTGGATCACTACACATCACATCACAAGCCTTGTCCACTCCTTCAATGCCTCTACCATCTCCTCAATGCAAGGAGTTGTAGGAGTCAAGAGCTACTTGTCGGAAACAGGACAACGTTTTCAGGATTTCAGTTCAAGATTTCGTAAAAGGTTTAGAAGAGAAAACTCTGAAGAGGAGAACAATGAGCCTGGAATTTATGCAGTGCAGGCCTATGATGCTATATGGACAATAGCTCGATCATTTAAAGGAAGTAAGAGGAGGAATCAAGAGTTACTGGAAAGCATTTTGCAAACCGACTTTGATCAAGGTCTGTCAGGAAAAGTTCAATTCAATAATCACAAAGTGGCTCCAACACAGATATTTCAGATCATCAATGTGGTGGGAAAGAGTTATAGGGAACTCGGGTTTTGGTCAAGTGAATTAGGTTTCTCAGAGACCATTGGAAAAAATGCTACTCACAGCTCTCTCATGAATGATTTGGAGCAAGTGCTTTGGCCAGGGGGGCCTAAATATACTCCTAGAGGATGGACCGAAGCTAAAAGATTGAAGCCACTGCTGGTTGGTGTGCCTGCAAAATCAGGTTACAGAGAGTTCGTGAAAGTGGAATACAATCAATCACGGAATTCAACCTCTTTCGATGGCCTTGCAATTCAGCTCTTCAAAGACACCGTACGAAGCTTGCCATTCTATTTGCCATATGAGTTCGTCCCCTTCAATGACATCTCTTACGATAATCTAGTGGACCAAATTGGTAAGGTACGAAGTACTTGCCCTTTCATAAAGAACTTTGCACCATTGACATCATAGCTTACCTGATCAAGAAAAAGATTAACTTGATGGATTTTGTAAGCCAGATATAAAATAACTAGATGCCCCTTTCCACTCACAAATTCTTAACTACTAAGTTTTTCATTGTTTGCTCAATTGGTTTGGGGGCTGGCCCTGTATTGGTTTTTACTCTTTTCTATCTTTCTGTGTTTATGCATACCACTTGCTTATAATTTTAAATTCTCTTGACACTTACATCTTATCTGGTCATGCAGGGTCCATCTAATTTGGTACGGGATGCTAGCTGCTGGCAGCGTGAGCATGAATGGCGACAGGATATTTTTTTAAGTTGTGTTGGTATTTGGTTATACTTCCTCTGTAGTCTGACTTCTCTTAAATAAATCAGTATAGGTGGCTTTCATCAAAGTCCAGTACTCCCCAAAACACAAAGTCAGCTTTTGAGGAAAAATTCCTTTCTCAGCATTCTCAAACTTCAGGTTTGTTTTCATTATTTCTCTGTATAAGCATTTGTAGAAGCACAAGCAGGAGCTTTCACTCCAGTTCCATTTTTAGCCAACCAAGATTAGTCTTGAAGTACATGCAAACCCATTACCATATTTCAGTATTAGGTTGATTTTGCATTTTACAATCCTCTATTCTTATTATCATATAGTTAAATAATAAAAAAATGCCCAAGTCATCCGATTCATCACATGTTTACAGGTTTACAGACTTCAGCACCAATGTTATACTATTTCAAGACTTCTAAACCCATGCAACACACACAAAACACACATGGGATTTAGAATAGAAAAGAGAAAATATCAATATCACCCCAGCATAATTTTGCATAAGAATGATAGTTTTCTTGTTGCTTAAATGATCTGAGAAAATAGATCCAAGTTCAGCATCCACAATATAAAAAAAATCTCTATACTTTTCTAGCTCACAAAAGCCACCAGAAAAGGAAACACCTACATCTCTAGACATTGTTCCACTCATTTATTAACTACTGCTACTTGCTTGCAATTTTCACAATTCAAATCAAAATATTTCATTTCCAAAATGCCACTAAACAAATTATCTCCTCAGCATACTATGGCCAAATTATTCAGTAGCCAACCCGTTTCTTTATCATGCTCAAGTTCCAATATTTTAACACAAACAAGAACAACAAACAAGACAACCCACAAATTACCGATCCATTTCCTCATAGCTCAGGTGCACACAAATTCAAGAAACCAACACAAACAAGAACAACAAAAAACAAAACATGGGTTCTTTGCAATCACACCCATTACCATACTCGGCAATATCAATTGTAACCCAAATCCCACAAACCCCATTTCTCATATCATCAAAAACTCACATTTCTCGGCAATTTCAAAGATTGAGATGCAGAGGGAGTACCCGGTTTTCTTTCGTCGTGAGTTGCGGAGGGTGGCGAGATGCGGAGCAGCAAAGGGACTTCGGGCCGAGAGAGGCTAGAGGCGAAGGGACTCTGGGCCGAGAGAGGCTACAGCGAGAGTGTGTCAAGGACCCGAGAGGGAGGCGAGAGGAGGCGAGAGACGAGAGGGTGATGTGCTTGGTTTGGGGAAGAGGCTGTTGGGTTGTCGAGAGCAGAGGTGAGGGACCGAGAGGTGAGGTACAGATGAGGGACGCGAGAGACACACGAGGAGAAGAGTGGAAGAGATGAGCCGAGGGTCCCGCGCAGAGAAAGGAGACGAGGGACCCGAGACTGGAGAGGGAGGCGAGATGAGGGCCTGGTAGTGGTGACCCTAGGTGAGTGAGGGAAAGAGAAAGAGACGAGAGTGAGGGAAAGAGACGAGAGTGAGTGAGGGAGCGGAAAGTGTATTACGGGAAAGAGAAGCGTAATACACTTTCCGCAAATACAAGGCAAAAAAAAGGTTGACCGGGAAAGTGATGTAAATCACTTTCCTTTGACTTGTTTTCCAAAGTGTTACCAAACACCGGAAAGCAAATTCCGGGAATTCCTGGATGTTTCCAAACACTGGAAAGCAAGGAAAGTGAATTCCGGGAATTCACTTTCCTTGAAACAAACAAGGCCTTAGTGGTTTTCTGATCATCACTTTCTTTTAAGGTATGTAAAATCAAAGAAATTGACTTTTCCTACGAACATCACTCCTCTTTTGTCTGAGTTCATGAGATGCAGACATTTCTTTCATCATTTCCAAAGATTATTTGATATGGCCAATGTTTTAAAAATATTGTTTAATACTTCGTTGTCTTCGATGGGATACCATATATATCGAAAAGCATATTAGATATTCTTCACTATAGATATAATCAATGTTGAGATTTATCTACTATTAACTTATGCCATCTAGAAAATTAGTTGGTTACAATGATAATATTATATTAATATAAATATGTATTTATTAGTAATCAAAAAATAATTTATTTTTAATATTTATATAATATTAGGTTAGTTTGGTGAAGATAAAGTCCACGTGATAAAAATATTTTGCAAAGAAAATTCTAAAGTTTTTGTTATAATTTTTTTAAAAATCTGGATTAAAGCATTGTTACTAAAATGTTCAAGGTCGATTCTCATAAGTTGGGGTATAAGAGATCCCTAGAATAATATGTGGATGTTTGTCATAAAAAAATATACACAAAACTAAACTACATGAGAATTCTATATGTGTACTTCATGTACGGCTATTGATAGACATAGATCAGAAGGTTTCTCTTTAAAAAAAAATCTATTATTTTAAAGATATGATGTTGCTGCTGCATTGAGAATTCATTCAGAACTTGAGCAAAAATGACTGAAGATATTTATAATCTAAATTTCCATTGCTATATGAATTTAGCATTCAATTATATATAACATATGGTATCAGAGTCCGTATTTTTGCCATTTTGGTTAGTATATTTGTTAGTGATTCTCGATGTATTGAATCATTTATTTTGATTTCTAGTTTATGAACTTGCATTGTTATTTCAAGTAACTATGTGTTTATGATTTTAATGCCAAAATGGATAACTAAATTAAATTGGAAATTAAAACTGATGGAAGGACAGGCCATTGGCCTCTCCTGTCCTGTGACCGGTGGCCCGATGAGAGCAGTGATGGCCCTTAAGGGTCGTCTTCCACACAGGGAGGGGCCATGGCCTCTCCCCAGCTGACGAAAGGAGAGGTCCCCATTGGAGTTGAGAGTTATTATACTGCAAGCTCTAAGGTTTGTCTTGGTTAGAAAAAAAGGACCCACAAACAAATAAAGAGGATCAACATAAAAAATGAATTTTACAATGCTAAAATTGACTGAAATGACGAGGATTTAGTAGATTTTGTAGAGAAAGGATTATCAATTGCAAAGTGCTAAGGATTCTGTCTTGGTGGAAAAAGAAAGAAAAAAGGTAGAAAAGGTTTATATGCCTTATGCACAGAACAACAACATATAGGGTGATAAAAAGATGAGATTAATCACTATTTTTAGTGCTTTTGTACACTTTAACCCATTAGACTTTTAATTTATGCAATTGAGGACACATTGATTTAAACAAAAAAAAAAAATCTGAATTGGGTACTCGGCCAAAATCAATAGGCCTCCTTCGAGTTCTTTTATTTTTACAAAAAAAAAAAATCTGAATGGTTTATAGATCTTCAATTCTCTTTGATTGAAGTCAAAGTCAAAATTGGATATTAAATCATAAATTTCTTTAATATAGTTCCTACTTGAGTTAATTGGACCTCACAAATCATGCTACCATAAACATTTCGGCCCGTGATCCCTTAGCTCTTTTAATTTTAGCTAATATATTTTCAATCATACCTTCAAAAAGCATCACTTAATAAAAATATATGTTTTTGTCTTTTTAGCTGAAATCAAAATAGTTTGAAAAGCTTGATTTGAAAAATATTATTGAAAATTTTATGCTTTTAAAAATGTCTTAACTATTTTTTAAAAAAATCATTGAAGGGATAAACAATAAATTATGACAAGATAAGTCATTTTATTCATTATTCTTTTATGTTATTTTTATTAAATGAGACACTTTACTCTTTTTATAACGACATATCACTTGTATGTGCTCCCTACCATAACATGAATAATAACTATTAGTCAATAAAATTGACTCCATAACCTTCGTTTTATAAATGTAATAAAAATAAAAAATAATTTTATAATTATAATAAAAAAGTATACAAATCTAAAAAAAAGAAAACAATCATAATTTTATTTTTGAAGAGTGGAATAAATTTTTTATGTCTACATTAAATAAATAACTAAAATCACCAGAAAATATATTAATTTTTTATGTATAAAATATGTTTTTTTTAGCTTTTTATAATTTTTATGTAGAATAATAATATTTTGAGTTAATTTAGCTTATTAGTTAATATGACTCATTAATTAACCAACGGTAAGAAACGGAAATTAACAATGTGGAAACATGTCCACGACACCTTCTCTCTCCATTCACACCAGTCACCGTAACTCTCATAGTCACACTCACGGCGGCAAATATCTCTCCTGACCAAAGAACACACAAGCACTTTCTAAATTACCGAACTACCCCTCTCCCTTTCCTTTGCAGAATCCTCCCTGTGACCCTCCCTCCCCATGAACAATGTTAAATCTCACCCTGAGGTTTCCGACGGCAGCGATCAGACGATGCCGGATACCGGTGGCAGCGCTAGGTACAAGCTGATGTCGCCGGCCAAGCTTCCGATCTCGAGGTCTTCTTGCATCATGATCTCTCCTGGACTCAGCCCGACCTCGTTTCTTGAGTCTCCAGTTCTTCTCTCAAATGTTAAGGTTAGTGGGTGGTTTTAGTATGTGTACTTTTTTGGTTCGGAGTTGATGGTTTTCTTATGTTGGGCTGGAGTGTTTTAAGGATGTGGCTGGTTGGGAGGTGAGATAAGTAGAGCCAACTGAACTGGAGGACTTGATAATTGAAGTGACCAAACAGACCATTATTAAAATAAAATAAAATAAAAATCTTTGTTTTGTCGCATCCACCAAGATAAGAATCAAAGTAGTTTTGTTGTTTTTGTTGTTATATATATATATATATAAAGTCAATAATGATAAAACTGTGTTTTCTACCATTTCATCTCCCAGCTGTCAAAAGAACGGTGTTCTTTACAGCTACGTGCGTTGAGCTTAAGAAGTGGAGAATTGACTTTAAAAAACAAGATGCTTCTATTTTCAAAAAAAGAAAAAAACATTGAAATGACAGTTGCTATATTTGCCTCGTTTCGTGTTAGTTTAATTTATGTAGTTGGGGAGTTCTAGATTCTGATGCTTTAGAATTGGGTACCATGTCTAGTGTGGAATTTGTCTGGAGAATATTACTTTTTTTTATTTTTAATTACTATTAGTCTAAGCTTCCCCTCTTTACTTTTTTCTCTTTTTTTTAAAAAAGATTTTTCTTCTTCTTTTAATGCCTGTGTTGTGTTGTGGTCTCACATAGTGAGTCTTTGCCATGCTTCTTCTTGTCTGTGTTCTATTGGTCTTGCTGGGTTTACAGATATGACTGCAAGAAGCTGGTATATGTGAATCAAACAAGTGAGAGTAAACTTGATTATCCATGGAGAGAACAAACTTGGTTGCCCATCGTGAGTCCATGACCATATATAGAGCTCAAGCTTAAAAGTGATAAGAAAAAGAATATGTCGAGTTCAAGCATGAAAAACTGGGTTGAGGCTTCGTTCGGTTGAGTATGTAGACTTATACATTTGAAGTACTGGGTCAAATGGAAATATTTGAAAATTGATGTCTCTCTTAGTGGGTTCAATATATATTTATTTCCCTCTTTTTATATTTTCTGAATTTCCTTACGCTTGTGTAACCTGGCAATGATTGGTTAGCTCACATCACTTGTTTAGATGCACTGATCTTTGTATGTCTTGATGCTGATAAGAAAGATCTTAGAGTTTGGTGCCAGACTCCAGACAGTGGCATAATAATTATCAATCGCGCCATTGATGAGGGCCTTAGGACATTCAGGGATTATGCAACTTGCCTATATCTTGATTTTCTATACTTTAACGTCTTGTTTACTTGATCTGCTTGTACTTTGTCTTAAAAATATCTTTAGACTGATTCCTATCTTCTTGGCTTCACAGGTAGAGCCTTCCCCCACTACTGGCACATTTACCAATCCTCAAACTGTGCCTGGCTCTCTTAGCTCCACTTCATATTCAGCTACCAATGTTTCCTCCACCACCATAGGAGAAAGAAAATCAAACTGCTTTGAGTTTAGACCACATGCAAGATCAGACATGGTAACTTCCTAATGAAATTTCAGACTGTCATAAAATGAGTTGTGACTTTAGGTAATTAAGTCTTATGTAATTTTTTTTGGACTTAAAATGCTTGACAATTACTCCAATAATTATATGGTGCTTCTATCCCCCACATTCCTGTTTAGATAACAGCTCCGACAATTCCTCACATCACTCAGTCTCTTCTACTTTTTAACAAATTAAAATTTTACAAGAGCTTCTAAACCCAAAATTTCGACATTTATTAAATAGTTTGTGGTTTCTCAACAAAACTGAAATATTCACTTCCAATGAGCCATTGGTTTTATTCGTTCTAATTCTGAACAATATTTGCAGAAGGTTAAAATTGAAGACTTATATGATGAGGCATGTGTTTTTACCTAACCTTCCTGTTTCCCTTCTCTGGAATTAGTATATGGTTGTAATCTCATTTCAATTCCTGATATCTACAAGTAGCCTTGCTGGTTTAGGGGCATTGTTTACCTAACATGGTTCATTTATTTCAAGGTTTCTGCAGATATGAACCATCAGCGAAGTGCACAATGTGTTGAAGTCCAAAGACAATTTGCAATCTCAATCATTCGCATCATCACCCTCAGTAAAAGGTGAGATGGCAGTCTGTACAAATGAGTTGACTCTCTCAACACCACTTCACATGATTACTTCAGGTTCTAGTGCACCTGCTGAAGTTGATTCAGATGAACTAAACCAGATGGGGCTCTCTAGCAGTGGGCTTCGCGCATCACAGTCTGATCATAAAACAGGAAGTGCACGTACAGTGTCATCTGATGATGGATATAACTGGAGAAAATATGGACAGAAACACGTTAAAGGGAAGTGAGTTCCCACGCAGCTATTACAAATGCACACATCCTAACTGTGAAGTGAAAAAGTTATTTGAGCGCTCTCATGATGGACAAATAACAGATATTGTTTACAAGGGCACACACGATCATCCTAAACCTCAGCCCAGCCGCCGATATGCCTCTGGCTCTGTGTTTGTTCACGCAGGATGAAAGATTTGACAAGTTTTCTTCTCTACCCAGTCAAGATGGTATGCATGGAAACTTATTAGGGAATTCAGTTTGTTTTTTACTTTCCTTGTGTACTAACTAATGTTTTCTTCACTCCTTTCATTTTCTCTTTCAATCACTTACATTGCAGACAAGTCACCTGGTGTATGTGGACAGGTGTCTCATGCTATCGAACCAGATAGTGCCCCTGAACTGTCTCCTGGCACAACAAATGATGATACTGGAGAAGGTGCTGAGGATGACGAAGATCCCTTCTTGAAAAGAAGGTATCAGTTCAGAACATTATTTAAGTTACTCATAAAATACATACATTAAACCATAACATGGTCTCATGAAACACCATCTGAACAGGAGGTTGGATGCTGGAGGTTTTGATGTTACTCCAGTGATCAAACCTATTCGAGAACCACGTGTTGTCGTGCAAACTTTGAGTGAGATTGATATACTAGATGATGGGTATAGGTGGCGCAAATATGGCCAGAAATTGGTGAGAGGAAATCCTAATCCAAGGTATGCTTTTCTGTGTTGATGATGCGAGTTAAATAGTTTCTAGCTTTTTCGTTGTTATGCCCATTATATCACGCTGTAACTCTTTTTCTTCTGTAATTTATTGAATTTCTGGGGAATGTCTTGCACATTAGTACTTTTGTAGCAGTCATATTTGACTTCTCATTATGTGGATAATGGATAAAGGTGATGGAATCAACAAATATCATCTTTTTGAGTTGATTAATGCCTTATTTTTCTGACTAGGGGTTTGACATGAAATCATTGTGATTCATAAACAAACTAGTCTCATAAATATGAGCTTTTAGTGTGGAACTATCTTAAAATAGGAAACAATGCCATATCTACTATCTCATTGATTGTTGTGTTTGTATATATAACAAGGTTCATGTCAAAAGTAGCGTGAATATCAAAGTTTAGTGATATAATTATGTGATTCAATCATTTGCAATACTTTAAAGGGTCTAACACTACTATGAAATTTATGATTGGTTTCCCAAACGCTATTGTTTAAGGCTAATCTGTATCACAAAATAATCTCAAACATTAAGTACATCATGATATTTATGTAAATCAAGTCAGAATTTGTATGGTTTGATGCTATTACTTGAATTTGTTTTATGATCTCAACTTGCAAAACTATGAAGTATGCATGTAAAATGACCTGGTTGAATCATACATTTTAGAGTGAGGAGACATAAAAAGAAGATCCATAAGCTTTGTAGGTTTGTAACTATGAACACTATTTTACTAAGACTGTGGACCTTAGTAAATATAGTTTGTACATAACCTTGTAAATTAGGATTATCTTCATTTTTCTATCACATGTAAGAGGAAATGGATCATACAAACTTGTGAATCATGTCTCAGGTTTGATGTTTTCATCAACTCTCTCGAGGTTTGAAGAACTTGACCCCATCAAATATAATTCAAGACGACTCTAATAATGCTTCCCAAAGATCATGATCAAGTTGTGATGTCTCTCTAATAGCCAGTGTATTCTAAATCTAGTCGTCTAACTCATCTACTAGGATTTGCTGAAATTCATCATCTCTTGTAAAAACAACTAGTGCATTCTAAGTAACATTAATATGTTTTTATTGTACCAATGATAAATATTATGTGGTAGGGATATCAAGAGCATAAGGGATAAATTGTTGTGTTGTATATATAATGACGTTCTTCATGTCAAAAGTAGCGTGAATATCAAAGTTTAGTGATATAATTATTTGATTCAATCATTTGCAATACTTTGAAGGGTTTGGCACTACTAACTTGAAATTGCCAAGGAGGACTAGGTTAATAAGCAAAATAACTGAATATGAAATGAAAAGTTAGCTGTATTTTTTTCAAGGCAAAAAAAGTAATATTAATTGCAATTTTAAATGAAAAAGGTGCAAATTCAGAAAGTAAAATTCAAACAAAATAAAAGCTAGGTAAATTTACTGACCAAAACTCTAATCATCAAACTCAATCTCTTTTTGCCATAGATTGTGATTGAAATATGCTGGAAGTTACTATTGTTGATGTGACATTATGTGATGGTAGGGTAGAATGTGGTGATGTGGCGCTAACATGTTAGGCTATGGTGGTGTGGCGCTGATGTGGTCAAATCTAGATGTGTGGTGCTGGCGTGGTTGAATACAGTGACATGTCACTTGTTTCGCAGTGTGCTGCTAACATGGCTACGTGAGAGTTTCTATTTTTTTTCCTTATCTGGGTTGTAAAACAAAAGGATTATTTTTTTTTTTAAACTGTTGATGATTCTACATAATTTCTATGTTTAGAAACTACATTGAATTTTGAGGATTTTCACAAGCTCTTAAAGATCAATTAATTGTAAGAATAATTAAAGTTTGTGATGTGATACCAAAGTTGATGCGGAACAAAAGAGATTTGAAGATGAAATAATAAGTTAAGAAGAGAAAAAAGTAGCAGCTAAGAAGAAGCCAAAGAAAGAAAGAAAAAAAACTTAAGAAGAGAGAGAATGAGGGTTAGAAAAGCCTTCAACTTTTATTCAATTCATCAACATATAGAAATAACATATAGAAATATAGGATATAAATACTAAATTCTAACTAAAACAAACAATTAGGTTTATAGCCCTAATAAATTGAATATCTAACAATAGCTAAATTGATTCCAATAAATAAATTTAAATAAAACAATAAATGAAATAAGATCAATAAATAAATCTAAATAAAATCTAATAACACAAGTGTTTGACTATTCTCCATTATGTCCCCATTGTTAAGTCCCTGAGTAAACCACTTAGCTTCTAAATAAAAAAGTCACATGCTGATCACAGTTACCCTAGATTAATTAATTAAGTAACCTTAATATGAGAAATAAAATAAAATAAATTGTAAAGAAAGTTCCTGCGTCAGATTATTCTCTAAACTTCAATAAAAGGTTGTGAAAATAAAGATCGATTACTGTTTTAATTCTTGGAAACTTTGTCAGGGTAGGGTTTTAATGCTGATTTTTCATTTCTTATTCCTTGCCAGAATCCTTGCTTTTGATCAAAATCTTTTGTCAAGGTTTCCATTAGAGGACCTTTTCCTTTTTCCAAAAGTACTACAGGCTTTTGCATTCCTTTTATGAAGATGAAATTAAGCTAATTTGAACCAAATACATGCTGATTTCAAGTCTCTGTCAACATTGATGGTCCTTGGAAGATCAATAAGAATTCTTATGGATGTGAAACACTATGCCTGATATTGTGTTAATCAATATTCTGGAGAAACTTGGAAGTTTGCAGTGAAACCCTGAAGATTGTAATTAAATAACCAAAAAGATCAATCTCTTCGGACTTCTACCAAGTCATTCTTATTTTTAACAGAACAATAGTGATGCTCAGAATACACACACATGCAGTGATAGCTGTTTTTTTTTAAAAATTTTTATTTATAATTCTTTGCTTGAACTTATCCTTGTTTTCTAGCTTAAATTGTCAATTTTCATTCTCAAAACAAAATTTATATTCTTTCCCCATTTCGTTATTTCCTACGAGATATATGATGTATTTTTGTCATGTTTTACTGATCCTTCAGGAGTTACTACAAATGCACAAATGCTGGATGCCCAGTTAGAAAGCTTGTGGAGAGGGCGTCACATGATCCAAAAGCAGTTATGACCACATATGAGGGGAAACACAATCACGAAGTACCTACAGCTAAGACAAACAGTCATGACACAGCAGGGACATCAGCTGGGAATGCAACCTCAAGGACCGGACCAGATAAAAATGAGACAATTAGCCTTCATCTTGGTGTCGGGATCAGTTCCACATCTGAAAACTGGTCCGGCGATCAGCGACAAGCTTTGCATGCTGAACTCGTCAGAATCGAAAACCAATCAAGTGGTTCCGGTTTCAAAATAGTTCGCGCGAGCCCAATTGCCGCTTACTACGGTGTTTTAAATGGTGGCATGAATCAGTATGGATCTAGACAAATTCCGAGTGAAGGCCGTCGCATTGAAATTCCACCTCTAAGCCATTCTTCGTATCCATATCCGCAGAACGTGGGAAGTTTATTAACAGGTCCGTAAGTTTGATTAAATTTGTTTCCTGCCTTGCTGCTGGCAAATGACAGAATCTGAATTTAAAAAAATATATGTTCTGTTCTCTATATATATTCTTGCTTTTGGTCTTGAGAGCTCATATTTGGTGATGGTATTTTCTTTTTCGCGTACTCTCCTCCCTCCAGCTTCCATCTCATCAGCTTTGCTGAGCACCAAGTTTTGTATAAACATGAACGCAATACCTTATTTTCTGAGAGCAGGATTGTAAACAGTGGTTGAATTCATTACGGGTTTCAATTAGTGATACAGAAATTAGAAATTTGTGCGAATCAAAGTCACTTTTCTTTTCCAGAGATTTTCCTATGTTCGTACTGTTTTTGTTTTTTGTCTATAAGTTGTGTGAGTTAATAATGCCCAGGGGAGAGTAAAGTACAGAAAAGACGATCTTAAAATTTACATGTGCTAATTTTCTGATGCCAATCCTTTGAAAGCATGCTTGTGGGAAATTTCAGGCAAATTTTTGTTATGAACATCATTTGAAAAAAAAATATTGGTTAAAATAAAAGAGTAACAAAAGTTTTGGAGAAATAGAGATGTATAGCATGTCACGATTAAAAAAATGTGTCATCTTAAAATATTGTTAATGGAAAATGATAGACCGACTCAAAAGAAAGAAATAAAGAGAGATCTCAAAAATACATCGAAGCTCCCATTATAATGTTGTTATTATTAGAGGGATCTTGATATGAATCCTAGCAGAATTTAATGAAATTCACGATCCCAAGATCAATCTAACCCAAGCTTGTTAAGATTTGAATGAGCTCATCATAATAGATGACTTGCTCCAAGACAACAAGACTATGAACCAACTCGATCACAACGTCTACACTTGGAGGCGAGCAAAAGAAGTATAAATTCACAAAAAAGAATGGTCAATTCTTTGAAGAGTTAAAAAGTTCAATCAAGAACCAAGGTTGAGCAGCCAAAATTCAGTTACAACGTTGAAATTATAATCAAAAGTGTGCTGGAATTATTTCCTAAAAAGCATTTAAACTCTAAACTAAAACCCTAGTTTTCTTAATGGATCCCACCCAATTTAAATAATAATAAATCCAAGCTTAAACTACTCGAACTAATTAAAATAAACAAGGCTAAAACCCAAACAAAAATGTCTCCTCATTTAAATAAAGTTTGATGGCCCAATTCATTAAAAAGGACAAGTTCATCGTTTTCGCATTCTGGCTAGTAGCAGTAAAGCCCAACTTAAAATGAACAAGTTTCTCTAGTGTTAATGAATTAGAAGATAATCCATATACCATTGGAAATGTATGGAAGTCTAGTTAGCCAAACTGGAATCACAAAAAAATTCGATCTATAGCTCTAGTTATGACTTAAATAGTAAATGAAAATTCAAACTAACCAAATCTAGTCTTCTTCTCTTAATCCTTGTGTAATGGTTGTGGTTCCACCAACAAGCCCCTCTTGAACATGAATCCGATTAATCAAGGCTTGCTCTGTATTATTGCAAATCCTCTTACAGTCCACCATAACCCATGTATCTTGAAGGCTTCTTTGAATTTCTTAGCCCTGAGCCTAATAACTGGACCAACTGGAACCTTCAAAGGATCCTTTAATGGTTGGATCGCATTAGATCTTGACAAAAAAAAAAATCAATGACAAAAATGTCACCAATTTGGACCACAGTAGATCACACTATTCACTAAAGGCAAGTGGGTAATTATAAAGAAAGAATTTTACGTGTCTTGAGTTTTGGAATCAGGTTGCCATGGTGAAACATCTTCGGGTTATCTATACAAATTCGAGGCATTCTATCTTGTTATCCTGGATTTATTCCTACATGTTAAGGGGAAGAAGTCTTTGGGAGGTACCGTGTCCCAAGACATGTTCCTGGGGTTGGAGGAAGCTACTTGGTCTTCAAGATATAGTGCAAAATTTTATCTCAACCTGAGTTCGTGATGGTTGATCTACCTCCCTTTGGTTTGATAACTCGCATCCTGTAGGCCCCCTGGTGGAATTCTTTGGGGATGGATTATCATAGATTTAGGTCCAAGTCGGAATACAAAGTTAAGTTCTATTAGTTTCACTCTTGATATTCTCACTCTAGATGATAAAAGGTTGGATATTTTGTTTTGGAAAGATACTCCACATGGAGTATGCTTGGAAGTCAATTCGGCCAGATAGGGACAAGGTGGATTGGTAGAAACTTGTTTGGCACAAACAGGTGATCCCACGAGTGTCTTTTATCTTATGACTTGCTATTCATAAGGTTATGTTAACTTATGTCTTTTATCATGATCCAGTCTCCACGATGCATGCTATGCGAGGGTGATTGGGAAGATCTGGACCACTTGTTTTTTTATTGTAGTTTCTCTCGTTGTATCTGATATGACCTTTGTTCCAATTGTTTCTAACCCTTTCAGAACCAGCCTTGGAATCATACCCTCTCCCGGGTCTACTTTGGGAAGAGGTCAGCCTCTTACGTCTATAACTATTAGATTGATGTTAGCCACAAATGTTTACTACATTTTGAGGGAGAGGAATGCTCGTTTTCATGGAAACAATCCTCGTACTTCTCATGAGATTTATATGGATATTGTTCAATGCATTGTATCTAAAGTTAATCTCATAAGTAATATGTCCCAATTGATAGCATATATAATGGAATGCATACAATGTAATACATGCATACACTCATAGCATAGAAGTGGGTATAAATACTGTAAACAGAGCATGCATTGCGTGTGTGAAAAACAGAATAACAGAATCCACAATTCTATCCAAGTTCATCTCTCTCTCTCTCAAACAGAACTCTCTCTTTTCTTTCTATAATCTCTGGATTTCCACATGGTATCAGAGCTTGAATTGCTCACGCATAAACACTGAATCAGAGAAATTTCTCTTCTTGCTTCCGCAAATTTGACAGATTATTGCAGATTTCATACAATTTGACTGCAAAATTCGTAGCTTGGTGAAAAGAAAGCTAATGGAAAAACACTGAATCGTGATCAGTGCGTGATAAAGTTTTGCAGAATTCATACAACTTGACTGCAAAATTCGTAGCTTGGTGAAGAAACAACTACTGTGTTATCACTGAATTGTGTAGAGTGTGCGATCACTTTGCCTCTGTCAATTTCCTTTTTCCTGATCATCCAACAACCATGGTGACTGCTTCACAACTTCAGATTCTTCAATCTCCAATCGCAGGTCTGATTTCCACAATTTCCACCTCTGTGCATGTAAAATTGGATGAGTCAAATTTCTTGAATTGGAACTTTCAAATGCAATTGTTGTTAGAAAGTAATGGAATCATTGGGTTTACCGATGGTTCTAATCCATGTCCTATTACTCAGTCAATTGCTGAGAGTAATACAGAGAATTCCAATTCACTGTCTGCTACGGATAGTGAGAATGTGATGATTTGGAAAATGCACGATCATGCAGTTATGCAGCTCATTACAGCTACATTGTCACCCATGGCCATGTCTTGTGCCATAGGGAGCAGCAGCTCTCGTGACCTCTGGAATAGGTTAAAGGAACAGTTTTCCACTGTATCCAAAACCAGTATTTTTCAACTGAAATCCAATTTGCAGAACATGAAGAAAGGGGCTGATTCTGTGAGTCAGTATTTGTTGAAGATAAAGGAGGCACGAGATTATTTGAGTGCATCTGGGGTGTATTTTGCAGACGAAGATATAGTCATCTTGGCATTGAATGGACTTCCACATGAATTTAACACATTTAGATGTGTGATAAGAGGCAGAGAGAGTGTCATTCCATTGCAGGAATTTCGGTCACAGTTATTGGCTGAAGAAAGAATTGTTGAGAATTCTGTGACAGACACCCCTGCGTATCTCACTGCTATGCACACGGTTTCAAAGACTAACTTACCTGCATCACCAGTCAATTTTCCACAGGAACGTGGAATGCACAACTACAATTCGTATGGAAATGGGAGCTACAAACCATTTCACAGGAACCGTGGCAGGGGCAGGTTTCAATCACAGTAGAGACACTTTCATCAGAGAAGCAATTTTCATGGCAGGATGAATGATATGCCAGGATTGAATTCAGGAGTGTTTGAATCATATCAGTCTTCACCTTCACTGTCAAGAAATCCAGTTTGCCAACTGTGTAATCTTGAAGGCCATACAGCTCCAGCGTGTGGTTTAAATCGCAGTGAAAGGTTGAGGTGTCACATATGTGGCAAGACCAATCATAATACCTTGTATTGTTTTTACAATAACAATGGTCCAAATTTTGGTGGTAATGCCAGTGCACCAGCTGCAGATTACCGTGGCAGTTATCCCTCAGCGCAAGATTACCATGCTCAGAAGAGTGTAGCACTGAACATTGTCATGCAGGCAGCCACAGAATGCCTCTCCAAGAAATCAAGAAATCAACTTCATTTGTTTTGCGTGCTATAATAAGTTATCTGCCATCTAAAAGGGATAGTGTAATTGAAATGGGAAGTGGCTTGCATATTTTTTAATTGTAGATAACCTAGGTAATTTTTTATTTTTGAGCAGTATTTTTCCCCAGTAATATTAGATTTTAAATATTAAAAATAAAAACACTGTAATTTTTTTTTAAGAATTAAACTTAAACAAAAGAGCAAAAAATTAACATCCAAGACCAAATTTTTTTTTTATAAGATTTATCCATCATATTATTATATTAAATGTATTTAAGAATACTTATATTTATTTATTTATTTATTTTCAAGAAATCCTAGGTAATTTTTTTCTCTCTCTATATATTTTCAGGCAATAATATTTAATAAATATTAAAACATATAATTAGTCCCACACACTTTAATTTGAAATAAATATAAAAACATATAATTAATTTGACATATTTTAAATAATATATTTAATTTAAAGGACAAAATTGAAGTAAATCCAAACATTGAAATTAAAAAATTTAAAACTAAACCGGAAATTAAAAGAATTGGGACGGAAATGAAATTGGAATAAATAATTAACTTGCATAGAAGGATACAATTGAAAGAAATCAAACTTTGATACTGAAAATATTAAGGTTTTATAATAAATTTCCATGGAAGGATGAAATTGCAAGCAATCAGAACTTTGATACCAAATATATTCCGGATTTCAGAGTAATTCGAACAATTAAAAGACGGAGGACCTAATGGAAACTACAATAGATATTCAATTTCAATTGAAGGACGAAATTGAAACAAATCAAAACCTATATAATAGCAATAAGGGCTAGAAAAACAAATCTAACGTTCAGGGACTGAAATGAAATGTGGCAAAAAGCATCTGCGCTGACGTCAGCTTGTGCAGGAGGAGAGAGAAATGTGGGGGGGAATTCAAATAACCATTGACACGTTTGCAGACACCATAGCGTTACACGCGCCGCACCGGGTTGAAGAGCACATGCCGGAAAATCATTCTAGACGGCGGTCGGGCATTTTCGGACGCCGTACACAGACGCACACGCCGCCCGAAAAACGCGTAAGCGCGGAAATGGACGGCGCGTCCGGCGACGCACCAGCTGAAAAAATTAAAAAAAAAACAAATAATTGGCTAATTACTGGAACGCCCCTTACGCCCAAGCCTGTTTTTTGTCCTTTTCGAGGGACATAATAGTTAATGCAATGTTTAATAATAATAAAAAAAAGAAAATCTCGCCAGCCGAACCGGACCGAAAAATTGTCAATGACCGTGGAGCCCCTGAAAATGGCGGTGTTTTTTGTCTTTTTCGGGGTTTGTTTCTGTTAATACACTGTTCATTGGCGGAAAAAAAAAGACAAACATCCGCGCGCGAAGTATTGAAACAAATTGCGAGTCCACAGTGACAATGAGTCACAATGAACAACAACAATCCGATCTCTTTTAGCTATAAGGTAATAATATTGAATGCATCTCATTAGCAATAATAGAGAACCAAGATTCCTCTTGGGATATTTTTTTAGGATCATCTGCTGGATGTTCTATGTCAGGTCTTAGACGCCCCTCTCTTCTATACGTCAAAGTCAACTTCTCGTATTATTAATGAGATTGACTCCTCCTGCCTTGTCTGCCACTCTACGTGGAAAGTGTGTGACCACAACAAAACCGTGGAACAAGTATCATTCTGGTATATTGTTTTTTTTTTAAATAATTTCTTATTTGAAAATATATTGTAATAAATTTTGTTTATTTTAATATCGGTTTTTAAAAGTATAAAAATATAATTTAATAATTTTTAAATTAAAAATATTTTAAAAAAACATTCCGAAACGGAAATAGAAGTTGTTTTGTAAAAGTGTTGAATAAAAAAAGACATAAAAATTAAATTAATTATTTGGACATTTGAATAGATTTGATTAGATTTAGAATTATTAGAAAAAACAAGGAAAAAGAAAGAGAGTTTGCTTCTTTGACAGTAACTTAAAAATGTGTGTATTTTTAAGAGTAGTTGTTTAGAGAGTCTAGGTGGTTTTTTTAGTTATATTTAAAAATAAATTAAAATAAAATTTTTTAATTTTTGATATAAGCACACTAAAAATTAAAATAAAATATTAATTTCATTTTTAAAAAGATAAATACACTTTTAAAAAATATTTTCTTTCACTTATTTTTTTTTTAAAACTTGATAAACCTAAGACCAAACCTAAAACATCTTAAAATCATTTTAAAGCATGAAATAAAACGAATTAAGAAAAAAACAAACAAAACATTATCTATTTATTTTTTTTCTCGAAAAGAAAAATATATTAATATTAAAAATCTATTAATATATTTTCTCTCTAACCTCCTAATTTTCAACAATTCTTTCTCTTTTCTCAACTTAAAAACTGAATTATAAACAAAATAAAACTTTGGATAAAAAAATATATTCTTCAAACTAGAGAGACGAAAGAAAAAGCTTACCAAAATCTTTAGCCACAAAAATTGGAAAAGGATGCGAGTGGAATAGTAAGAAACAAAAACTCTTTGTTTAGCCCAAAATCTCAATTATGGTCATGCCTTTTCAATATTTCTCTAACAATAGATAGAACCAAATCTGTTCTTACAAAATTGAATATCAATTAAAGAGATCTTTTTGTATACCTCAATAACTCCATGACAAGGTAATATATATAAATCATCAATCCAAAATAATGCAAGGTAGAAGGATGAATTTGAAGAAAAAAAAGTTTATCCATCATATTAAAAAAAAAGCTTGAAGGGCAAGGAGAAAAAAGAGAAAATATCATTGTTCTACCGAGTGCCTGTTTGAGAACGCGGTTAAAGTTATTTTTTAACGTGTTTTTTGTTTAAAAATATATTAAAATGATATATTTTTTTATTTTTTAGAAATTATATTTTGACATTAGCATATAAAAATGATAAAAAAAATTAATTTAAAATAAAATAATTTTTTATTAATTTTTTTTCAAAAACAATTTTAAAACACAGTGTCAAATACCTCTTACAAGTGTTTTGTGAGAGGGTCTCTAGCTAATATATTCACCAAATCTTTGAAGTTATTTTTTAAAAAATGCGAAATAAAGAAACTACCCAAACCTAACAAGTTAGAAACCAATTAATTTTATGTTGACTGACTTAGTCTGATTGGAGAATTCTAGTCTTTACCTAATGTGGATACGTAGACATCCCCCCCGTAATAAACGTTGAGACATAAAATGAAGAAAATTGAGCCAATGTCACTTGGAAATGGAAATGAATTTCATTTTTATAAATATATAGCATGAAAAATCGACAAAAAAAACATTCTTTATATTTTTTTTAAAAACTTCCATTGAATCAATATTTTTTAAAAATATACCTTTTTTTGAAAAAAAATTATGGTTTCCAATTTTTATTTTATTTTATTGTTTTCCAAAACACAGAATATTGACTTAGTTCCCACTTTCGAAGACTTTCATGATCATACATCACATGACCGTGATCTTTCTACAAATTCAAACTTGCCCTTAAATGACGATAAGTAATTTTTTTTTATTTTTTTATTTCAGGAATCCAACATCTTTCTTTAGTGTATGTGCTGAGGGATATTTTATAAAATTCCTAGAGCGTAGAGATGTAATTATCAGCCGAAGAAGTCAAGGAATATCATCTTGTTTAAAGGTTCAAGCACCTCCACAAAGCAAGAGGCAACACCGATTATCGGCCAAAACACGCCCGAAAGCTCAAATGAATGCAGAAAGATTGTTTCTGTATTCTTTGCTTTTGATTCTCCATTTCATTTCTTGTGCTTCCAAGGACTCCATAAACACCACCAAAATCATCAGAGATGGTGACGTTTTGATTTCCAAGGGAAATAGTTTTGCGTTAGGATTTTTCAGTCCAGGAAAATCTAGCAATAGATATCTTGGAATATGGTACCATAAATTACCAGAAAAAAACAGTAGTGTGGGTAGCAAACAGGAACCATCCAATCATCGGCTCCTCAGGGGTTTTGTCATTTGATGAATATGGAAACCTCATTCTCTATAGTGACGCCAGCCGAAATGTTCCAGTATGGTCTACAAATGTTTCAGGGGGAGGAAGCTGATACTTCTGTTGCTCAGCTTTTGGATTCGGGAAATTTTGTTGTGGTTCAAGAAAGTGGAAATATCTTATGGCAAAGCTTTGATTATCCAACGCACTATGTATTGCCCTGGAATGAAACTTGGGCTGGATCTGAAGAAAGGTCTTGACCGGTTCCCGACATCGTGGAGATCAGCTGATGACCCTCGGAATTGGAGACTACTCATACAGGGGGTCAACCCTAGTGGTTCACCACAAATCTTTCTCTACAAAGGCGAAAAACGTGTCCCGCGAACTTCCCCCCGGCCCCTGGAGACCACGAGAGAAGGTCATACAACACTAAATTTGTAAATGATCAAGACGAGATAGGCATGACAACTGCTATTCCTGCTGATGATTCTGTAATGACGAGACTACTGGTGGATTATTCAGGTTTTGTTAAGGCAGTAAAATGGCATGAAAGCGATGGCCAGTGGAGGGAGACGTGGAGGGCACCACTGTTAAGGAACCATCTCATCTAAAAGCTTAAGCTTGTAAGTGAGGCCCCATAATATGATTTATATTATTCTCTAACATACCCCCTCAAGTGAAAGCCCTTTGGGCTTGAAACTTGCACAGGCCCACATCACCTTGTGCTTGGTTTTTATCAAATAGAATGGGGGTGGTGAGATTCGAACTCGTGACCGCTGGGTCAACAAGGCTCTGATACCATGTTAAAGAACCATCTCACCTAAAAGCTTAAGCCCCATAATATGATTTATATTATTCTCTAACAACCACGGTCTAAATGCGACTCGTATGGATGGTGTGGTCCATACAGTACTTGTGAGCCTACTGATGTTAATAAATTCGAATGTTCTTGTCTGCCTGGATTCGAGCCCAGGAATCCAAGTGATTGGATGCTGAGAAATGGGTCTACTGGTTGTGTCAGGAAGCGCTTAGAGTCTTCATCGGTATGCGGGGAGTGGAGAAGGGTTTCCGAAGGTAGAAATTGTATTTCTTCCCGATACTTCTGCAGCAGTTTGGTTGGATATGGATATGAGTCATGCGGGATCGTGAGAGGGAATGCAAGAGGAACTGTTCATGCTCGCATATGCAAGGGTAGATATTCCCGACAAAGGAACTGGTTGTTTGACATGGTACGGGGAGCTAGTAGATGCAGTTCGATATAACATGAGTGACAGATATGATCCGTATGTTCGAGTCGATGCGCTTGAATTAGGTACAAAAATTAATGAACAGACTTCCCTGCTTTGTTTCGGTTGCTTCCATTTGAAACAAGAATTCTGAATTCCTCACTATTTTCACTTTCATGCAGCTGAGAATGCCAGGGAAATCAAATGATTATCTTGAAACGGAGATTCCTGCCATTCTAATTCCCACTGTTTCTTCAGCTTTGCTGGTCATCAGCATAGTAGCTTATTTTTGGCGTAAGAGGAGAGGAAATAAAGGTAAGGCAAAGCAAGAACCACTACCAATGATAGAGTAAAGGAATGAGGAAAATATTAAAATCTTAAATATTACTTTAGCACCATAAACACATGGTTTCTATATGCAATATTCACAGCAGTTAGATGTTTTTATCAACTGTTTGTGTTACCTGTAAAAACTTTTTTGTCAGCAGGTTTCTTGTAATGAAACTTGTATATGTCAGACATTTTGTGCCTTTCTAAGAAATATATTATGAAGTTCAGTGATTATATCTTCAAAATAGGTACCTGGGTGAAAAATGAGCTCCAAAGAAGTAGCAGTGATCAAGATTTGGCATTTTTCAAGCTCAAGACAATATCTCGCTGCAACCAACAATTTCTCTACGAGATAACAAACTTGGACAAGGAGGTTTCAGCTCAGTCTACAAGGTCATATCCTATGCATTATATCGGATATGTGTTTTAGTCTTTGATATGATTCGTTTTGAGGATTTTTGCACGTCCTTGAACCGATTAATCGAATTATAAAAAGCCCGACTCTGTAATATGATTTTAGGGTGAGCTACCCGATGGTGAGAAGATTGCTGTAAAGAGACTATCAAAAAACTCAAAACAAGGGATAGAAGAATTTACAAATGAAGTTAAGGTAATTGCAAAGCTTCAAACGACCGAAATCTTGTGAGACTTGTAGGTCAGTTGCACTCGAGGGAGGAGAACAAATGCTAATTTATGAGTACATGCCAAACAAAAGCTTGGATTCATTTCTTTTCAAGTAAGTTTCTTATCGACATTTTACAGACCTACCTCGGTTTAATGTAGTTCAAATGAAAACGTGAAATGTTTTGTTACGGATGAAACAAGAAAGTTGTTATTGGATTGGAGCAAAAGGTTTGACATTGCTTTGTTGGTATCGCTCGTGGAATCCTTTATCTTCACCCGGGACTCAAGGTTGAGAATCATTCATAGGGACTTGAAATGCAAAGCAACATTCTGTTGGATGCGGAGATGACTCCAAAAATTTCGGATTTTGGGATTGCTAGAATATTCAAAAGCGACCAAACTCCGGACAAGACAAAAAGAGTTGTGGGAACATTGTATGTACATTTACTCACCCGGAGAAATAGATTGCTAGAATACCATGCATGGATTTTCATCAAGAATGACAATCTTTTACATTTTTCTTGTGCAGTGGCTATATGTCACCCGAGTATGCCGTGTTTGGAAAATTCTCGTTGAAATCGGATGTGTTTAGTTTTGGGGTCATGTTACTCGGAGATCGTGAGTGGAAAGAAGAACAACGAATTCAATCCTCAAAATCCTCGCCCTGGACCTTGATTGGACTAGTAAGAAACTCTTAGCACTATACCCGGAGTTAAATTTTGATCTCCTCCCCGTATGCCTAATGCTATGAATCACACAGTGTGGGGGTCGTGGAAGGAAGACAGAGTATTGGAGATTGTCGATTCATCACTTCAGTGCTGTATCATCCTCAAGAAGCCTTGAAATGCATTAAAATCGGTCTTTTGTGTGTCCAAGAAGATGCAATGGATAGACCATCCATGCTAGCAGTTGTTTTCATGTTGAATAGTAACGAAACAACCATTCCTTCTCCGAAGCGACTCGCTTTTACTTTCGAGAGAACCTTGTAGTAGTCCTCACGAAGCGATGTATCGGTTGTTTAGATTTGACGATGGATCGACATTGAAGGTCGTTAGTTAAAGATGTGCATTTCCTTTTACGACTTTGAACTTGTAGATTCTTGAAGATGGGCTCTGCAAGATGCCACTAAATATTTGTAACAATGCTAGCTTCACTAATTGAAAATTGTCAATGAATAAACTGTGATGCGCTTTAATCAGCTTACTGCAATTGAAGAGAAAAAAATAACCGATAAATCATTAACGCAAGCAAAATAGGAGTCAAGAACAAACAGAACAAGAGGTTGACAGAGGATTCCTAAAGCAGAACAGGAAATCCTAAACAAAAGTACAGAGTCTAACAACAGGAGACAAGAAAAGACCACTAACAGAAATCACAAACTGCAGAGACCAAAAGAAGTCAACTCTGAGACCAAAATAATGAGGAGGAGTTGTCGCCACGTCAGAGATGACTCCAAGTGGATTTATGTAATTGATTTTCATCAAAATGTTACATTTTATAACCACTATTTTCAGCAGAAAAGGCTTGCATGCTTTCATAAAATATATCTCCTCCAGTTATGAATCAACTATCTCCTAAGCTTCGTCATAAATCGCTGTTATTTAACTTTTCATTGGTTGTAGTGTGTGTAGAATCTTGGTTTCGTTAGAAATCTAATGCAACGTCATATTAGAAATTATTCAGACAGTGCATCTTCAGCAACTAGCAATATCACTAATTGTGACCTGATTTACAGAACACATTCCATCTTCTACGGATAATGCTATATCAGGATTATTATGAGGTTCTCTAAACAGGAATGCAGCTTGTTTTGGAGAAGGGATCTCTGTTTCACTACTCAGCATAAAAACAACTGCCAACATAGATGGTCTGTCCATGGCATCTTCTTGCACGCACAGGAGACCAATTCGTATGCATTTCGAAGCTTCACGCGGACTATATAACTCATTCAGGGATGGATCCACTATCTCCAATACTTTGTCTTGTCTCCATAATTCCCACACCTGTGTTGTTCATATAAATCATTAGCATACAAGAAATCAGAGCAGACAATCTTTAAAATTCAGCTAAGAGCACATAAAGCTCTCTTATAACTCACATAAATTCCACTAAGCATTCTTGGATAAAGCGTGTACCGTTTTTGCTTTACTTTTTTCCATTATCAAATGCACCCCACATTTTTCAACCCAATATTTCTGACCATCGTATAAGCGTACTTCGACATTCAGTTCCAATTCCTCTACACCTTGCAGCGATTCCTCTAACCCGATCAACGGTACACGCTTTATCCAAGAATGCTTAGTGGAATTTCTGTCCAAAGTAATGAAATATTCCAATTCAATAGAATTGTTGTTTACCTGTTTTTGCCCTCTTCTTGAGCCACAAATAAGCAGATAGGCTAACGAGAAGGCAGAATGATGCAATTGATGGTGCTAAAATTGCCAGCATCGGTTTTTCATGCGAAACATTTGTCTCCCTTGTATTTTTAGCTGCATGAGAGTGCAAAGATTAACAGCAGAAGAAAAACATTTGTCTCCCTTTTCCAATGGAAACGTGACAAAACATATGGCGAAGGCTGGCCCCTTCGGTACCTAGTATCACTGGTTTCTTGTTGTAGACTAGAGCAATTTGCAATGAAAATTGTATGCAATTTGTAATGAAAAAAGGTACCTAATTCATATGCATCAACACGAACATAAAGATCATAAGTTTCAATCCTTTCATATCTAATGTCTACTAATTCCTTGTACCATGTCAAACAACATCCCCTTTTTCGGGAATTTCAATGATTGAGTATGCAGAGCATGAACAATTCCTCTTGCATTCCAGCTCACAGTCTTCGCGACTCTTGCTCATGTCCACCCAAGTTGCATTAGAAGTATCCGGAAGACAGTAATTCTCTATCTTCACAAACCCTTCTCCGTGATTGCACACCGAAGACGTCTGCAGGCGCTTCCTGACACAACCACCAGATCCATCTCTCGCAGACCATTGTTCTGGGTACTTGGGTTCAAACCCAGGTAAACAGGAACATACAAATGTATTATATTTGGTTAGTTCACAATCAGCACCACACAATCCATAATAGTCGCACTGAAATTGTGGGGTTTTCCAGTAATCCTTCCATTGACCATCACTTTGTCTCCATATTAACGCCTTTACAAGCCCTGAATGATCAACTATTATTCTTAGCAGATAAGAATCTTCAGTAACTGTGTAGAGCAAGTACATCTCGTCCGGATCATTTACAAAACTGATTTTGTACAAGCTCTCATTTCTCCATGGCCAAGGGGGAGATCTAACAATTGGCTTTTTACCATTATAGAAAAAGAACTGTGGTGAGCCATTTGGGTTGATCCTAAGTGAAAAGTCCCCAATCCTAGGATCATCAGCTGATCTCCATGATGTTAGGAACCGATCAATTCCTAATTTTCGATCGACCCCAAGTTTCATTCCAGGTAGCTGGGTGTTTGTAGGATGATCGAAGCTTTGCCATCTAATACTTCTGCTTCTTTTCATGACCATTATCTGTAAAATTTCAAGTGTATATTTCTTCTTCAATCTCTCAGTCTCTCTTACAATTATGTTTCTGTGCAGGACTATTTATATAAGCTACTTTATGCTACAAAACAAAATACATACATAAATTCCCTAAACACTAAGGGCCAAGAGCTGTTATAACAGAATTTGTTATAACAACTCCATTCTCTTTACAGCTGGGTTTTAACACCCCCCTCAAGTTGGAGCGTAGATGTCTATCATGCCCAACTTGTTAATTGCACCATGAAAGACTTTTTCTGAAACCGCTTTTGTGAGTACATCAACCAGCTGATCTTCTGACCTTACAAACGGAAATTGTATGATTTTCCGATCAAGGTTTTCTTTAATAAAATGTCGCTCGACTTCAACATGTTTGGTACGATCATGTTGTACAGGGTTGTGTGCAATTTCGATGGCTGCTTTATTATCGCAGTATAAACTCATGGATGACTCGTAATCAACTCCCAATTCCTGTAACACATGCTTTATCCATAACAACTCGCACACACCATGAGCCATACCTCGGTATTCTGCCTCCGCACTTGATCTGGCGACCACTTTCTGTTTCTTGCTTCTCCAAGTTACAAGGTTACCTTCTACAAAGGTAAAGTACCTTGACGTCGATCTCCTATCTGTCTGATCTCCTGCCCAGTCTGAGCTTGAAATATTCCAATTCAATAGAATTGCTGTTTACCTTTTTTTGCCCTCTTCTTGAGCCACAAATAAGCAGATAGGCTAACGAGAAGGCATAATGATGCAATTGATGGTGCTAAAATTGCCAGCATCGGTTTTTCATGCGAAACATTTGTCTCCCTTGTATTTTTAGCTGCATGAGAGTGCAAAGATTAACAGCAGAAGAAAAACATTTGTCTCCCTTTTCCAATGGAAACGTGACAAAACATATGGCGAAGGCTGGCCCCTTCGGTACCTAGTATCACTGGTTTCTTGTTGTAGACTAGAGCAATTTGCAATGAAAATTGTATGCAATTTGTAATGAAAAAAGGTACCTAATTCATATGCATCAAGAAAAACATAAAGATCATAAGTTTCACTCTTTCATATCTAATGTCTACTAATTCCTTGTACCATGTCAAACAAGCATCCCCTTTTCCGGGAATTTCAATGATTGAGTATGCAGAGCATGAACAATTCCTCTTGCATTCCAGCTCACAGTCTTCGCGACTCTTAATCAACTCCCAATTCCTGTAACACATACTTTATCCATAACAACTCGCACACACCATGAGCCATACCTCGGTATTCTGCCTCCGCACTTGATCTGGCGACCACTTTCTGTTTCTTGCTTCTCCAAGTTACAAGGTTACCTTCTACAAAGGTAAAGTACCCTGACGTCGATCTCCTATCTGTCTGATCTTCTGCCCAATCTGAGTCTGTGTACCCTTTAATTTCACGAACTTCATTTTTTGTGAATAGTAGTCCTCTTCCTGGTGCACTCTTCAAATATCTTAAGATCCGATATACTGCTTCCATATGCTCCTCTCCTGGTGAGTGGATGAATTGGCTCACCACACTGACTGCATATGCTATGTCTGGTCTCGTATGTGATAAGTATATCAGTTTCCTGACTAACCGTTGGTAACGTTCTTTATCCGCTGACGTTTGATTCTCTGACTCTCTCAGCTTGTGGTTCATCTACATCGGTGTATCAGCTGGTTTACATGCCAGCATTCCGGTTTCTGTTAATACATCTAACACATACTTCCGTTGTGATAGACATATCCTAGTTCTTGACCTTGAAACTTCAATCCCCAAGAAATACTTCAATTGTCCCAAATCTTTCATTTCAAATTTCAAAGCTAGAAATCGTTGTAGCGATTTTCTTTCTTCTAGATCATCTCCTGTTAGGACCATGTCATCCACATACACTATCAATGTTGTAGTCTTCCCTTCCCTATGTTTTATAAACAAAGTATGATCGGAGTTACTTTGTTTATAGCCAAATTCCTTCATTGTGGAGGAGAATCTTCCAAACCAAGCACGGGGTGATTGTTTTAGACCATATAACGCCTTCTTCAACTTGCATACCTTGCTTATACTTGGGAATTTACCTTTAGCTCTGGGTGGTAAATCCATGTAGACTTCTTCTTCAAGGTCTCCATTGAGAAAGGCGTTCTTGACATCAAATTGTTGCAATGCCCAATCTCGGTTTACCGCTAGAGCTATGAGGATGCGGATGGTGTTGATTTTTGCAACTGGGGCAAAGGTCTCCTAATAGTCTATTCCATATTTCTGTGTATATCCCTTTGCCACTAACCTTGCTTTGTACCTGTCTATACTGCCATCCGCCTTTAGTTTAACTGTGAAGACCCATTTGCATCCAACGATCTTCTTCCCCTCGGGTAGTGGACACAACTCCCAAGTGTTATTCTTTTGGAGTGCTTCCAGTTCTTCGTTTATTGCCACCGTCCACTTTGGATCTGCTAATGCATCCTGTACATTACTAGGAATAGATACAGTAGATAATTGATTACCAGTTAATGCATACGAACATGACAACCTATGGGAAGAGACATAATCACTGATTGGGTATTTAGTCTTATTTTTTGGATCAGGTTCATATTGTTTTTTCGGGACTCCTCTATTTGACCTCAGGGGGTATTTATTTACTCTATTTTCAACAATAACCGGAATTTCGTTATAAAAAATAGGAAGGATAGGATTTTGATTTACCTGAGGAAGGACATTCTGGGTTGATTCTTCTGTTAATGGTGTAGACATTTGCAACTCTGATGATAAAGGGGGGTTATTGCTCGGGAGATTCTGATCAATGCAAGGTTCCACCTCACTGTTGCGAGGAGCTACATTATTTTCCCTTGTTTCGTCAGAACAATTCTCAACCATTCTTCCATTTTCCTCTACTTCAAATAGATCGTCATTCTCTTCATTGTTTCTCTCCCCCTGAGTAATAGGGTTCCATTTCATGAAAGGAGGTATCCAAGGTCACATATAACTTTGGGTGTAGAGGATCATAACACCGGTACCCTTTCTGAAATTCTGAGTATCCAACAAAAACACACTTCTTCGCACACGGGTCCAGTTTGTTCCGCAGAACCTTAGGTATGTAAACATAGACTATACATCCAAAAATTCTCAGTTCTAGGTTCGGTAAATGAGGGATGGATAGCAAGGATTCCATTTTTTATTGAGGAGTCTGAAAATGGATAACACTGGATGGTGTGTGATTGATCAAGTAGGTTGCTGATTTTACTGCTTCACCCCAATAAAACTTAGGCATATTCATGCCGAAGAGTAAGGCGCGAACGACTTCCATAATCTATCTATTTTTCCGCTCGGCTAGCCCATTTTGCTGTGGAGTGTAGGTGCATGAAGTTTGGTGTCGAATTCCATGGTTGCCCAAGAATGTACCTAAAATTTTATCCATAAACTCCGTACCATTATCTGATTACAGTGTACGAATCAGCCTCTGGTATTAGTTTATCACCATTTTATGAAATTCCTGAAAAGCTGTACTTACATCGCTCTTATTATGAAGGAGAGAAATCCAAGTCATCCGAGTACACTCATCAATAAAAGTAACAAAATAACGAGCATGTGAAAATGACGGGACCTTTGCAGGACCCCAAACATCAGAATGAATAACTGCAAACGGTTCTGAGCTTTTATTCAAACTTGGTAAATAAGGGATACGGTGGCTTTTGGCCAGTTCATAAATTTCACATTTAAACTCTAAATTACTGATATTTGAGAACAGAAGTGGTTTTAATTTCTTAAGATACCCAAAAGATAGATGTCCGAGCCTTTGATGCCATAACCATACGAGTGCTTCAGCTTTGTCCTTATTGTTTGCCTGATGTGTCCGACTGAGTTTCCCCCCTTTTTCGGTTAACTCTAGATAATAAAGATTATCCCGTCTAAAACCATAACCAAGAATTTTCTGGGTCAGAATGTCCTGAAACACACAAAAGAAATGCCAAAATGTTACAGTACATGAAAGGGTAAAAGTAATTTGGCTAACCGACAGGAGGTTGTATTCGAGTGATGGAACAACAAGAACGGTATCCAGGGTGAGGGAATCATTCAAGATTACAGATCCTGCTCCGGTAATCGGAGACGTACTACCATTTGCGGTACAAATAATTGACTGGGAGGAAGGTTTTGCGGAATTTAAGTTACCAGGGTCTTTAGTCATATGTTCAGATGCACCTGTATTAATAATCCAAGAACTATTCTTAGTAATAATAGAGAGTGCACAAGTTTTACCAATTATACCTGGATGAGCCACAGTCGTTGTGGGCTGTGCCAGGTCTGATTCCGTCAGATGGACCCGAGTTTTTTGGATATTTTTCCGAGGTTTTTTCGTAAAGTCCCACCAGTCCGGGTAGCCAATAATTTCAAAACATCTTTGTTTCGAATGTCCCGTTTCACCACAGTGAGAACACATCAGTCCACCTGTATTTTTGTATTTTTGGTCAACCCGGGCAGCAGGTGCCCTAAAAGCCTCCCGCCTACCCACTACCCCGTCGGGCCGCCCCTGTTCTTTCTTCCCTCCCTTGCTCCCTATCGGCCGATGGTGCCTTGTCACCATCACCGAGTGCTCAGGGAACCCCGGGGGACCTCCATTACCGTCCATGACTTGTTTCTGCGATTGTTCCCTCCAAACACAAGCATAGGCGCCCTCAAGGTCTAGTTGTGGATCCTTTCGTAGGATCTCCCCACGGATTTGCTCAAACCCAGGGTCAAGGCCACTTAGGAAGATATGGACCCTGAGTTGAGCCATGGACGTGTGGTGGTGAAGACCACTGTCGACTGTCCTGGCCTGAGTTGCATTCCGGCCATCAATTTCTTGGAAGATTGCTATGAGTTCGGTGTAATAACTGGACAGTGGTCGTCCATTTTGACGGGTATTAAAGGATCGTTGATTCAATTCGAAGAGGCGAGTTGCATCAGAGCCGTCGTAGAAGGTCCTGCTGACGTCGTCCCATATTTCCTTAGCCGTCTGGAGGCAGATAAATCTCTCCATCAAGGACGGGGTCATGGAATCAATTAACCAACATTTGACCATAACCTAAAATTGGTTTCATTTAGGATAATGTTCGATGTGAATGCCGAGTTTTCTGAGGACGGGGTCATTGAGGTTAGTGGATTCGTGGAATTAATTTCCATTTTGTTGTGATTTGTTTTCTGTGAAATCTGGGATGTTTGGGTTGATTGTTGTGTTTCAGTTTGATTTTGGGGCTAGGGTTCTTTGGGGGGAAAAACTGATTGAAACAATAGAGATTTCGAGATGGGATTCAATTTCTGGGTTTCAAATTTCTGGGTTTCTGGGGAAAGGTTTGTGGGTGTTTGGTTGCTGGGAAAATTTGATTTCTGGGTTCGTGTGTGTGGAATTTCTGATTTGAACAGTGTGTGTTCAATGAATAGTAATACGGGCACTATAGCCTTTGAAAAAAAAAATCAATTCGATTCGAAAAAAAACTTTAGATCTGCTCTGATACCATGTAAAATTTCTAGTGTATATTTCTTCTTCAATCTCTCAGTCTCTCTTACAATTATGTTTCTATGCAAGATTATTTATATAAGCTACTTTATGCTACAAAACAAAGTACATACATAAATTCCCTAAACACTAAGGGCCAAGAGTTGTTATAATAGAATTTGTTATAAGAGCTCCATTCTCTTTACAGCTGGGTTTTAACATTATCAAATTTCCTGAATCCAAGAGTTGAGCTTCACAGGAATCATTTTCTTCCACTGAAACATTTATAGACCACACTGGGAGCTTTTGGTCATCGTTACCATAGAGAACGAGGTTTCCATATTGGTTTATAAAGAGAGATCCAGAAGAACCAATGATTGGATCGTTCCTGTTTGCAACCCACACCACAGTTTTTTCTGTCACTTTATGGTACCAAATTCCAAGATATCTATTGCTAGAACTACTTGGACTGAAAAATCCCTGTGCGAAATTATTTCCTTTAGAGATAAGGTCACCTTCTTTAATGGCTTGGCTCGTCTTTATGGAGTCTTGGGTTGCACAGCATAAGAATTGGAGCATTGTAAGAGAAAAAAGCAGGAACAGTTTTTCAGCCTCCATCACGGAGTAAACTAGATCTTGGCTTTTGGAAAAGTGTTAAATTTTGCTCGGTGGAGAATTAGATAAGGTCTCCAGAGATGTCACGTGATGAATTTGGTAATTTTGGGATCTCTTTCTGTAGTGTTTTGAAAATTTTAAAAAGACAAATACATGAATGCCCTTGGTGGCTTAGAATTAAGTTTAAATGAATTAAGAGAATTGTAGTAAATGTATAAGCTAGTAAATATAAATAGAAAAGAAAAGAAAAAGAGAAGTAATCTGAAAATTTGAGAGAGAGAGAATCGTGAAGAGAGAAAGAAAGAAGAAGAAGAAGAGAAAAGAGGGAAAGAGAAGAGGAGGAGAAAAGAAGAAGGAGAAATAGTTAAGGTAATGTGTATGTTTTAATATGTATAAATTGTTGGAAAGTTAAGTTGCTGAGCTGGAAATGCAGTAGCATTAAAGGAAGAAGAAGAAGTTGCAGTTTAATTCTGTTATGAAACACGCAAGAATTATGTTCAATTTTGTTATCTTTGTAACTAAGAAGAGAAAACAATATTAACTGCTTTTCTAGTGTAAGCATGGTAGTTACAAGCTGTTGTAACACATGCAATTCACATGCTCTGCCTCAACCATATATAAGAGGCATAAACTCAAACGAGTTGTAAGCAAGTAAAACATAATATACAACTTATCTTCTTCTCGGGAAATTGCTCTCTCTCTGCCTCAAACTCTCTCAAATCCTTCTCTCTCAAATCAACAAGCAACCTGCAAATTATCAAACAAGCAACAACAAACACAAATCAAGAAATTCAACATGGTATCAGAGCTGGCTTGATCAACAAGGAAGGGAGTAAAATCAATTTGTGATCATACAAAACAGAAATTAAAGAAGAAGAAAAATGGTGAGCAGTGGTGATTTAAGAACACCTCAGTTCAATGGAGAAAACTATGACTTTTGGTTAGTAAAAATGGAGACAATGCTCATAGCATATGATCTATGGGATGTAGTTGAGTTTGGCATGGAATCAAACTCTGTTTTGACAGTTGAATCAAAGAAAGAAGAAGATGAATTTGAATCTGAGGAGGCTGCTTGTTCCAAAGGAAAAAAGGTTGGTGAGGCTGTTGTATCCAAAGAGAACAGAATCAAAAATGCCAAGGCTTGGCATTGAGCCTCATCCAAGGAGCAATATCTGATGAGTTGTTTTCGAGAATCAGAAATGAAAAATCAGCACAAGGAGCATGGAATGTGATGAAGAGAGAGTATAAAGAAGATAAGAAAGTGAGGGCTGTTAAACTTCAAGCCATTAGAGCTGAGTTTGAGTACATGAGAATGGGAGAAAATGAGAGCTTGGATCATTACCTAGCCAAGTTCTTTGATACTGTAAACAATCTGAAAGCACTCGGAGAAGAGTTGCCTGAAAACAAAATTGTACAAAAATTATTGATGAGCCTAAGTAGAAGATACAGATCTATTGTTTCTATCATTGAAGAAACAAGAGATCTGGATGTACTAAGAGCTGAAGAAGTGATAGCTTCTATCAAAGTTTTTGACAGAAGAGAAGACCTGCATGATGAAAGGGAAAGTAGTGCAGGAATTGAAAAGGCATTCAGCAGCCTTAAGGTTGGTTATAACCAAGGGTATGCTGCTACAAACAGACCTTCAAATGGAAAATGTATTCCTAGGTGGCCAAGACAAGATCAAGGCCATTTAAGTTTGACTGAAGGTGGAAATGTGCATAATAATCATAGCACAAGCTGGAACCATAGAGCTGGAATTAACAGCAACAATTCCTACAATACACAGAACATACAAGGCAGCAGCAGTCAAGGTATAGTGAAGCCACAATGTCAGGTATGTTATAAATACCATTTCGGTATTTGTAGATACAAAGGCAAGGCAAAATGTGGTAGATGCAATCGATTTGGACACAACACAAATGATTGCAATGATTACAAGCAATTGGCAAATTGTGCACAGGAGGAGGAAGAAGTGTCCATTGCAAATTTATTTTATGCTTGTCATGCAACAAGTATAAAGAACAAGGATGAATGGTTTGTGGATAGTGCTTGTAGTAATCATATGACTTCACAAGAGTCAAGTTTAATTAACATTGACAGAACAATTAAATGTGAAGTGAAAATGGGCTCAGGAAACTTAGTACATGCTGTTGGGCTTCCTCTCTCTCTCGAAAAGAAAATGCAAAGTGGAGAAATGGTGACTGGACTGCCAGCCTTAACAGAGGTTAAGGATGTGTGTGAAGGGTGTGTGACAGGGAAACACCATAGGGAAAAATTAGACAATGTGGAGAAGCAAACTGGCAGTTTGTACTCTGACTGGGATCTTCTCCCACCAAAGACAATCAAGGATCCTGAGGCCAAGAAACCAGAAGATTGGGATGACAAGGAGTATATTCCTGATCCTGAAGACAAGAAGCCAAAGGGTTATGAGGACATTCCTAAAGAAATTCCAGATCCCGATGCCAAAAAGCCTGAAGACTAGGATGATGAGGAAGATGGTGTGTGGACTGCCCCAACCATTCCTAACCCAGAGTACAAGGGCCCATGGAAGACAAAGAAAATTAAGAACCCCAACTACTGGGGCAAATGAAAGGCACCAATTATTGACAACCCAGGTTTCAAGGATGATTCAGAACTTTATGTTTACCCTGACCTGGGATATGTTGGCATTGAGTTGTGGCAGGTAAAATCTGGAACCTTGTTTGACAATGTCTTGGTCTCTGACGACCCTGAGTATGCAAAGCAAATGGCTGAAGAAACATGGGGAAAGCAGAAAGATGCTGAGAAGGCAGCATTTGAAGAGGCAGAGAAGAAAATAGCAGGTGAGGAATGCCATACCAGTGAAGATGAATCAATTCAACATGAAGATGGTGTAAACTCTCCAGTTGAACAGCAAGCTTATTTGATGAAATAATAGTATTTTAGATTGGCTTGATGGATAATTGAAGCTTATTTGATGAATAATTATCAATTTTATGAATTGTGTATTTGGAATAAGATTTCGAAAGAAACCTTTATTTTAGGGTTTTTTTTGCGAAAAATGGATAGTTTGATTCAAAAACACATAGGATTATGAGTTGAAATCTTAGATATGTTATTACAGGTATTTTACTTCTTTTGAGTCATTTTTTAGTATATCTTCTTTTATATATTCAGATAATCCCGATATTCAACCTGCGGGACGTCAGTAAGGTTTCGTCAACATTCTGCTTTTAAACCTATTTTGCTTTTGAGTTAGGTGAGTGAATAATATTTAATATGCATGAGAAATAGTATAAATATTTGAATTGCTAGTATGAATTGGATTATGCTTTTTGATAATATATACATTGATTACTATTCTTGATACGATAAAGCATAATCAATTGTTGAATATACATTCTTGGTATGAGCCAATATCTGCTTGTGAATTGATAGCTCCTCATTTGATTGATACCACGAGTTGAGCCTTGAGATATGAATATGTTTGTTTGATTATAATATATACCTACGGTATGCCAGTCAGAATACCCATGCTAACAGGGTAGTGTTAGCCTTTGTGCACATCGTATCTGAAATCCTAGATGGTTAGGGGAGTCACCAACCTATGTGGACCGATCATCCCACAGTACGGAGCCTCATGCTTGTCATGACGCAATTCACGGATCCGTGACCGGCACATAGGCATGGTCCCCCTCCAAGGTTCCACACCTATTCGAACCCAAACTTACACACAAACTTATCATTCATATTCAGAGTTCAACGCAGCGGAAATAACAAAGTAAACTTTATAACATAATTCAATTGTCTTTATACAAGAGTTGATTACATATTGTTATAATTGTGGAGCACTAACTAGACATATGAACAAAAGTATCAATTACAACCAAAATAGCAGGTTCCGAGAGTACGACAAAAATGACCTGCTAGCAAGCTACGAGCCTGAAAATGATAAATAATGAGGGGGTGAGTTCAACAACTCAGTGAGTAGATAACATCTAATATACACATACGAGATAATACAACAAAGAGAAGTATATTATCAAATCAGCTCGAAGCTCTTACAAGAAGTTTCTCAAATAGGTCATAGTAAGAATTTAATAGGTAAAGCTCGTTAGAAAATCAAAATGCAATGAGCATGAGGCTCCATACTATGGGATGATCAATCCATACAGGTTGGTTACTCCCCCGACTAACTAGAGTTTCAAATATGATGTGCACAAAGGCTAATACTACCCTGTTAGCATGGGTATTCTGACTGGCATACCGTAGGTTTATATCATAATCATACAAACATATTCATATCTTAAGGCTCAACTCATGACATCAATCAAATAAGTAGCTATCAATTCACAATCATATATTGGCTCATATTAAGAATGTATATTCAACATTGATTATGCTTTATTATAACAAGAATAGTAAACAACATATATATTATCAAGAAGCATAATCCAATTCATACTAGCAATTCAAATATTTATAATATTTCCCATGCATATTAAATATTATCCACTCACATGACCAACTTAGTCTTCTTCTCAAATATGGCTTGATGATTCTAGAGCTACGAACCACATGACTTTTGATTTGAATGACCTGTCTTTAGAAGCTCCTTATCCTACCAATGATACAGTTCAAACAGCTAATGGTGAAGGTTTGTTGGTGTCACATGTTGGGACTTATGTTATTTCCACAATTTTTGCTTCTACTCCTATCAAACTGAAATCAGTGCTATATGTTCCACAATTGACACAAAATCTTCTTTCAGTGCATCGTTTGTGTTTAGATAATAATTATCGATTAATCTTTGTTGCATTTTGTTTTTGGATTCAAGACAAGGCCACAGGGAGGATAATCTACAAAGGGTACTGCAGTAATGGACTTTATCCCTTACCATTTGCTCTTGAGTCCAAGTCTAGTTTGTCAATTCTTCAATCTCAACCTCGGTCTTATTTGGGTCAATTAGTCTTCTCCTCTACTTGGCACAGCAGGTTAGGGCATCCTACAAATAAAATTTTTACCTTGATGTTAAACAAGGCTAATGTTCATTGTCCTGTTGATTCCGTCTCTTCCATGTGTCATAGTTGTCTTTAGGGAAAATTTACGAAACTTCCCTTCCATTCCAGTTCAAATAATTTGTAATACCTTTTCATATTGTTCATAGTGATTTGTGGGGGCCTTCTCCTTGCTTATCTATTGATGGCTTTAGATATTATGTGACATTTATTGATGAATGTTCACGTTACTGTTGGTTGTTTCCCTTGGTAAATAAAAGTGATGTTCAAACATAGTTTTCTTGTTCTATTCAAATCCTTCAAAGTGATGGAGGTGGTGAATACATTAGTAAGCCTTTTCAGCTTTTTCTCACCGCTAAAGGAATTGTGCATAAAAAACCATGTCCATACACTCCTGAACAAAATGGTCTTGTTGAACGTAAGCATCGTCACCTAGTTGAAACAACCATTACCTTGCTACATCATGCTAAATTGCCTTCAAATTTCTGGTTTTATGTTGTCCATACAGTTGTATACCTAATTAATTGAATGCCTTCCCTAGTAATAAAGCACAAATCACCTTATGAAATTTTGTTAAATCAGTTTCAGTTCTTCCTCATTTGCGCATCTTTGGTTGTGCTCGTTTTTCTTTATTGCGTCCTTATATCAGCAATAAGTTACAATCCAAGACTATAATGTGTATATTCTTAGGTTATAAACCTCATTGAAAAAGCTATATTTGTTTCGATGTTGTTATCAAACGTACATATATCTCAAAGCATGTTGTATTCAATGAAAATGTTTTTCCTTATGCTACATTAGCATCCAGCTCTAAGCCCCCTTCTTCAGTTGTTCCCTCTTCCATAATACGTGTTATAGACAAAAATAATGTTGTTGTAATGTCCCCCCACCTCTTGTCCTTCTAATTATGCCTCCCCTGCTATGTCACTCTCTAAGTCCACTACTTCTACCCCTTTGCATTGCTTATCTACTCCTGTGGAACCTCAGTCCAGTTCTAAAACTCACTCAACGCAGATTGAGTCATCTGTTGACTCTTTTCGTCCTGAGGCCATCTCACTTGTGTTGCATATTCCTGATATGAATATGCATCCAATGCAAATTTGTAGCAAGAGTTGTATTATCAAGAAAAAAACCTCCTTTGTTTCTTCTACTACTCTTCCCTCTGTTGATGTGTCTCTACTTGAACCATCTAGTTACAAGGCTGCTATGCACATCCCAGTTTGGTTGCAGGCTATGCAAAAAGAAATTGATGCTCTTAAATCTCAAAATTCTTAGAGTTTGGTTTCCCTTCCTCCTCATAAGAATTTGGTGGGGTGTAAATGGGTTCTTAAGCTTAAGATGAATTCTGATGGGTCTGTTGTTTGTCATAAGGCCAAGTTGGTGGCGCAAGTGTTCAGTCAGGAACCTGGGCTTGATTATGGGGAGACTTATAGTCATGTGGTTAAACCCACTATAGTCATAATTGTTTTGGCTCTTGCTGCACATTTTGGTTGGGGTTTGCGACAACTTGATGTTAAGAATGCATTTTTTCATGGTATTTTACAAGAGGAGGTTTTCATGGCTCATCCACCTGGTTGTGTTGATACCAGCCATCCTCAGCTAGTCTGCAAACTCCACAAATGTCTCTATGGTCTCAAACAGGCACCACGTTCTTGGAATGACAGGTTTACATCATTTTTACACACCTCGGGGTTTCAGCATACCTATTCTGACTCTTCCTTATTTGTTAAAAACCTTGTTGTTGGTATTATTGTGTTGCTTGTGTACGTAGATGATATTATCATCACTGGTAGTGATCCTTGTGGTGTCGGGGAGGTTTTCTAGTCTCTTATAGCTGAATTTGAGGTTAAGGATTTGGGAAAACTTCACTATTTCCTAGGCATTCAAATCATTCACACTGATACTAGTATGTTCTTATCACAATCTCGATATATCCATGAACTTCTCCTTACGATAGATATACTTGTTGCCAAGGCTTGTGCTACTCCTTGTCTTCCCTATCAACGTTTGCTGAAAGATGATGGTGTCCATTATGATAATCCCTCACTATATCGCAACATTGTAGGAACTCTTTAATATCTCACATTCACCAGACCAGATATTGTGTTTTCTGTGCATCAGGTCTGCCAGTTTATGCAATAGCCAATGGTGGAACATTTTACAGTAGTGAAGAGGATTCTTAGGTACCTCAAGGGTACTCTGGAGGTTGGAATTACTTATACAAAGGGTTCCTTGGACCTCATAACATACAGTGATGCTGATTGGGCTGGTGATCCCAATGATCGACGATCTACGATTGGTCTGGTCATCTTCCTTGGTTCCAATCCTGTTCTTGGACATCTAAGAAGCAACAAAATGTTTTGAGGTCTTCCACTGAAGCTTAGTACAGGGCTGTCTCCACTACCTCAACTGAGCATGATTGGATTAAACAATTATTGTTATTTCTAGGGATTTTCAATTCACAGCCCCCTATTCTATTCTATGATAACCTCTCAACTATTGCTCTTTCTTTTAATCCTATTCAGCATCAACGAACTAAGCACATAAAGATTGATCTTCATTTCGTTCGCGAAAGGGTAGCCAACAACCAGTTAATTGTTCAGTTTGTCTCTTCTCAGGAGCAATTTGCAGATATTCTTACTAAAGGTTTAAGCTCCCCATTGTTTCTTACTCACTGTCGTAATCTCATGCTTGGTTTCTTTAAGTCAGAGATTGAGGGGGGATGATAGAGTATGGTATATGGTATGCATACCTGTGAGTATGCATACATAAGTCTTTCCCTTTGTATATATATATATCAGACATACGAAGTGTGTGTGTTGGAAAATAAACAGTAAAAAGGAAATTTTGAATTTCATTCTTTCCTTCGTATTCTCTTCTCTTTCTCTCTCTCTCTGTTTCAGCTCAATCATCTCTTTTCTTCCCTTTTCTGCATAATTTTTTCATTTCTCCTTTAATCTCTACACAAACTACCATAATAAGTATCACATAAATAAAATATTAAAAGAAAATTTCTAATTATATGAAGCTAATACAATTCTAGCTCCTGCATCAAAAGTAATGCAGATTCTTTAGGAAAAGGAATTGTTGTTTCAATACTTAACATAAAAACAAGAGACCGACTTGTATGCATTACTCCTAAGCTATCTCCTCCAGTGATGAATCAACTATCTCCTAAGCTTCGTCATAAATAATTCAGACAGTGCAGCTTCAGCGACTAGCAATATCACTAATTGTGACCTGATTTACAGAACACAGACCATCTTCTACGGATAATGCTATATCAGGATTATTATGAGGTTCTTTAAACAGGAATGCAGGTTGTTTTGGAGAAGGGATCTCTGTTTCACTACTCAGCATAAAAACAACTGCCAACATAGATGGTCTGTCCATGGCATCTTCTTGCACGCACAGGAGACCAATTCGTATGAGTTTCAAAGCTTCACTCGGACTATATAACTCATTCAGTGATGGATCCACTATCTCTAATGCTTTGTCTTGTCTCCATAATTCCCACACCTGTGTTGTTCATATAAATCATTAGCATACAAGAAATCAGAGCAGACAATCTTTAAAATTCAGCTAAGAGCACATAAAGCTCTCTTATAACTCACATATCCAATCAAAGTCAATGGAGGATCCCGTTGATAAAATCTATTGTTCTTCTTGCCACTCACAATCTCTAACAGACATGACCTCAAAACTGAAAAACATCCGATTTTACGTAAAAGTTTCCAAACACAACATATTCTCGGGCGACATATAGCCACTGCAGCAGAAAAACAAGAATCTGAAGTATTAGTATTCCTGATAATCAGTGATAGTACTTTGTCACTCGGTCTTTGTTTTATGCAGAGGTACTTACTATGTTCCTACAACTCTCCTTGTCCTATCTTCAGTTTGGTTGCCTTCAAATATTTTTGCCATTCCGAAATCTGATATTTTTGGATTCATCTCTGCATCCAATAGAATATTGCTACATTTTAAATCCCTGTGAATGATTCTCAACCTGGAGTCTTGGTGTAGATATAAAATCCCACGAGCTATTCCAACAATAATATCAAAGCGTTTTCGCCAATCCAATAACAACTTTCTTGTTTCATCTGAAAGAAAATTATTTTTCAGACAGCTATAAGTTGATAATTGGTGTAAAGCAGGGAAATAAATCCAGAGAAGACTTACCAAAAAGAAACCGGTCTAGGCTTTTGTTTGGCAAGTATTCATAGATTAACATTTGTTCTTCATTCTGAATGCAATAACCTAGAAGTTTCACAAGATTTCTGTGTTGAAGCTTTGCAATTACCATAACTTCATTTTTAAATTCTTCTGTTCCTTGTCCTGAACTTCTAGATAATCTCTTTACGGCAACCTCCTGTCCATTAGCTAGCAGACCCTAAGATCATATAACAAGGGCAAGCTAGATATTAAAATTATTCAAATTATAGAAAAACGAATGTGTAGTATTGAGATGCAGTAAGAATCCCTACCTTATAAACCGAGCCAAAACCACCTTGGCCGAGTTTGTTAGCTGGAGAGAAGTTATCAGTGGCAGCCGTTATGGTGCTGAGCTTGAAATATTCCAATTCAATAGAATTGCTGTTTACCTGCAGCTCATTACCTGGTTATTTTTCCAATTATGAAGCAAAAAGTTAACTTCTCCCCAAAAGAAAACCAGAATAAATACAAGGCATGGGTGTTGGAATTGATGAAGTTTGCATTGAATATTAGGCAGAATATGTTAAATTTCTTAATTTTCTATTCACAACAGGTTTATCCAAATCTGTTCCTTGATAATCTCTCGGTTGTTGGGAGTTATGTTTGATTTCAAATTCATTGTCCCTGTAATCCTTATATAAGGAAGTTTCCAATTCAATAAAGTTCATGATGTTATTCCTGGAAATTATTGGTTCTTCGTCTGTAGATATTTTCCAGTGTTCTTCAAAATAATTACTGTTAAGATTCAACAGTAATTGCTTAAAAAAATTACTGTTCAAATCATTGCAAATTTAACAATGGGAAGGTATATCAAATAGATATTAGAGTGTCTTGTCGTACCTTTTTTTGCCCTCTTCTTGAGCCACAAATAAGCAGATAGGCTAATTATAAGACAGAATGATGCAATTGATAGTACTAAAATTGCCAGCATCGGCTTTTCATGAGAAACATTTGACTCCCTTGTATTTTTAGCTGCAGGAAAAGAATAAAGATTAACAACAGAGGAAAAACTTGATAATACATATGGCAAGGAAAGGTACCTAATTCATATGCATCAACACGAACATAAAGATCATAACTTTCACTCCTTTCATATCTAATGTCTACTAATTCCCTGTACCATGTCAAACAAGCATCCCCTTTTCCAGGAATTCCAATGATTGAGTATGCAGAGCATGAACAATTCCTCTTGCATTGCAGCTCACAGTCTATGCGACTCGTAATCTTGTCCACCCAAGCTGCATTAGAAGTATCCGGAAGACCGTAATTCTCTATCTTCACAAACCCTTCTCCATCATCGCACACCGAAGATGTCTGCAGGCGCTTCCTGACACAACCACCGGATCCATATCTCGCAGACCATTGCTCTGGGTACTTGGGCTCGAACCCAGGTAAACAGGCACATTCAAATTCATTTAGATTGACAACTTCACACGTACTATAAGCACCACAATGTCCATAATAGTCGCACTGAAACTGAGGGGCCTTCCAGTAATCCTTCCACTGACCATCACTTTGTCGCCATGTTAACACCTTTACATGTCCTGAATGATCCACTATCATTCTTAGTAGATAAGAATCATCAGTAACTGTGTAGAGAGTGTATATTTCGTCCGGATCATTTACAAAAGTGCTTTTGTATAAGCCCATCTGACCTCTCCATGGCCAAGTGTTAGCTCTACAAATTGGCTTTGTACCATTATAGAAAAAGAATTGTGGTGAGCCATTGGGGTTGATCCTAGCTGAGAAGTCGCCAGTCCCAGGGTCATCAGCTGATCTCCATGATGTTAGGAACCGATCAATTCCTAATTTTCGATCGAGCCCCAGTTTCATTCAGGTAGCAGGGTGTTTGTAGGATGATCGAAGCTTTGCCATATAATACTGCTGCTTCTTTTCGTGACCACTATCAAATTTCCTGAATCCAAGAGTTGAGCTTCACAGCAATCATTTTCTTCCACTGAAACATATGTAGACCACACTGGGAGCTTTTGGTCATCGTTACCATAGAGAACGAGGTTTCCATGTTGGTTTATAAAGAGAAATCCAGAAGAACCAATGATTGGATCGTTCCTGTTTGCAACCCACACCACCGTTTTCTCTAGCACTTTATAGTACCAGATTCCAAGATATCTATTGCTAGAACTACCTGCACTGAAAAATCCCAGTGCGAAATTATTTCCTTTGGAGATAAGAAGGTGACCTTCTTTAATAGTTTGGTTTGATTTTAAGGAGTCTTGGGAAGGACAAGATGAGAATTGGAGCACTACAAGACAAAAAAGCAGGAACAGTTTTTCAGCCTCCATGACGGAGTAAACTGGATCTTGGCTGGTGGAAAAGTGTTAAATTTTGCTCTGTGAAGAATTAGACAAGTTTGAAAGTAAAAAAATATTTATACAAAGATCTAATCGAGAAAAAAAAGTTGAAGCATCAAAATAAAAAAAAATCATTTCAATTTATAGTAAAAATATGGAAAGGAGAATGGTAAAAAATGCACGGTGCTTTCATTGACTTTTAATTTCTTTGAATTCCATTATGCAATAATTAATAAATAAATCAATTAAATTAAATTAAATTCATACCAAAAAAAAAAACAAAAAGTGAAGAATAAAAATCTCTCACCTTATAACTTTTTGCCCTGTAAGCACAGCTTGTTTGTCAGAACATTTTATGGAGATATATTATTTTAAAGAAAACGACATTGATAAAATAATATCTTAAACGAAATAAATATAGTTTTGCTGGGAGACTTAATAGAATTATATTCCAACATAATTAGTGGACCAAATAGGAGTGCTCTCATTGCCATCAGAGACAGCAAGGTTTCCATCATCAGCAATCTTGAAAAATCCAGTAGAGTTCTTGAGTGGAGTTTCTCTGTTGGCAACCCAAACTACAGTTTTGGTGGGGGACTTTAAGGTGGTCACATCAAGGAAGTAACGTGTTCCATACAGCTTGATCATCAATCATGGAGGAAGTTTCACTGCAGTTCGTCAAGTGAAATTTACAGGAACATCCATATGGGGAGCTTGACTCCCTTCATGCAGGAATCGCAAGAACATCCATATCAAGACAGTGGAAAGGGGAAAAAAACTAGATTTACAATTGAGATCAAAGCTATATAGTTTTTGAGTTTCTTTCCTTTTATTACATGTATAAATGTGAAAACACCAGAGATTTCCTGATTTTTGAGCAAATATTGGTTGTGTGGGAGAAGGAAGTGATGTTTCATCGTTTAAAACGCAATGTAAAGTGGTTAATCGTATCAACATTTGATCGCGTCTTCTGCTGCTTTTCTCTTCTTTATATTTGGGGTTTGTGTTTCCCCATCATTTTTCAACCTCCTTATTTATATTCCCCGTATTCTCCTTCCAGATTTCCATGTTAGTCATCAATATAGTATCCTTAATTGAACCCAGTTCTCTGTTTAGCACTTCAAAATTGTGAATACATGCTAGCTTTAACCTCTACTATTTTCTTTCCATTCCTTTTGTTTCATTGCTATTTGTTGCGTTGTAGATCTATAATTGAGGGAACTCTCAAACCTGCGATCGAATCCATCGTCATTTTCCCCACGGCTCTATGTAACAGATGAGTGGAAATTGCAGCTGACAAAGCTCTCCACTGCCACCGATTTCACCGGAAGACAAAACCCAGTAATGGTCTCTTTCCGCTTTTGACCATGAAGCAGATGATGACTGGGTAGCGGACTCTCTGCTCTCTTTCCGCTTTTTTTTACCAAAGCCGCCCCTACTGTTCATGCATGAACATTCGCAGAAGTTAAATGAGGAAGTGAAATACTGTTCAAGTCCACAGTGAATTCAGTGAGGGTGAACAAGGAATTCACGACCTCATTTAACTTTTACTAAGAATGAGTTGAATTGCCCGCGCGTTGTGCTGGACTTTTTTTTTATGTAGAAAACTAATTGATTTTTTACTTGCTGTAATTAGTTAATTTAATATTTAATTAGTAAAATCATAATCGATAAAATATGTTGGAAATGAATTTTTTTCCGTCTAAAAGGAATAGTGTGATCAAACGGGAAGTGATTTGTATATTTTTTCATTGTAGATCACGTAGGCAAAAAAACATTATGATTTTTTCCCCAGTAATATTAGATTTGACACATTAAAAAAAATATTGTAAATTTTTTCATAAATAGATTTATTTTTTTTGCGTGCTATAATTAGCTATTTTAATGCTTATTAGTAAAATCACAATAGACAAAATATGTGAAAAATGAGTTTTTTGTGTGCTATAATTAGTATGCTTGCTCGCGCGTTTTGCTAGACTTTTTTCTATGTAGAAAACTAATTGATTTTTTACATGTTGTAATTAGTTATTTCAATATTTGATTAGTAACATTATAATAGATAATATATGTTATAAATAATTTTTTCCCGCCTAAAAGGAATAGTGTAATCGAAATGGGAAGAGGTTTGTATATTTTTTAATTATAGATAACCTAGGTAAATTTGTCAATTGTTTTTTATGAGTTGCCTTTTCTCCCCAACAATATTAGATCTAACACATTACAAATAAAAAATATTGTAATATTTTCAAGAAATCAACTTCATTTTTTTTGCGTGCTATAATAAGTTATCTGCTATCTAAAAGGGATAGTGTAATTGAAATGGGAAGTAGCTTGCATATTTTTTAATTGTAGATAACCTAGGTAATTTTTTATTTTTGAGCAGTATTTTTTCCCCAGTAATATTAGATTTTAAATATTAAAAATAAAAACACTGTAATTTTTTTCCCCAGTAATATTAGACCAAATTTTTTTTTTATAAGATTTATCCATCATATTATTATATTAAATGTATTTAAGAATACTTATATTTATTTATTTATTTTCAAGAAATCCTAGGTAATTTTTTTCTCTCTATATATATTTTCAGGCGATAATATTTAATAAATATTAAAACATATAATTAGTCCCACACACTTTAATTTGAAATAAATATAAAAACATATAATTAATTTGACATATTTTAAATAATATATTTAATTTAAAGGACAAAATTGAAGTAAATCCAAACATTGAAATTAAAAAATTTAAAACTAAACCGGAAATTAAAAGAATTGGGACGGAAATGAAATTGGAATAAATAATTAACTTGCATAGAAGGATACAATTGAAAGAAATCAAACTTTGATACTGAAAATATTAAGGATTTATAATAAATTTGCATGGAAGGATGAAATTGCAAGCAATTAGAACTTTGATACCAAATATATTCCGGATTTCAGAGCAATTCGAACAATTAAAAGATGAAGGACCTAATGGAAACTACAATAGATATTCAATTTCAATTGAAGGACGAAATTGAAACAAATCAAAACCTATATAATAGCAATAAGGGCTAGAAAAACAAATCTAACGTTCAGGGACTGAAATGAAATGTGGCAAAAAGCATATGCACTGACGTCAGCTTGCGCAGGAGGAGAGAGAAATGTGGGGGGGGAAATTCAAATAACCATTGACACGTTTGCAGACACCATAGCATTACACGCGACGCACCGGGTTGAAGAGCACATGCCGGAAAATCATTCTAGACGGCGGTCGGGCATTTTTGGACGCCGTACACAGACGAACACGCCGCCCGAAAAACGCGTGAGCCCGGAAATGGACGGCGCGTCCGGCGACGCACCAGCTGAAAAAATAAAATAAAAAAACAAATAATTGGCTAATTACCGGAACGCCCCTCACGCCCAAGCCTGTTGTTTGTCCTTTTCGAGTGACATAATAGTTAATGCAATGTTTAATAATAATAAAAAAAAGAAAATCTGGCCAGCCGAATCGGACCGAAAAATTTTCAATGACCGTGGAGCCCCTGAAAATTGCGGTGTTTTTTGTCTTTTTCGGGGTTTTTTTCCGTTAATACACTGTTCATTGGCGGAAAAAAAAAAGGCAAACGTCCGCGCGTGAAGTATTGAAACAAATTGCGAGTCCACAGTGACAATGAGTCACAATAAACAGCAACAATCCGATCTTTTTTAGCTAAAAGGTAATAATATTGAATGCATCTCATTAGCAATAATAGAGAACCAAGATTCCTCTTGGGATATTTTTTTAGGATCATCTGCTGGATTTTCTTTGTCAGGTCTTAGCCGCCCCTCTCTTCTATACATCAAAGTCAACTTCTCGTATTATTAATGAGATTGACTCCTCCTGCCTTGTCTGCCACTCTACGTGGAAAGTGTGTGACCACAACAAAACCGTGGAACAAGTATCATTCTGGTATATTGTGTTTTTTAAATAATTTCTTATTTGAAAATATATTGTAATAAATTTTGTTTATTTTAATATCGGTTTTTAAAAGTATAAAAAAATAATTTAATAATTTTTAAATTAAAAATATTTTTTAAAAACATTCCGAAACGGAAATAGAAGTGTTGAATAAAAAAAAGACATAAAAATTAAATTAATTATTTGGACATTTGAATAGATTTGATTAGATTTAGAATTATTAGAAAAAACAAGGAAAAAGAAAGAGAGTTTGCTTCTTTGACAGCAACTTAAAAATGTGTGTATTTTTAAGAGTAGTTGTTTAGAGAGTCTAGGTGGTTTTTTTAGTTATATTTAAAAATAAATTAAAATAACATTTTTTAATTTTTGATATAAGCACACTAAAAATTAAAAAAAAATATTAATTTCATTTTTAAAAAGATAAATACACATTTAAAAAATATTTTCTTTCACTTATTTTTTTAAAAAACTTGATAAACCTAAGACCAAACCTAAAACATCTTAAAATCATTTTAAAGCATGAAATAAAACGAATTAAGAAAAAAACAAACAAAACATTATCTATTTATTTTTTTCTCGAAAAGAAAAATATATTAATATTAAAAATCTATTAATATATTTTCTCTCTAACCTCCTAATTTTCAACAATTCTTTCTCTTTTCTCAACTTAAAAACTGAATTATAAACAAAATAAAACTTTGGATAAAAAAAATATATTCTTCAAACTAGAGAGACGAAAGAAAAAAGCTTACCAAAATCTTTAGCCACAAAAATTGGAAAAGGATGCGAGTGGAATAGTAAGAAACAAAAAACTCTTTGTTTAGCCCAAAATCTCAATTATGGTCATGCCTTTTCAATATTTCTCTAACAATAGATAGAACCAAATCTGTTCTTACAAAATTGAATATCAATTAAAGAGATCTTTTTGTATACCTCAATAACTCCATGACAAGGTAATATATATAAATCATCAATCCAAAATAATGCAAGGTAGAAGGATGAATTTGAAGAAAAAAAAGTTTATCCATCAAATTAAAAAAAAAGCTTGAAGGGCAAGGAGAAAAAAGAGAAAATATCATTGTTCTACCGAGTGCTTGTTTGAGAACGCGGTTAAAGTTATTTTTTAACGTGTTTTTTGTTTAAAAATATATTAAAATGATATATTTTTATTATTTTTTAGAAATTATATTTTGACATTAGCATATAAAAATGATAAAAATAATTAATTTAAAATAAAATAATTTTTTATTAATTTTTTTCAAAAACAATTTTAAAACACAGTGTCAAATACCTCTTAGAAGTGTTTTGTGAGAGGGTCTCTAGCTAATATATTCACCAAATCTTTGAAGTTATTTTTAAAAAAATGCGAAATAAAGAAACTACCCAAACCTAACAAGTTAGAAACCAATTAATTTTATGTTGACTGACTTAGTCTGATTGGAGAATTCTAGTCTTTACCTAATGTGGATACGTAGACATTCCCCCCCGTAATAAACGTTGAGACATAAAATGAAGAAAATTGAGCCAATGTCACTTGGAAATGGAAATGAATTTCATTTTTATAAATATATAGCATGAAAAATCGACAAAAAAAACATTCTTTATATTTTTTTAAAAAACATTCTTTATATTTTTTTAAAAAACTTCCATTGAATCAATATTTTTTATAAATATACCTTTTTTTGAAAAAAAACTATGGTTTCCAATTTTTATTTTATTTTATTGTTTTTCAAAACACAGAATATTGACTTAGTTCCCACTTTCGAAGACTTTCATGATCATACATCACATGACCGTGATCTTTCTACAAATTCAAACTTGCCCTTAAATGACGATAAGTAATTTTTTTTATTTTTTTATTTCAAGAATCCAACATCTTTCTTTAGTGTATGTGCTGAGGGATATTTTATAAAATTCCTAGAGCGTAGAGATGTAATTATCAGCCAAAGAAGTCAAGGAATATCATCTTGTTTAAAGGTTCAAGCACCTCCACAAAGCAAGAGGCAACACCGATTATCGGCCAAAACACGCCCGAAAGCTCAAATGAATGCAGAAAGATTGTTTCTGTATTCTTTGCTTTTGATTCTCCATTTCATTTCTTGTGCTTCCAAGGACTCCATAAACACCACCAAAATCATCAGAGATGGTGATGTTTTGATTTCCAAGGGAAATAGTTTTGCGTTAGGATTTTTCAGTCCAGGAAAATCTAGCAATAGATATCTTGGAATATGGTACCATAAATTACCAGAAAAAACAGTAGTGTGGGTAGCAAACAGGAACCATCCAATCATCGGCTCCTCAGGGGTTTTGTCATTTGATGAATATGGAAACCTCATTCTCTATAGTGACGCCAGCCGAAATGTTCCAGTATGGTCTACAAATGTTTCAGGGGAGGAAGCTGATACTTCTGTTGCTCAGCTTTTGGATTCGGGAAATTTTGTTGTGGTTCAAGAAAGTGGAAATATCTTATGGCAAAGCTTTGATTATCCAACGCACTATGTATTGCCTGGAATGAAACTTGGGCTGGATCTGAAAAAAGGTCTTGACCGGTTCCTGACATCGTGGAGATCAGCTGATGACCCTGGAATTGGAGACTACTCATACAGGGTCAACCCTAGTGGTTCACCACAAATCTTTCTCTACAAAGGCGAAAAACGTGTCTGGCGAACTTCCCCCTGGCCTTGGAGACCACAGAGAAGGTCATACAACACTAAATTTGTAAATGATCAAGACGAGATAGGCATGACAACTGCTATTCCTGCTGATGATTCTGCAATGACGAGACTACTGGTGGATTATTCAGGTTTTGTTAAGGCAGTAAAATGGCATGAAAGCGATGGCCAGTGGAGGGAGACGTGGAGGGCACCACGGTCTAAATGCGACTCGTATGGATGGTGTGGTCCATACAGTACTTGTGAGCCTACTGATGTTAATAAATTCGAATGTTCTTGTCTTCCTGGATTCGAGCCCAGGAATCCAAGGGATTGGATGCTGAGAAATGGGTCTACTGGTTGTGTCAGGAAGCGCTTAGAGTCTTCATCGGTATGCAGGAGTGGAGAAGGGTTTCTGAAGGTAGAAATTGTATTTCTTCCTGATACTTCTGCAGCAGTTTGGTTGGATATGGATATGAGTCATGCAGACTGTGAGAGGGAATGCAAGAGGAACTGTTCATGCTCTGCATACGCAAGGGTAGATATTCCTGACAAAGGAACTGGTTGTTTGACATGGTACGGGGAGCTAGTAGATGCAGTTCGATATAACATGAGTGACAGATATGATCTGTATGTTCGAGTCGATGCGCTTGAATTAGGTACAAAAATTAATGAACAGCTTCCTGCTTTGTTTCGGTTGCTTCCATTTGAAACAAGAATTCTGAATTCCTCACTATTTTCACTTTCATGCAGCTGAGAATGCCAGGAAATCAAATGATTATCTTGAAAAGGAGATTCCTGCCATTCTAATTCCCACTGTTTCTTCAGCTTTGCTGGTCATCAGCATAGCAGCTTAATTTTTGGCGTAAGAGGAGAGGAAATAAAGGTAAGGCAAAGCAAGAACCACTACAAATGATAGAGTAAAGGAATCAGGAAAATATTAAAATCTGAAATATTACTTTAGCACCATAAACACATGGTTTCTATATGCAATATTCACAGCAGTTAGATGTTTTTATCAACTGTCTGTGTTACCTGTAAAAACTTTTTTGACAGCAGGTTTCTTGTAATGAAACTTGAATATGTCCACCATTTTGTGCCTTTCTAAGAAATATATTATGAAGTTCAGTGATTATATCTTCAAAATAGGTACCTGGGTGAAAAATGAGCTCCAAAGAAGTAGCAGTGATCAAGATTTGGCATTTTTCAAGCTCAGCACAATATCTGCTGCAACCAACAATTTCTCTACAGATAACAAACTTGGACAAGGAGGTTTCGGCTCAGTCTACAAGGTCATATCCTATGCATTATATCAGATATGTGTTTTAGTCTTTGATATGATTCGTTTTGAGGATTTTTGCACGTCCTTGAACTGATTAATCTGAATTATAAAAACTGACTCCTGTAATATGATTTTAGGGTGAGCTACCTGATGGTGAGAAGATTGCTGTAAAGAGACTATCAAAAAACTCAAAACAAGGGATAGAAGAATTTACAAATGAAGTTAAGGTAATTGCAAAGCTTCAGCACCGAAATCTTGTGAGACTTGTAGGCTGTTGCACTCAGGGAGGAGAACAAATGCTAATTTATGAGTACATGCCAAACAAAAGCTTGGATTCATTTCTTTTCAGTAAGTTTCTTATCGACATTTTACAGCCTACCTCAGTTTAATGTAGTTCAAATGAAAAGGTGAAATGTTTTGTTACAGATGAAACAAGAAAGTTGTTATTGGATTGGAGGAAAAGGTTTGACATTGCTGTTGGTATCGCTCGTGGAATCCTTTATCTTCACCAGGACTCAAGGTTGAGAATCATTCACAGGGACTTGAAATGCAGCAACATTCTGTTGGATGCAGAGATGACTCCAAAAATTTCGGATTTTGGGATTGCTAGAATATTCAAAAGCGACCAAACTCTGGACAAGACAAAAAGAGTTGTGGGAACATTGTATGTACATTTACTCACCCAGAGAAATAGATTGCTAGAATACCATGCATGGATTTTCATCAAGAATGACAATCTTTTACATTTTTCTTGTGCAGTGGCTATATGTCACCCGAGTATGCAGTGTTTGGAAAATTCTCGTTGAAATCAGATGTGTTTAGTTTTGGGGTCATGTTACTGGAGATCGTGAGTGGAAAGAAGAACAACGAATTCAATCCTCAAAATCCTGCCCAGACCTTGATTGGACTAGTAAGAAACTCTTAGCACCACTATACCTGGAGTTAAATTTTGATCTCCTCCTGTATGCCTAATGCTATGAATCACACAGGTGTGGGGGCTGTGGAAGGAAGACAGAGCATTGGAGATTGTCGATTCATCACTTCAGGTGCTGTATCATCCTCAAGAAGCCTTGAAATGCATTAAAATCGGTCTTTTGTGTGTCCAAGAAGATGCAATGGATAGACCATCCATGCTAGCAGTTGTTTTCATGTTGAATAGTAACGAAACAACCATTCCTTCTCCGAAGCAGCCTGCTTTTACTTTCAGAGAACCTTGTAGTAGTCCTCACGAAGCAGTGTCTGGTTGTTTAGATTTGACTGTGACTGACATTGAAGGTCGTTAGTTAAAGATTTGGTTGTAGTGTGTGTAGAATCTTGGCTTCGTTAGAAATCTAATGCAACGTCATATTAGAAATTATTCAGACAGTGCATCTTCAGCAACTAGCAATATCACTAATTGTGACCTGATTTACAGAACACATTCCATCTTCTACGGATAATGCTATATCAGGATTATTATGAGGTTCTCTAAACAGGAATGCAGCTTGTTTTGGAGAAGGGATCTCTGTTTCACTACTCAGCATAAAAACAACTGCCAACATAGATGGTCTGTCCATGGCATCTTCTTGCACGCACAGGAGACCAATTCGTATGCATTTCAAAGATTCACGCGGACTATATAACTCATTCAGGGATGGATCCACTATCTCCAATACTTTGTCTTGTCTCCATAATTCCCACACCTGTGTTGTTCATATAAATCATTAGCATACAAGAAATCAGAGCAGACAATCTTTAAAATTCAGCTAAGAGCACATAAAGCTCTCTTATAACTCACATATCCAATCAAAGTCAATGGAGGATCCTGTTGATAAAATCTATTGTTCTTCCTGCCACTCACAATCTCTAACAGCATGACCCCAAAACTAAAAACATCTGATTTTACAGAAAAGTTTCCAAACACAAGATATTCTGGCGACATATAGCCACTGCAGCAGAAAAAAAAGAATCTTAGGTTTAGTATTTCTGATTATCAGTGATGGTACTTTGTCACTCGGTCTTTGTTTTATTCAAAGGTACTTACTATGTTCCTACAACTCTCCTTGTCCTATCTTCAGTTTGGTTGCCTTCAAATATTTTTGCCATTCCGAAATCTGATATTTTTGGATTCATCTCTGCATCCAGTAGAATATTGCTACATTTTAAATCCCTGTGAATGATTCTCAACCTGGAGTCTTGGTGTAGATATAAAATCCCACGAGCTATTCCAACAATAATATCAAAGTGTTTTCGCCAATCCTGTTGAAATCTTGAATTGATTCCAGGTCTGCCAAGTGAGCTGACAAAGAGCTGACGCAGGAGAATTGAAGATTGAAGAATCGATGATTGAAGAATCAATTGTTATGTTTTAATTCACATTGTAATCAATATGTTTAATAGTTCTCAGTCAATGTTTTTAGTCAATTTCAGTTAATGGTCAATACATTGTTAAATAGGAAATTATAACCGAATTTTGAATATTATAGCCGTTGTAACTTTTTGATTCTTATATAAATAAAATTGATGGGATGGCAGTAATCATAATGAAATATTCTGCCCATGTTCATGTTACTTTGATTCTCAAATTTACAGAATTTACAAGTTCTTTCTTTTCTGGAAATTTTCCATCAAATTCTGGAAAATTGTTCATTCCCAGAATTTGATCGCTACAGTACATGTTTTTGTTCTTTAGATCAATTTTGTCCGTACAAATCGCTACAGTACTTGTTTTTCCAAATTTTCCAGAATTCCTTAGAATTTCAACATGCTATCAGAGCAGAATTAGGTCTTTGAGAAGGGATTGAAAGTAATACACGAGTGAAAAGAATTCAAGGATTGATTAAACCTTGAAAGGGAAGATTGCATTTTTTCCAGAAATTCCAAGAATTCGTCAATCAAGAAATTAGTCTTGAATTGTTCTTTAAAGGACCAATAATTGAAAAAGTTTCTCAATTATTATTCTTGTTCTTTGTTCTATGGAATCTTTGGAAGGAAAGGAGTGCAAGAAGCAAGCTTTGACAGAGATGGATTCATCATTTTCGTCAAAAACCCCAATCTTCACAAGAGTAAACTATGGAGTCTGGGCAGTGAAGATGAAGATGTATCTTAAGGCTTTCGACTTGTGGGAAGATGTGGAGACTGAAAGGGAACCAATTCCCTTGAATAACAATCCAACAATGAACCAGCTGAAATACTTTAATGAACAAAGAGCAAAGAAATTCAAAGCTCTTACTAGCATTCATAATGCAGTAAGTGAGGAGATTTTCTCAAGAATCATGGCCGTGAAACTGCAAAGGAAGCATGGGATAAGCTGAAATCCGAATTTCAAGGTGATGAGAAGTCAAGGAGGATGCAAATTCTGAACTTGAAGAGGCAATTTGAAGGTCTAAAGATGAAGGATTCGGAAACTGTCAAAGATTTTTCATCAAACATTTCCAAGATAGTAAATCAAATGACATTGCTAGGGGAAGAAATTCAAGAATCAAGGGTGGTTGAAAAGGTACTTGTAAGCCTACCAGAAAAGTTTGAAAATAAAATTTGTTCCTTAGAAGATTCTAAGGATTTCAGTGAATTGAGTCTGCAAGAATTGGTCAATGCATTGCAAGCAGTGGAACAAAGGCAGCAATTCAGGCAAGAAAACTCTGGTGAAGAGGCTTTTGCAGCTAGATTTAAGGGAAGATCAAAACCCCGGAATTTTTACAAGAACTCGTAACCAAGAACAAGTTCCGGGAAAACAAAGTGGCGGAGCAAAAATTGGCAAAGCAATCAAACACATGCAAATAACTTCAATGCAAAAGGGAAGGAAAGGAGAGAACAATTTCCCACCTGCATGTACTGTCAGAAAACCAACCATCTTGAGTCATTTTGTTGGCTCAAGAATGCACAATGTAGAAAATGCAAGCAATTTGGACACATCCAAAAATTTTGCAAGAACAACACCTTAGGAGACAAGCAAGCACATGTTGCAGAGGCTATGGAACCTAAGGTTGAACAATTGTTCACTGCAATTGTTGAACACAGCTGCAACACAACTGAGGTTAGTAAACAAAAGGGGTTAATTGATAGTGGATGTTCTAATCATATGACTGCAGAACTATACATGTTTGAGAACCTAGATTTAGAATACAAATCAGAGGTTAAAGTAGCTAATGGGCAGTATGTTAGTGTAGAGGGCAGAGGGGAAGTTGATATTGAAACCTTGGCTGGAACCCGAAATTTTAAGCATGTGTTATATGTGCCAGAAATTGACCAAAATTTGATTAGTGTAAGTCAATTACTTGAAGTAGGATACTCATTGTTCTTTGATAATGGCATGTGCACAATTAAGGATGATCTAGGAACACCTTTGTTTACTGCCAAGATGAATAATAGGTGCTTTAGTATTGAAGAAAAATAGGCACACATAAGTATGAACATAAGTGCATCAGAAACTTCAAGTCTGTGGCATAGAAGAATGGGTCACTTTAACTATGCTACATTAAAGAAAATGGCTGAATTGCAAGTAGTAGAAGGCTTACCTATGATACATGAACAAAATGAGGTTTGTGAAGCATGCCAACTAGGAAAGCAATCAAGGGCAAAGTTCAATAATCATGCACTTAGCTCAACAACTAGGCTGCAAATTGTGCACACAGATGTGTGTGGCCCAATGCAAAATGAGTCATTAAATGGTGCTAGGTATTTTGTGCTATTCATAGATGACTTTAGTAGATTTTGTTGGGTGTATTTCATTAAAACTAAGGGGGAGGTGTTTGAAGTATTCTTGAGGTTTAAGGCTGCAGCCGAATGGAATCCAGCTGCAACCTAAAAATTTTGAGGTCTGATAATGGGGGGGAATTTACCTCCCATAAATTTGAAGATTACTTGGTTAAAGAGGGAATTAAACACCAAGTAACAGTCCCCTATACCCCACAACAAAATGGGGTAAGTGAAAGGAAAAACAGGACTTTGATGGAGATGGGAAGATGCCTTCTCTATGAGAAGAAAATGCCTCTGAAATTTTGGGCTGAGGCTGTGAGCACTGCCACTTACTTGCTAAATAGGTTGATAACAAGAACCTTAGGAGATAAAACACCCTATGAAGAGTGGCATGGACATAAACCAAGCATAGACCATCTAAAAGTATTTGGCAGCCCCTGTTATGTGCTGCAACCTGAGATTAAGAGAAGAAAATTGGACCAAAAATCTGAGGTTGGGATTTTGATAGGTTATAGCTCGAAATCTAAGGGCTATAAGGTTTTTGATTTGAAAACAAACCAAGCTGTAATAGCTAGGAATGTTAAGGTAGATGAGAACCAAATATGGAATTGGGATGATGAGAAAATTGAAGATACAAACAATGAACATGCACCCAAGACTGATGAAGAAATTGAAACTGATGATGAAGACCAATCAGTGAGGGGGACTAGGTTACTAAGTGACATATATGATAGATGTAATGTTGCTGAAATAGAACCAAGCAATGTAGGAGAAGCCATGGACTCCCTAGTATGGGTAGCAGCAATGAAAGATGAACTTATGATGATAGAAAAGAATGAGACATGGCAACTTGTTGACAGACCAAGGCATAAGAAAGTTATAGGAGTTAAATGGATCTATAAAACTAAACTCAATGCTGATGGTAGTGTAAACAAGAACAAAGCAAGACTTGTAGTAAAAGGTTACTCACAAGAACAAGGGGTAGATTATCATGATACATTTGCCCCTGTGTCAAGAATCGACACAATTAAGCTACTGCTCATGTTGGCTACACAAAAGGGCTGGTTGATTTGGCAAATGGATGTTAAATCAACATTTTTGAATGGTAACTTGAAAGAGGAGATATATGTAGAGCAACCTGAAGGATTTGAGAGAGAAACAAATTTGAACAAAGTCTATTTACTAAACAAGGCTTTGTATGGATTGAAACAAGCTCCTATAGCTTGGTATGGTAAATTGGATGAATACTTATCAAGTTTGGGATTTGAAAAGAGCTTGAATGAAGCCACTGTATACATAAAAAGGGGTGGAAGATCACATTTTGATAATCTCGGTGTATGTGGATGACTTGTTAATCACGGGAGATAATGGGCAACTTGTTGAAGAATTTAAGATGAACATGAAGAACAAGTTTGAGATGAATGAACTTGGACTTTTAGCATACTTTCTTGGAATGGAAATTACTTAATCTAAAGAAGGTTGCTTTGTATGCCAAAAAAACAATTCACAACCAAGATGCTGAGCAAGTTTGCAATGAAAAATTGCAAACCAGTTAGCACCCCTATGGTACTAGGAATGAAACTGTCAAAAAGTGATGAAGCCCCCTCAGCAGATGGTAGCATTTACAGAAGTCTAATTGGAAGCTTACTTTATTTATCTTCCACTAGACCTGATATAGTATTCACTGTAAACTACCTATCAAGATTTATGCAAAACCCCAGCCAAGAGCACTATGTTGCAGCTAAAAGAGTACTAAGATATCTAAAGAGCACACTAGACCTTGGCATATTTTTTGGGAAGAAGAGTTCAGTCAAATTGAAGGGGTTTTGTGACAGTGATTGGGCTGGAAGTGATGAGGAAATGATGAGCACTTTCAGGATATTGTTTCTCAATGGGGGATTGCATATTTTGTTGGAATTCAAAGAAGCAATCTATAGTTGCTCACTCAACTGCTGAAGCAGAATATATTTCTGCATTTGTTGCATCAAATCAACTGGTTTGGTTGAGAAAGATATTGAAGGATATGAATTGTGAACAAATGGAACCTACTAAACTACTATGTGACAACATGGCTGCAATTGCTATCTCAAAGAATTCAGTATTCCATGACAGAACCAAACACATGAAAATTAAGTTTCATGCAATAAGGCAATTCCAGCAAGAAGGAGAACTAGAGCTGAAATATATTTGTTCAAAAGAACAGTTGGCTGACTTGTTCACAAAGACTTTAGCAAAGGAAAGATTTGAAGAGCTAAGAAGAATGGTGGGAATGTGCAGTCCAGGAATCAAGGGGGAGTGTTGAAATCTTGAATTGATTCCAGGTCTGCCAAGTGAGCTGACAAGGAGCTGACGCAGGAGAATTGAAGATTGAAGAATCAATTGTTATGTTTTAATTCACATTGTAATCAATATGTTTAATAGTTCTGAGTCAATGTTTTTAGTCAATTTCAGTTAATGGTCAATACATTGTTAAATAGGAAATTGTAACCGAATTTTGAATATTATAGCCGTTGTAACTTTTTGATTCTTATATAAATAAAATTGATGGGATGGCAGTAACCATAACGAAATATTCTGCCCATGTTCATGTTACTTTGATTCTCAAATTTACAGAATTTACAAGTTCTTTCTTTTCTGGAAATTTTCCATCAAATTCTGGAAAATTGTTCATTCCCAGAATTTGATCGCTATAGTACGTGTTTTTGTTCTTTAGATCAATTTTGTCCGTACAAATCGCTACAGTACTTGTTTTTCCAAATTTTCCAAAATTCCTTAGAATTTAAACACAATAACAAGTTTCTTGTTTCATCTACAAGAAAATTATTTTTCAGGCAGCTATAAGTTGATAATTGGTGTAAAGCAGCGGGGAAAATCCAGAGAAGACTTACTGAAAAGAAACTAGTCTAGGCTTTTGTTTGGCAAGTATTTATAGATTAACATTTGTTCTTCATTCTGAATGCAATAACCTAGAAGTTTCACAAGATTTCTGTGTTGAAGCTTTGCAATTACCATAACTTCATTTTTAAATTCTTCTGTTCCTTGTCCTGAACTTCTAGATAATCTCTTTACGGCAACCTCCTGTCCATTAGCTAGCAGACCCTAAGATCATATAACAAGGGCAAGCTAGATATTAAAATTATTCAAATTATAGAAAAATGAATGTGTAGTATTGAGATGCAGTAAGAATCCCTACCTTATAAACCGAGCCAAAACCACCTTGACCGAGTTTGCTAGCTGGAGAGAAGTTGTTCATGGCAGTCGATATGGTGATGGGCTTGAAATATTCCAATTCAATAAAATTGTTGTTTACCTTTTTTTGCCCTCTTCTTGAGCCACAAATAAGCAGATAGGCTAACGAGAAGGCAGAATGATGCAATTGATGGTGCTAAAATTGCCAGCATCGGTTTTTCATGCGAAACATTTGTCTCCCTTGTATTTTTAGCTGCATGAGAGTGCAAAGATTAACAGCAGAACAAAAACATTTGTCTCCCTTTTCTAATGGAAACGTGACAAAACATATGGCGAAGGCTGGCCCCTTCAGTACCTAGTATCACTGGTTTCTTGTTGTAGACTAGAGCAATTTCCAATGAAAATTGTATGCAATTTGTAATGAAAAAAGGTACCTAATTCTTAGGCATCAACACGAACATAAAGATCATAAGTTTCACTCCTTTCATATCTAATGTCTACTAATTCCTTGTACCATGTCAAACAAGCATCCCCTTTTCCGGCAATTTCAATGATTGAGTATGCAGAGCATGAACAATTCCTCTTGCATTTGTTGAATTCTGGAATTGATTCCAGGCCTGCCAAGCTGACCGGAGAAGAAGCTGACGAATTGAAGAGTGAAGAGTCAAGTTTCATTGTTTCCTGTTTTAAATTCATTGTAATCAGGATGATTAACATCCAGTAGTTAATAAGTCATCATTTTTCAGTTAATTCAGTTAATTAGTCAACGTAGTGGATAAGGCTCAATTGTAACAGATTTTTGAATTTGATGTTTGTAATATTTTTGATTACTATAAATAAAGGCAATGGGATGGCATTAACCATCACGAAAAATTCTACCCATGTTCACGTTCTTTTGATTCAAATTACAGAGTACAAAACATTCTTTATTTCTGGAAATTTTCCCTTCAATTCTGGAAAATTTCACTTGCCCAGATTTTGATCTCTACAGTACCTGTTCTCAGGTTTTTTGCCAATTTGTCTGTACAGATTTGAACAGTACATGTTCTTATCAAAATTTCGAGATTTTCTTCAAAATTCAACATGGTATCATAGCAGAATTAGGTCTTTGAAAAGGGATTATAAGTGAAACACGAGTGATTCGAAAAAGTGAGATTATTCAAGGTTAATTAATCTTGAAAGGGAAAGAAGAGATTTTTCGTAAATTTGCAGATTTGTTAAAATCAAGAAATTAGACTTGATTTGTTCTTTAAAAGGATAATCAATTGACAGTAATCATCAATTGATATCCTTGTTCTCTATTCTGTGAAGTCTTGAAAGGAAATTGCAAGGAAAAGAAAAATTCGAAGCTGACAAGAATGGATTCATCATTTTCGTCAAAATCACCAGTTTTCACAGGACCCAACTATGGAGTTTGGGCAGTAAAAATGAAGGCTTATCTCAGAGCCTTCGACTTGTGGGAAGCGGTGGAGAATAACAGGGAACCAACTCCCTTGAATAATAATCCCACAAACAATCAAATTAAGTTCTTTAATGAAGAGAAAGCAAAGAAATTCAAAGCTCTTACTTGCATTCATAATGCAGTAAGTGAGGAAATCTTCTCAAGAATAATGGCCTGTGAAACTGCAAAGGAAGCATGGGATAAACTGAAATCTCAGTTTCAAGGTGATGAGAAGTCAAAGAGGATGCAAATTCTGAACTTGAAGAGGCAATTCGAAGGTCTAAAAATGAAGGATTCAGACACTGTCAAGGATTTTTCTTCAAACATTTCCAAGATAGTAAATCAGATGACACTACTAGGGGAAGAAATTCAAGAATCGAGGGTGGTTGAAAAGGTACTTGTAAGCCTACCTGAAAAATTCGAGAACAAGATATGTTCTTTGGAAGATTCAAAAGACTTCACTTCAATGAGTCTTCAAGAGTTAATTAATGCATTGCAAGCTGTGGAACAAAGGCAAGCATTTAGGCAAGAAAATTCAAGTGAAGAGGCCTTTGCAACAGGATTTAAAGGAAGAACAAAACCGCAGTAGATGTTCTTCAAAAGCACAGAATCAAGAACAATTTCTGGAAAACCAAGGCAGAGCAAAAATTGGCCGAATAATGAAACACATGCCAACAACTTCAATGCAAGGGGGAAGGAAAGAAGAGAACAATTTCCCACCTGCAAGTACTGTCAAAAGACAAATCATCTTGAGTCATTTTGTTGGCTCAAGAATGCTCAATGTCGAAAATACAAGCAATTTGGACATATTCAGAAATTTTGCAAGAACAACACCTCAAATGGGAAGTAAGCACATGTAGCTGAGGTTGTGGAGCCCAAAGATGAACAATTGTTCACTGCTATTGTGAATCATAGCTGCAACAAATCAGAGGTTAGTAAGCAAAATTGGTTAATTGATAGTGGGTGTTCAAATCATATGACTGTTGAATTGACCATGTTTAAAAACTTTGATGAAAATTACAAATCAAAAGTTAAGGTATCTAATGGACAATATGTTAGTGTAGAGGGCAGTGGGGAAGTTAAAATTGAAACCTTGGCTGGCACATGAAATTTTGAGCATGTGTTGTATGTGCCAGAAATTGATCAAAACTTGATTAGTGTTGGTCAATTACTTGAAGATGGATATTCATTGTTCTTTATAGATGGTATTTGCACAATTAAAGATGATCAAGGGAAACCTCTATTCACTGCTAAAATGATCAAAAGATGCTTTAGTATTGAAGAAAAATTAGAACACATAAACATGAACATCAATGCCACTGAAAATTCAGTACTTTGGCATAAAAGATTGGGACATTTTAATTATGCTACTTTGAAGAAAATGGCAGAATTAAAAGTGGTAGAAGGCTTACCTTTGATACTTGAGCTAAGTGAAGTATGTGAAGCATGCCAATTAGGAAAACAATCTAGAGTTAAGTTCAATAAAAATGGATTTAGATCAACTACTAAGCTGCAAATTGTACACACTGATATGTGTGGCCCTATGCATAATGAATCTTTGAATGGTGCAAGATATTTTGTGTTGTTTATAGATGATTTTAGTAGATTTTGTTGGGTGTATTTCCTTAAAACCAAAGGGGAAGTATTTGAGGTGTTCTTGAGGTTAAAAGCTACGACTGAGAAGGAATCCAGCTGCAGCTTGAAGATTTTGAGGTCTGATAATGGGGGGGAATTTACCTCCCATAAATTTGAAGAATACCTGGTTAAAGAGGGTATTAAGCATCAATTAACAATCCCTTACACCCCACAACAAAATGGTGTAAGTGAGAGAAAGAATAGGACCCTAATGGAGATGGCAAGATGTCTTCTCTATGAGAAAAAAATGCCCTTGAAATTCTGGGCAGAGGCTGTGAGCGCAGCCTCTTATCTCCTAAATAGGATGATGACAAGATCATTAGGAGATAAAACACCTTATGAGGAATGGTATGGCTACAAACCAAGCTTAGAAAACTTGAAGGTATTTGGTAGTCCATGCTATGTTTTGCAACCTGAAATTAAGAGAAGAAAACTAGACCAGAAATCTGAGGTTGGCATTTTAATTGGTTATAGTTTGAAATCCAAGGGCTATAAGATTTTTGATTTAAAAACAAACCAAGCTATAGTTGCTAGGAATTTTAAGGTGGCTGAGAACCAAATATGGAATTGGGATGATGATAAGTTAGAAGATACAAGTATTGAACTTGCAGCCGAGAATGAAGATGAACTAGAATTTGATGATGAAGACTTACCTGTGAGGGGAACTAGGTTGTTTAGTGACATCTATAACAGATGTAACTTGGTTGAAATTGAACCAAATAATGTAGAAGAAACCATGGATTCTCAAGCTTGGGTGGCAGCAATGAAGGAGGAGTTAATGATGATAGAAAAGAATGAAACATGGCAGCTTGTTGACAGACCAAAGCATAGAAAAGTCATTGGGGTTAAGTGGATTTATAAAACAAAATTGAATGCTGATGGTAGTATCAATAAGAACAAAGCTAGACTTGTAGTTAAAGGATACTCACAAGAACAAGGGATTGATTACCATGATACTTTTGCCCCTGTTTCAAGAATGGACACAATCAAGCTGCTACTTATGTTGGTTGCCCAAAAGGAATGGTTGGTTTGGCAAATGGATGTCAAATCTGCATTTTTAAATGGAACTTTGAATGAAGAGATATATGTAGAACAACCTGAGGGATTTGAGATTGAATCCAATTTGAACAAAGTTTATCTACTAAAGAAAGCTTTGTATGGTTTGAAACAAGCTCCTAGAGCTTGGTATAGCAAATTGGATGATTATTTGACAAGCTTGGGGTTTGAGAAAAGCTTGAATGAAGCCACTCTATATGTGAAGAAGGTTGATGATCACATTTTGATAATCTCAGTGTATGTAGATGATCTGTTAATTACGGGTAACAATGAGAAATTTGTTGATGAAATCAAGATGAACATGAAGAACAAGTTTGAGATGAATGAACTTGGATTATTAACATATTTTCTTGGGATGGAAATAACTCAATCAAAGGAAGGATGCTTTGTATGTCAAAAGCAATTTACAACAAAGATGCTAAACAAGTTTGCAATGGAAAATTGCAAACCAGTTAGCACACCAATGGTGCTTGGTATGAAGCTCACAAAAGCTGATGGTGCCCCCTCTGCAGATGGAAGAATTTATAGAAGTTTGATTGGAAGTTTATTGTATTTATCTTCCACACGACCTGACATTGTGTTCACTGTCAACTACCTCTCAAGATTCATGCAAAATCCCAGCCAAATACACTACATTGCAGCCAAAAGAGTGCTGAGATACCTAAGAGGAACACTGGAATTTGGCATGTTTTTTGGCAAAATGAACACTGTCAAATTGAAAGGATTTTGTGACAGTGATTGGGGTGGGAGTGATGAAGAGATGATGAGCAGTTCAGGGTATTGTTTTTCAATGGGGGAATGCATCTTCTGTTGGAATTTAAAGAAGCAATCAGTAGTTGCACATTCAACTGCTGAAGCTGAATACATTGCAGCATTTGTGGCTGCCAATCAACTTGTTTGGTTGAGGAAATTTTTGAAGGATTTAGACTGTGATCAAGTGGAACCTACTGAGTTGTTTTGTGATAACATGTCTGCAATTGCCATTTCCCAAAATTATGTGTTTCATGATAGAACAAAACACATGAAAATCAAGTTTCATGCTATTCCGCAATTCCAGCAAGAAGGAGAACTTGAGATGAAGTATTGTTGTTCTAAGGAACAATTGGCTGACTTATTTACCAAAACTCTAGCAAAGGAAAGGTTTGAAGAACTAAGAAGAATGGTGGGAATGCGCAGTCCAGGAATCAAGGAGGAGTGTTGAATTCTGGAATTGATTCCAGGCCTGCCAAGCTGACCGGAGAAGAAGCTGACGAATTAAAGAGTGAAGAGTCAAGTTTTATTGTTTCCTGTTTTAAATTCATTGTAATCAGGATGATTAACATCCAGTAGTTAATAAGTCATCATTTTTCAGTTAATTCAGTTAATTAGTCAACGTAGTGGAAAGGCTCAATTGTAACAGATTTTTGAATTTGATGTTTGTAATATTTTTGATTATTATAAATAAAGGCAATGGGATGGCAGTAACCATAACAAAAAATTCTGCCCATGTTCACGTTCTTTTGATTCAAATTACAGAGTACAAAACATTCTTTATTTCTGGAAATTTTCCCTTCAATTCTGGAAAATTTCACTTGCCCAGATTTCGATCTCTACAGTACCTGTTCTCAGGTTTTTTGCCAATTTGTCCATACAGATTTGAACAGTACATGTTCTTATCAAAATTTCAAGATTTTCTTCAAAATTCAACAGCATTCCAGCTCACTGTCTTTGCGACTCTTGCTCATGTCCATCCCAAGTTGCATTAGAAGTATCCGGAAGACAGTAATTCTCTATCTTCACAAACCCTTCTCCGTGATTGCACACCGAAGACGTCTGCAGGCGCTTCCTAACACAACCACCAGATCCATCTCTCACAGACCATTGTTCTGGGTACTTGGGTTCAAACCCAGGTAAACAGGCACATACAAATGTATTATATTTGGTAAGTTCACAAGTACTATCAGCACCACACAATCCATAATAGTCGCACTGAAACTGTGGGGTTTTCCAGTAATCCTTCCATTGACCATCACTTTGTCTCCATATTAACGCCTTTACAAGTCCTAAATGATCAACTATTATTCTTAGCAGATAAGAATCTTCAGTAACTATGTAGAGCAAGTACATCTCGTCCGGATCATTTACAAAACTGATTTTGTATAAGCTCTCATTTCTCCATGGCCAAGGGGGAGATCTAACAATTGGCTTTTTACCATTATAGAAAAAGAACTGTCGTGAGCCATTCGGGTTGATCCTAAGTGAAAAGTCCCCAATCCCAGGATCATCAGCTGATCTCCATGATGTTAGGAACCGATCTATTCCTAATTTTTGATCGATCCCAAGTTTCATTCCAAGTAGCTGGGTGTTTGTAGGATGATCAAGGCTTTGCCATCTAATACTTCTGCTTCTTTTTCGTGACCATTATCTGTAAAATTTCAAGTGTATATTTCTTCTTCAATCTCTCAGTCTCTCTTACAATTATGTTTTTGTGCAGGACTATTTATATAAGCTACTTTTATGCTACAAAACAAAATACATACATAAATTCCCTAAACACTAAGGGCCAAGAGCTGTTATAACAAAATTTGTTATAACAACTCCATTCTCTTTACAGCTGGGTTTTAACACTTCCCCCTCAAGTTGGAGCGTAGATGTCTATCATGCCCAACTTGTTAATTGCACCATGAAAGACTTTTTCTAAAACCGCTTTTGTGAGTACATCAGCCAGCTGATCTTCTGACCTTACAAACGGAAAATTGTATGATTTTCCGATCAAGGTTTTCTTTAATAAAATGTCGGTCGACTTTAACATGTTTGGTACGATCATGTTGTACAGGGTTGTGTGCAATTTTGATGGCTGCTTTATTATCACAGTATAAACTCATGGATGACTCGTAATCAACTCCCAATTCCTGTAACACATGCTTTATCCATAACAACTCGCACACACCATGAGCCATACCTCGGTATTCTGCCTCCGCACTTGATCTGGCGACCACTTTCTGTTTCTTGCTTCTCCAAGTTACAAGGTTACCTTCTACAAAGGTAAAGTACCCTGACGTCGATCTCCTATCTGTCTGATCTCCTGCCCAGTCTGAGTCTGTGTACCCTTTAATTTCATGAACTTCATTTTTTGTGAATAGTAGTCCTCTTCCTGGTGCACTCTTCAAATATCTTAAGATCCGATATACTGCTTCCATACGCTCCTCTCCTGGTGAGTGCATGAATTGGCTCACCACACTGACTGCATATGCTATGTCTGGTCTCATATGTGATAAGTATATCAGTTTCTTGACTAACCGTTGGTAATGTCCTTTATCCGCTGACGTTTGATTCTCTGAGTCTCTCAGCTTGTGGTTCATCTCCATCGGTGTATTAGCTGGTTTACATGCCAGCATTCCGGTTTCTGTTAATACATCTAACACATACTTCCGTTGTGATAGACATATCCCAGTTCTTGACCTTGAAACTTCAATCCCCAAGAAATACTTCAATTGTCCCAAATCTTTCATTTCAAATTTCAAAGCTAGAAATCGTTGTAGCGATTTTCTTTCTTCTAGATCATCTCCTGTTAGGACCATGTCATCCACATACACTATCAATGTTGTAGTCTTCCCTTCCCTGTGTTTTATAAACAAAGTATGATCGGAGTTACTTTGTTTATAGCCAAATTCCTTCATTGTGGAGGAGAATCTTCCAAACCAAGCACGGGGTGACTATTTTAGACCATATAACGCCTTCTTCAACTTGCATACCTTGCTTATACTTGGGGATTTACCTTTAGCTCCGGGTGATAAATCCATGTAGACTTCTTCTTCAAGGTCTCCATTGAGAAAGGCGTTCTTGACATCAAATTGTTGCAATGTCCAATCTCGGTTTACCGCTAGAGCTATGAGGATGCGGATGGTGTTGATTTTTGCAACTGGGGCAAAGGTCTCCTAATAGTCTATTCCATATTTTTGTGCATATCCCTTTGCCACTAACCTTGCTTTGTACCTGTCTATACTGCCATCCGCCTTTAGTTTAACTGTGAAGACCCATTTGCATCCAACGGTCTTTTTCCCCTCGGGTAGTGGACACAACTCCCAAGTGTTATTCTTTTGGAGTGCTTCTAGTTCTTTGTTTATTGCCACCGTCCACTTTGGATCTGCTAATGCATCCTGTACATTACTAGGAATAGATACAGTAGATAATTGATTAACAGTTAATGCATACAAACATGACAACCTATGGGAAGAGACATAATCACTGATTGGGTAATTAGTCTTATTTTTCAGATCAGGTTCATATTGTTTTTTCGAAACTCCTCTATTTGACCTCAGGGGGTATTTATTTACTCTATTTTCAACAATAACAGGAATTTTGTTATAAAAAATAGGAAGGATAGGATTTTGATTTACCTGAGGAAGGACATTTTGGGTTGATTCTTCGGTTAATGGTATAGACATTTGCAACTCTGATGATAAAGGGGGGTTATTGCTCGAGATTCTGATCAATGCAAGGTTCCAAATCCTCATTGTCGCGAGGAGCTACATTATTTTCCCTTGTTTCATCAGAACAATTCTCAACCATTCTTCCATTTTCCTCTACTTCAAATAGATCATCATTCTCTTCATTGTTTCTCTCCCCCTGAAGAGATGACCCAGAAGCTCCCCCTGAGTAATAGGGTTCCATTTCATGAAAGGAGGTATCCAAGGTCACATGTAACTTTGGGTGTAGAGGATCATAACACCGTTACCCTTTCTGAAATTCTGAGTATCCAACAAAAACATACTTCTTCTTAGGTATGTAAACATAGACTGTACATCCAAAAATTCTCAGTTCTAGGTTCGGTAAATGAGGGATGGATAGCAAGGATTCCATTTTTTGTTGAGGAGTCTGAAAATGGATAATACTGGATGGTGTGCGATTGATTAAGTAGGCTGCTGATTTTACTGCTTCACCCCAATAAAACTTGGGCATATTCATGCCGAAAAGTAAGGCACGAACGACTTCCATAATCTGTCTATTTTTCCGCTCGGCTAGCCCATTTTGCTGTGGAGTGTAGGTGCATGAAGTTTGGTGTCGAATTCCATGGTTGCCCAAGAATGTACCTAAAATTTTATCCATAAACTCCGTACCATTATCTGATTACAGTGTACGAATCAGCCTCTAGTATTGGTTTATCACCATTTTATGAAATTCCTGAAAAGCTGTACTTACATCGCTCTTATTCTGAAGGAGAGAAATCCAAGTCATCCGAGTACACTTATCAATAAAAGTAACAAAATAATGAGCATGTGAAAATGACGGGACCTTTGCAGGACCCCAAACATCAGAATGAATAACTGCAAACGGTTCTAAGCTTTTATTCAAACTTGGTAAATAAGGGATACGGTGGCTTTTGGCCAGTTCACAAATTTCACATTTAAACTCTAAATTACTGATATTTGAGAACATAAGTGGTTTTAATTTCTTAAGATACCCAAAAGATAGATGTCCGAGCCTTCGATGCCATAACCATACGAGTGCTTCAGCTTTGTCCTTATTGTTTGCCTGATGTGTCCGATTGAGTTCCCCCCCCCCTTTTTCGGTTAACTCTAGATAATAAAGATTATCCCGTCTAACACCATAACCAAGAATTTTTCCGGGTTAGAATGTCTTAAAACACACAAAAGAAAGGCCAAAATGTTACAGTACATGAAAGGGTAAAAGTAATTTGGCTAACCGACAGGAGGTTGTATTCGAGTGATGGAACAACAAGAACGGTATCCAGGGTGAGGGAATCATTCAAGATTACAGATCCTGCTCCGGTAATCGGAGACGTACTACCATTTGCGGTATAAATAATTGACTGGGAGGAAGGTTTTGAGGAATTTAAGTTACCAAGGTCTTTAGTCATATGTTCAGATGCACCTGTATCAATAATCCAAGAACTATTCTTAGTAATAATAGAGAGTGCACAAGTTTTACCAATTATACCTGGATGAGCCACAGTCGCTGTGGGCTGTGCCAGGTCTGATTCCATCAGATGGACCCGAGTTTTTTGGATATTTTTCCGAGGTTTTTTCGTAAAGTCCCACCAGTCCGGGTAGCCAATAATTTCAAAACATCTTTGTTTAGAATGTCCCGTTTCACCGCAGTGAGAACACATCAGTCCACCTGTATTTTTGTATTTTTGGTCAGCCCAATCAACCCGGGTAGCAGGTACCCTAAAAGCCTCCCACCTACCCCACTACCCCATCAGCCCTAATTTCCTCTTCACGCCCAAAATGCTCCTGCCTCTCACCAAAGCCCGATCGGGCCGCCCCCATTCCTTCTTCCCTCCCTTGCTCCCCCATCGGTCGATGGTGCCTTGTCACCATCACCGAGTGCTCAGGGAACCCCGAAGGACCTCCATTACCGTCCATGACTTGTTTCTGCGATTGTTCCCTCCGAACACAGGCATAGGCGCCCTCAAGGTCTAGCTGTGGATCCTTTCGTAGCATCTCCCCACGGATTTGCTCAAACCCAGGGTCAAGGCCACTTAGGAAGATGTGGACCCTGAGCTGAGCCATGGCCGAGTGGTGGTGAAGAACACCGTCGACTGTCCTGGCCTGAGTTGCAGTCCGGCCATCAATTTCTTGGAAGATTGTTATGAGTGCGGTGTAATAACTGGACAGTGGTTGTCCATTTTGACGGGTATTAAAGGATTGTTGATTCAATTTGAAGAGGCGAGTTGCATCGGAGCCGTCGTAGAAGGTCGTGCCGACAACGTCCCATATTTCCTTGGCCGTCTGGAGGCAGATAAATCTCTCCATCAAGGACGGGGTCATGGAATCAATTAACCAACATTTGACCCAATGGTTCTCGGTAACCCAAGATTCTAGTCGTGGGTCGCCTGATTCAGGCTTCACAATGTCTCCGGTAAGGTATCCCAACTTGTTTCGAGCTCAGATTCTCATTTTGATGAGTTTTGACCATAACCTAAAATTGGTTTCATTTAGGATAATGTTCGATGTGAATGCCGAGTTGTCTGAGGACGGGGTCATTGAGGTTAGTGGATTCGTGGAATTAATTTCCATTTTGTTGTGATTTGTTTTCTGTGAAATCTGGGATGTTTGGGTTGATTGTTGTGTTTCGGTTTGATTTTGGGGCTAGGGTTCTTTGGGGGGAAAAAACTGATTGAAACAGTAGAGATTTCGAGATGGGATTCAATTTCTGGGTTTCTGGGGAAAGGTTTGTGGGTGTTTGGTTGCTGGGAAAATCTGGGTTTTTGGGGAAAATTTGTGGGTGTTTGGTTGCTGGGAAAATCTGGGTTTCTGGGGAAATTGTGGGTGTTTGGTTTCTGGGAAAATTTGATTTTTGGGTTCCTGTGTGTGGAATTTCTGATTTGAACAGTGTGTGGAATTTCTGATTTGAACAGTGTGTGTTCAATGAACAGTAATACGGGCACTGTAGCCTTCGAAAAAAAAATTAAATTCGATTAAAAAAAAACTTTAGATCTGCTCGATACCATGTAAAATTTCAAGTGTATATTTCTTCTTCAATCTCTCAGTCTCTCTTACAATTATGTTTTTGTGCAAGACTATTTATATAAGCTACTTTATGCTAAAAAACAAAATACATACATAAATTCCCTAAACACTAAGGGCCAATAGCTGTTATAACAGAATTTGTTATAACAACTCCATTCTCTTTACAGCTGGGTTTTAACATTATTAAATTTCCTGAATCCAAGAGTTGAGCTTCACAGGAATCATTTTCTTCCACTGAAACATTTGTAGACCACACTGGGAGCTTTTGGTCATCGTTACCATAGAGAACGAGGTTTCCATATTGGTTTATAAAGAGAGATCCAGAAGAACCAATGATTGGATCGTTCCTGTTTGCAACCCACACCACAGTTTTTTCTGTCACTTTATGGTACCAAATTCCAAGATATCTATTGCTAGAACTACTTGGACTGAAAAATCCCAGTGCGAAATTATTTCCTTTGGAGATAAGGTCACCTTCTTTAATGGCTTGGCTCGTCTTTATGGAGTCTTGGGTTGCATAGAATAAGAATTGGAGCATTGTAAGAGAAAAAAGCACGAACTGTTTTTCAGCCTCCATCACGGAGTAAACTGGATCTTGGCTTTTGGAAAAGTGTTAAATTTTGCTCGGTGGAGAATTAGATAAGGTCTCCAGAGATGTCACGTGATGAATTTGGTTATTTTGGGATCTCTTTCTGTAGTGTTTTGAAAATTTTAAAAAGACAAATACATGAATGCCCTTGGTGGCTTAGAATTAAGTTTAAATGAATTAAGAGAATTGTAGTAAATGTATAAGCTAGTAAATATAAATAGAAAAGAAAAGAAAAGAAAAAGAGAAGTAATTTGAAAATTTGAGAGAGAGAGAATCGTGAAGAGAGAAAGAAAGAAGAAGAAGAAGACAAAAGAGGGAAAGAGAAGAGGAGGAGAAAAGAAGAAGGAGAAATAGTTAAGGTAATGTGTATGTTTTAATATGTATAAATTGTTGGAAAGTTAAGTTGCTAAGCTGGAAATGCAGTAGCATTAAAGGAAGAAGAATAAGTTGCAGTTTAATTTTGTTATGAAACACCCAAGAATTATGTTCAATTCTGTTATCTTTGTAACTAAGAAGAGAAAACAATATTAATTGCTTTTCTAGTGTAAGCATGGTAGTTACAAGTTGTTGTAACACATGCAATTCACATGCTCTGCCTCAACCATATATAAGAGGCATAAACTCAAACGAGTTGTAAGCAAGTAAAACATAATATACAACTTATCTTCTTCTCGGGAAATTGCTCTCCTCTCTGCCTCAAACTCTCTCAAATCCTTCTCTCTCAAATCAACAAGCAACCTGCAAATTATCAAACAAACAACAACAAACACAAATCAAGAAATTCAACATGGTATCAGAGCTGGCTTGATCAACAAGGAAGGGAGTAAAATCAATTTGTGATCATACAAAACAGAAATTAAAGAAGAAGAAAAATGGTGAGCAGTGGTGATTTAAGAACACCTCAGTTCAATGGAGAAAACTATGACTTTTGGTAAGTAAAAATGGAGACAATCCTCATAGCATATGATCTATGGGATGTAGTTGAGTTTGGCATGGAATCAAACTCTGTTTTGACAGTTGAATCAAAGAAAGAAGAAGATGAATCTGAATCTGAAGAGGCTGTTGGTTCCAAAGGAAAAAAGGTTGGTGAGGCTGCTATATCCAAAGAGAACAGAATAAAAAATGCCAAGGCATTGAGCCTCATCCAAGGAGCAATATCTGATGAGTTGTTTCCGAGAATCAGAAACGAAAAATCAGCACAAGGAGCATGGAATGTGCTGAAGAGAGAGTATAGAGGAGATAAGAAAGTGAGGGTTGTTAAACTTCAAGCCATTAGAGCTGAGTTTGAGTACATCAGAATGGGAGAAAATGAGAGCTTGGATCATTACCTAGCCAAGTTCTTTGATACTGTAAATAATCTGAAAGAACTCGGAGAAGAGTTGTCTGAAAACAGAATTGTACAAAAATTATTGATGAGCCTAAGTAGAAGATACAGATCTATTGTTTCTATCATTGAAGAAACAAGAGATCTGGATGTACTAAGAGCTGAAGAAGTGATAGCTTCTGTCAAAGTTTTTGATAGAAGAGAAGACCTGCATGATGAAAGGGAAAGTAGTGCAGGAATTGAAAAGGCATTCAGCAGCCTTAAGGTTGGTTATAACCAAGGGTATGCTGCTGCAAACAGACCTTCAAATGGAAAATGTATTCCTAGGTGGCCGAGACAAGATCAAGGCCATTCAAGTTTGACTTAAGGTGGAAATGTGCATAATAATCATAGCACAAGCTGGAACCATAGAGCTGGAATTAACAACAACAATTCCTACAATACACAGAACATACAAGGCAGCAGCAGTCAAGGTATAGTGAAGCCACAATGTCAGGTATGTTATAAATACCATTTTCGGTATTTGTAGATACAAAGGCAAGGCAAAATGTGGTAGATGCACTCGATTTGGACACAACACAAATGATTGCAATGATTACAAGCAATTGGCAAATTGTGCACTGGAGGAGGAAGAAGTGTCCATTGCAAATTTATTTTATGCTTGTCATGCAACAAGTATAAAGAACAAGGATGAATGGTTTGTGGATAGTGCTTGTAGTAGTCATATGACTTCACAAGAGTCAAGTTTAATTGACATTGACAGAACAACTAAATGTGAAGTGAAAATGGGCTCAGGAAACTTAGTACATGCTGCTGGGCTTCCTCTCTCTCTCGAAAATAAAATGCAAAGTGGAGAAATGGTGACTGGACTGCCAGCCTTAATAGAGGTTAAGGATGTGTGTGAAGGGTGTGTGACAGGGAAACACCATAGGGAAAAATTAGACAATGTGGAGAAGCAAACTGGCAGTTTGTACTCTGTCTGGGATCTTCTCCCACCAAAGACAATCAAGGATCCTGAGGCCAAGAAACCAGAAGATTGGGATGACAAGGAGTATATTCCTGATCCTGAAGACAAGAAGCCAAAGGGTTATGAGGACATTCCTAAAGAAGTTCCAGATCCCGATGTTAAAAAGCCTGAAGACTGGGATGATGAGGAAGATGGTGTGTGGATTGCCCCAACCATTCCTAACCCAGAGTACAAGGGCCCATGCAAGCCAAAGAAAATTAAGAACCCCAACTACCAGGGCAAATGAAAGGCACCAATTATTGACAACCCAGATTTCAAGGATGATTCAGAACTTTATGTTTACCCTGACTTAGGATATGGTGGCATTGAGTTGTGGCAGGTGAAATCTGGAACCTTGTTTGACAATGTCTTGGTCTCTGACGACCCTGAGTATGCAAAGCAAATGGCTGAAGAAACATGGGGAAAGCAGAAAGATGCTGAGAAGGCAGCATTTGAAGAGGCAAAGAAGAAAATAGCAGGTGAGGAATGCCATACCAGTGAAGATGAATCAATTCAACATGAAGATGGTGTAAACTCTCCAGTTGAACAGCAGGCTGGACAGTCAAGTGAAGATCACAGCCAACCTTCCACACCAAGCTCAACTCCAGTTAAAATGAGATCTCTTGAAGATGTATATGCAAGGTGCCACATGAGTATTGTGGAACCTCAAAATTACAAGGAAGCAGATGGTGATATAGCTTGGGAAGAAGCCATGATTGCAGAACTAGAAATGATTGAAAAGAACAACACTTGGGAGTTGGTGAATAGACCTGCTGACAAACCAGGGGTCAAATGGGTGTTCAAGACAAAATTGAACCTAGATTACGGCTGAATCTTGGGGTTAAACCAGTCAGCAACTTAGGAGAGGCTGTTGGAAAGCTAAGTTGCTGAGCTGGAAATGCAGTAGCATTAAAGGAAGAAGAAGTTGCAGTTTAATTCTGTTATGAAACACGCAAGAATTATGTTCAATTCTGTTATCTTTGTAACTAAGAAGAGAAAACAATATTAACTACTTTTCTAGTGTAAGCATGGTAGTTACAGGCTGTTGTAACACATGCAATTCACATGTTCTGCCTCAACCATATATAAGAGGCATAAACTCAAACGAGTTGTAAGCAAGTAAAACAGAATATACAACTTATCTTCTTCTCGGGAAATTGCTATCCTCTCTGCCTCACTCTCTCAAATCCTTCTCTCTCAAATCAACAAGCAACATGTAAATTATCAAACAAAGCAACAACAAACACAAATCAAGAAATTCAACATAAATGTGGTTATTAGTTACGATTTTTGCTTATATTGATTGTTAGGGTTTTGAGAATTTTATTTGGGTTTGATTCATGAATGAAATAAAATGAGAAATCCTTGACTGGGTAATGGTTTAATTAGTTTGAATGTGTTAGGGTAATGGTTTAATTAAATTGATTGTAGATGATTTTGAAGTTATTTGATGTGTTTGGTGTTAGAAAATATTGATAAATGGTGAAAAACCGTTGCTGGAATTCTAGGCTGGAGGTTGAAGATGAAAAAATTTTATTTTGGCCCTTTTTGTGAAAATTCCAGTTTGGTCCCTGAACTTTAGAAAATTAAAGTTTGGTACCTGGAGTAAAATTAGAGATTCTGGACAGAATTGAGGTTGAATTAGGGGCAAAATTTCAGTATAGTTATGAATTTATGAGGAGTTCAATTAGTCAGTCAATTTGATAAAATTACAATTTGACCCTAAAAATATAAGAAAAATTCAGAATGGTCCCTTGGTGAAATAATAGTATTTCAGATTGGCTTGATGGATAATTGAAGCTTATTTGATGAATAATTATCAATTTTATGAATTGTGTATTTGGAATTTGATTTCGAAAGAAACCTTTGTTTTAGGGTTTTTTTGCGAAAAATGGATAGTTTGATTCAAAAACACATAGGATTATGAGTTGAACTCTTAGATATGTTATTAAAGCTATTTTACTTCTTCTGAGTCATTTTTTAGTATATCTTCTTTTATATATTCAGATAATCTCGATATTCAACATGCGGGGCGTCAGTAAGGTTTCGTCAACATTCTGCTTTTAAACATTGTTTGCTTTTGAGTTAGGTGAGTGAATAATATTTAATATGCATGAGAAATAGTATAAATATTTGAATTGCTAGTATGAATTGGATTATGCTTTTTGATAATATATACATTGATTACTATTCTTGATACGATAAAGCATAATCAATTGTTGAATATACATTCTTGGTATGAGCCAATATCTGCTTGTGAATTGATAGCTCTTCATTTGATTGATACCACGAGTTGAGCCTTGAGATATGAATATGTCTGTTTGATTAGAAAATCAGAATGCAATGAGCATGAGGCTCCATACTATGGGATGATCAATCCACACAGGTTGGTTACTCCCTCGACTAACTAGAGTTTCAAATATGATGTGCACAAAGGCTAATACTACCCTGTTAGCGTGGGTATTCTGACTGGCATACCGTAGGTTTATATCATAATCATACAAACATATTCATATCTTAAGGCTCAACTCATGACATCAATCAAATAAGTAGCTATCAATTCACAATCATATATTGGCTCATATTAAGAATGTATATTCAACAATTGATTATGCTTTATTATAACAAGAATAGTAAACAACATATATATTATCAAGAAGCATAATCCAATTCATACTAGCAATTCAAATATTTATAATATTTCCCATGCATATTAAATATTATCCACTCACATGACCAACTTAGTCTTCTTCTCAAATATGGCTTGATGATTCTAGAGCTACGAACCACATGACTTTTGATTTGAATGACCTGTCATTAGAAGCTCCTTATCCTACCAATGATACAGTTCAAACAGCTAATGGTGAAGGTTTGTTGGTGTCACATGTTGGGACTTATGTTATTTCCACAATTTTTGCTTCTACTCCTATCAAACTGAAATCAGTGCTATATGTTCCACAATTGACACAAAATCTTCTTTCAGTGCATCGTTTGTGTTTAGATAATAATTATCGATTAATCTTTGTTGCATTTTGTTTTTGGATTCAAGACAAGGCCACGGGGAGGATAATCTACAAAGGGTACTGCAGTAATGGACTTTATCCCTTACCATTTGCTCCTGAGTCCAAGTCTAGTTTGTCAATTCTTCAATCTCAGCCTCGGTCTTATTTGGGTCAATTAGTCTTCTCCTCTACTTGGCACACCAGGTTAGGGCATCCTACAAATAAAAATTTTACCTTGATGTTAAACAAGGCTAATGTTCATTGTCCTGTTGATTCCGTCTCTTCCATGTGTCATAGTTGTCTTCAGGGAAAATTTACGAAACTTCCCTTCCATTCCAGTTCAAATAATCTGTAATACCTTTTCATATTGTTCATGGTGATTTGTGGGGGCCTTCTCCTTGCTTATCTATTGATGGCTTTAGATATTATGTGACATTTATTGATGAATGTTCACGTTATTGTTGGTTGTTTCCCTTGGTAAATAAAAGTGATGTTCAAACATAGTTTTCTTGTTCTATTCAAATCCTTCAAAGTGATGGAGGTGGTGAATACATTAGTAAGCCTTTTCAGCTTTTTCTCACCACTAAAGGAATTGTGCATAAAAAACCATGTCCATACACTCCTGAACAAATTGGTCTTGTTGAACGTAAGCATCGTCACCTAGTTGAAACAACCATTACCTTGCTACATCATGCTAAATTGCCTTCAAATTTCTGGTTTTATGTTGTCCATACAGTTGTATACCTAATTAATTGAGTGCCTTCCCTAGTAATAAATCACAAATCACCTTATGAAATTTTGTTAAATCAGTTTCAGTGCTTCCTCATTTGCGCATCTTTGGTTGTGCTCATTTTTCTTTATTGCATCCTTATATCAGCAATAAGTTACAATCCAAGACTATAATGTGTATATTCTTAGGTTATAAACCTCATTGAAAAGGCTATATTTGTTTTGATGTTGTTATCAAACGTACATATATCTCAAGGCATGTTGTATTCAATGAAAATGTTTTTCCTTATGCTACATTAGCATCCAGCTCTAAGCCCCCTTCTTCAGTTGTTCCCTCTTCCATAATGCGTGTTATAGACAAAAATAATGTTGTTGTAATGTCCCCCCCACCTCTTGTCCTTCTGATTATGCCTCCCCTGCTATGTCACTCTCTAAGTCCACTACTTCTACCCCTTTGCATTGCTTATCTACTCCTGTGGAACCTCAGTCCAGTTCTAAAACTCACTTGACGCAGATTGAGTCATCTGTTGACTCTTTTCGTCCTGAGGCCATATCAGTTGTGTTGCATATTCCTCATATGAATATGCATCCAATGCAAATTTGTAGCAAGAGTGGTATTATCAAGAAAAAAGCCTCCTTTGTTTCTTCTACTACTCTTCCCTCTGTTGATGTGTCACTACTTGAACCATCTAGTTACAAGGCTGCTATGCACATCCCAGTTTGGTTGCAGGCTATGCAAGAAGAAATTGATGCTCTTAAATCTCAGAATTCTTAGAGTTTGGTTTCCCTTCCTCCTCATAAGAATTTGGTGGGGTGTAAATGGGTTTTTAAGCTTAAGAAGAATTATGATGGGTCTGTTGTTTGTCATAAGGCCAGGTTGGTGGCGCAGGTGTTCAGTCAGAAACCTGGGCTTGATTATGGGGAGACTTTTAGTCATGTGGTTAAACCCACTATAGTCATAATTGTTTTGGCTTGCTGCACATTTTGGTTGGGGTTTGCGACAACTTGATGTTAAGAATGCATTTTTTCATGGTATTTTACAAGAGGAGGTTTTCATGGCTCATCCACCTGGTTGTGTTGATACCAGCCATCCTCAGCTAGTCTGCAAACTCCACAAATCTCTCTATGGTCTCAAACAGGCACCACGTTCTTGGAATGACAGGTTTACATCATTTTTACACACCTCGGGGTTTCAGCATACCTATTCTGACTCTTCCTTATTTGTTAAAAACCTTGTTGTTGGTATTATTATGTTGCTTGTGTACGTAGATGATATTATCATCACTGGTAGTGATCCTTGTGGTGTCGGGGAGGTTATCTAGTCTCTTATAGTTGAATTTGAGGTTAAGGATTTGGGAAAACTTCACTATTTCCTAGGCATTCAAATCATTCACACTGATACTAGTATGTTCTTATCACAATCTTGATATATCCATGAACTTCTCCTTAAGATAGATATACTTGTTGCCAAGGCTTGTGCTACTCCTTGTCTTCCCTATCAACGTTTGCTGAAAGATGATGGTGTCCATTATGATAATCCCTCACTATATCGCAACATTGTAGGAACTCTTTAATATCTCACATTCACCAGACCAGATATTGTGTTTTCTGTGCATCAGGTCTGCCAGTTTATGCAATAGCCAATGGTGGAACATTTTATAGTAGTGAAGAGGATTCTTAGGTACCTCAAGGGTACTCTGGAGGTTGGAATTACTTATACAAAGGGTTCCTTGTACCTCATAACATACAGTGATGCTGATTGGGCTGGTGATCCCAATGATCGACGATCTACGACTGGTCTGGTCATCTTCCTTGGTTCCAATCATGTTTCTTGGACATCTAAGAAGCAACAAACTGTTTTGAGGTCTTCCACTGAAGCTTAGTGCAGGGCTCTCTCCACTACCTCAACTGAGCATGATTGGATTAAACAATTATTGTTATTTCTAGGGATTTTCAATTCACAGCCCCCTATTCTATTCTTTGTGATAACCTCTCAACTATTGCTCTTTCTTTTAATCTTGTTCAGCATCAACGAACTAAGCACATAGAGATTGATCTTCATTTCGTTCGTGAAAGGGTAGCCAACAACCAGTTAATTGTTCAGTTTGTCTCTTCTCAGGAGCAATTTGCAGATATTCTTACTAAAGGTTTAAGCTCCCCATTGTTTCTTACTCACTGTCGCAATCTCATGCTTGGTTTCTTTAAGCCAGAGATTGAGGGGGGATGATAGAGTATGGTATATGGTATGCATACCTGTGAGTATGCATACATAAGTCTTTCCCTTTGTATATATATATATATCAGACATACGAAGTGTGTGTGTTGGAAAATAAACAGTAAAAAGGAAATTTTGAATTTCATTCTTTCCCTCGTATTCTCTTCTCTTTCTCTCTCTCTCTGTTTCAGCTCAATCATCTCTTTTCTTCCCTTTTCTGCATAATTTTTTCATTTCTCCTTTAATCTCTACACAAACTACCATAATAAGTATCGCATAAATAAAATATTAAAAGAAAAATTCTAATTATATGAGGCTAATACAATTCTAGCTCCTGCATCAAAAGTAATGCAGGTTCTTTAGGAAAAGGAATTGTTGTTTCAATACTTAACATAAAAACAAGAGACCGACTTGTATGCATTACTCCTAAGCTATCTCCTCCAGTGATGAATCAACTATCTCCTAAGCTTCGTCATAAATAATTCAGACAGTGCAGCTTCGGCGACTAGCAATATCACTAATTGTGACTCGATTAACGGAGCACGGACCATCTTCTACGGATAATGCTATATCGGGATTATTATGAGGTTCTTTAAACAGGGAATGCGAGGTTGTTTTGGAGAAGGGATCTCTGTTTCACTACTCAAACGATAAAAACAACCGCCAACATAGATGGTCCGTCCATGGCATCTTCTTGCACGCACGGGGAGACCAATTCGTATGAGTTTCAAAGCTTCACGCGGACTATATAACTCATTCGAGTGATGGATCCACTATCTCTAATGCTTTGTCTTGTCTCCATAATTCCCACACCCTGTGTTGTTCATATAAATCATTAGCATACAAGAAATCGGAAGCGAGACAATCTTTAAAAATTCAGCTAAGAGCACATAAAGCTCTCTTATAACTCACATATCCAATCAAAGTCAATGGAGGATCCTCGTTGATAAAATCTATTGTTCTTCCCGCCACTCACAATCTCTAACAGACATGACCCCAAAACCGAAAAACATCTGATTTTACGGAAAAGTTTCCAAACACAACATATTCCAGCGACATATAGCCACCTGCATCGAGAAAAAAAAAGAATCTTAAGTTTTAGTATTCCTGATAATCAGTGATGGTACTTTGTCACTCGGTCTTTGTTTTATTCAAAGGTACTTACTATGTTCCTACAACTCTCCTTGTCCTATCTTCAGTTTGGTTGCCTTCAAATATTTTTGCCATTCCGAAATCGATATTTTTTGGATTCATCTCCGCATCCAAAGTAGAATATTGCTACATTTTAAATCCCTGTGAATGATTCTCAACCTGGAGTCTTGGTGTAGATATAAAATCCCACGAGCTATTCCAACAATAATATCAAAGCGTTTTCGCCAATCCAATAACAAGTTTCTTGTTTCATCTGAAAGAAAATTATTTTTCAGGCAGCTATAAGTTGATAATTGGTGTAAAGCAGGGGGGGAAATCCAGAGAAGACTTACCGAAAAGAAACCAGTCTAGGCTTTTGTTTGGCAAGTATTCATAGATTAACATTTGTTCTTCATTCTGAATGCAATAACCTAGAAGTTTCACAAGATTTCTGTGTTGAAGCTTTGCAATTACCATAACTTCATTTTTAAATTCTTCCCGTTCCTTGTCCCGAACTTCTAGATAATCTCTTTACGGCAACCTCCTGTCCATTAGCTAGCAGACCCTAAGATCATATAACAAGGGCAAGCTAGATATTAAAATTATTCAAATTATAGAAAAACGAATGTGTAGTATTGAGATGCAGTAAGAATCCCTACCTTATAAACCGAGCCAAAACCACCTTGGCCGAGTTTGTTAGCTGGAGAGAAGTTGTTCGTGGCAGCCGTTATGGTGCTGAGCTTGAAATATTCCAATTCAATAGAATTGTTGTTTACCTGCAGCTCATTACCTGGTTATTTTTCCAATTATGAAGCAAAAAGTTAACTTCTCCCCAAAAGAAAACCAGAATAAAATACAAGGCATGGGTGTTGGAATTGATGAAGTTTGCATTGAAGATTAGGCAGAATATTTTAAATTTCTTAATTTTCTATTCACAACAGGTTTATCCAAATCTGTTCCTTAATAATCTCTCGGTTGTTGGGAGTTATGTTTGATTTCAAATTCATTGTCCCTGTAATCCTTATATAAGGAAGTTTCCAATTCAATAAAGTTCATGATGTTATTCCTGGAAATTATTGGTTCTTCGTCTGTAGATATTTTCCAGTGTTCTTCATAATAATTACTGTTAAGATTCAACAGTAATTGCTTAAAACAATTACTGTTCAAATCATTGCAAATTTAACAATGGGAAGGTATATCAAATAGATATTAGAGTGTCTTGTCGTACCTTTTTTTGCCCTCTTCTTGAGCCACAAATAAGCAGATAGGCTAATTAGAAGACAGAATGATGCAATTGATAGTACTAAAACTTGCCAGCATCGGCTTTTCATGAGAAACATTTGACTCCCTTGTATTTTTAGCTGCAGGAAAAGAATAAAGATTAACAACAGAGGAAAAACTTGATAATACATATGGCAAGGAAAGGTACCTAATTCATATGCATCAACACGAACATAAAGATCATAACTTTCACTCCTTTCATATCTAATGTCTACTAATTCCCTGTACCATGTCAAACAAGCATCCCCTTTTCCGGGAATTCCAATGATTGAGTATGCAGAGCATGAACAATTCCTCTTGCATTCCAGCTCACAGTCTGCGCGACTCTTAATCTTGTCCACCCAAGCTGCATTAGAAGTATCCGGAAGACAGTAATTCTCTATCTTCACAAACCCTTCTCCATGATCGCACACCGAAGACGTATGCAGGCGCTTCCTGACACAACCACCAGATCCATCTCTGGCAGACCATTTCTCTTGGTACTTGGGCTCGAACCCAGGTAAACAGGCGCATACAAATTCACTTGGATGGGCAACTTCACACGTACTATAAGCACCACAATGTCCATAATAGTCGCACTGAAACTGAGGGGTCTTCCAGTAATCCTTCCACTGACCATCACTTTGTCTCCATGATAACGCCTTTGTATGTCCTGAATGATCCGCCATTATTCTTAGCAGATAAGAATCATCAGTAACTGTGTAGATAATGTATATTTCGTCCGGATCATTTACAAAAGCTCTGTTGTATAAGCTCATCTGACTTCTCCATGGCCAAGTGAGAGATCTAGTAATTGGCTTTGTACCATGATAGAGAAAGACTCCTGGTAAGCCATTGGGGTTGATCCTAGCTGAAAAGTCGCCAGTCCCAGGGTCATCAGCTGATCTCCATGATGTTAGGAACCGATCAATTCCTAATTTTCGATCGAGCCCCAGTTTCATTCCAGGTAGCAGGGTGTTTGTAGGATGATCGAAGCTTTGCCATATAATACTGCTGCTTCTTTTCGTGACCATTATCAAATTTCCTGAATCCAATAGTTGAGCTTCACAGCAATCATTTTCTTCCACTGAAACATATGTAGACCACACTGGGAGCTTTTGGTCATCGTTACCATAGAGAACGAGGTTTCCATGTTGGTTTATAAAGAGAAATCCAGAAGAACCAATGATTGGATCGTTCCTGTTTGCAACCCACACCACCGTTTTCTCTGGCACTTCATAGTACCAGATTCCAAGATATCTATTGCTAGAACTACCTGCACTGAAAAATCCCAGTGCGAAATTATTTCCTTTGGAGATAAGAAGGTGACCTTCTTTAATGGTTTGGTTTGATTTTAAGGAGTCTTGGGATGCACAACATGAGAATTCGAGCAGTATAAGAGAAAAAAGCAGGAACAGTTTTTCAGCCTCCATGACGGAGTAAACTGTTGGACAAGTGTTAAATTTTGCTCTGTGGAGAATTAGATAAGTCTCCAGAGAAGCTACGTGATGAAAATGGTTATTTTGGGATCCACTTCGCTTAACGTGGAATCTCTTTCTCTCTAACGAGTTCCTCTTTTCAACCTTCAAAATCTCGACCACTAGTTTTACATAACTCGTTTGGAGGCCTTAATAAAATTAGATGAGTTCATAAATCAAACCCTATACGGAACATATAAAAAAATGTTCCAACATTGACCTTTAGAATCTTTTAGAAAAATCTAAATTTGTTTAAATGGCGCTCTGACTAAAACTTATGTTCATTATCATAAGGTCATGCATTTGATAAAAAACTTTTTTCATCAATTTCTCAATGATGAAAATAACTCATCTTCAAGTTCAAATTGTTCTGATCTTGTTCAATGAATACCTAATCAAATCTTGGTGGTGTAGAATTACATATAAATGAATGAAGGGCATTGTAGTAATTGTATAAAATTTGTAAATATAAATAGAAAAAAAGAAGAAGAAGAAGAGAAAAGAGGAAAGGAGAAATAAGTAAAAAGATAAAAAAAATCTAAATCAACTTTGAAAATAATTTACATAACTCAGCTTTGGGACGCCTTAATAAAATTAGATGAGTTCATAAATCAAACCCTATACGGAACATATAAAAAAATGTTCCAACATTGACCTTTAGAATCTTTTAGAAAAATCTAAATTTGTTTAAATGGCGCTCTCACTAAAACTTATGTTCATTATCATAAGGTCATGCATTTGATAAAAAACTTTTTTCATCAATTTCTCAATGATGAAAATAACTCATCTTCAAGTTCAAATTGTTCTGATCTTGTTCAATGAATACCTAATCAAATCTTGGTGGTGTAGAATTACATATAAATGAATGAAGGGCATTGTAGTAATTGTATAAAATTTGTAAATATAAATAGAAAAAAAGAAGAAGAAGAAGAGAAAAGAGGAAAGGAGAAATAAGTAAAAAGATAAAAAAAAATCTAAATCAACTTGAAAATAATTTACATAACTCGTTTGGACGCCTTAATAAAATTAGATGAGTTCATAAATCAAACCCTATACGGAACATATAAAAAAATGTTCCAACATTGACCTTTAGAATCTTTTAGAAAAATCTAAATTTGTTTAAATGGCGCTCTGACTAAAACTTATGTTCATTATCATAAGGTCATGCATTTGATAAAAAACTTTTTTCATCAATTTCTCAATGTTGAAAATAACTCATCTTCAAGTTCAAATTGTTCTGATCTTGTTCTAATGAATACCTAATCAAATCTCTCAAACTCATTTTCTTTCTTAGCTTAAGTATATAACAATCTGAAATATTAGTTTTAGTTCCTATTCAATGTAGTGTTTTGAAAATTTTAAAAAGAAAAAGGTACTAATGCCCTTGGTGGTGTAGAATTACATATAAATGAATGAAGGGCATTGTAGTATTTGTATAAAATTTGTAAATATAAATAGAAAAAAAGAAGAAGAAGAAGAAGAAGAAGAAGAAGAAGAAGAGAAAACAGGAAAGGAGAAAAAAGTAAAAAGAAAAAAAAATCTAAATCAACTTGAAAATAATTTACATAACTCGTTTGGACGCCTTAATAAAATTAGATGAGTTCATAAATCAAACCCTATACGGAACATATAAAAAAATGTTCCAACATTGACCTTTAGAATCTTTTAGAAAAATCTAAATTTGTTTAAATGGCGCTCTCACTAAAACTTATGTTCATTATCATAAGGTCATGCATTTGATAAAAAACTTTTTTCATCAATTTCTCAATGTTGAAAATAACTCATCTTCAAGTTCAAATTGTTCTGATCTTGTTCTAATGAATACCTAATCAAATCTCTCAAACTCATTTTCTTTCTTAGCTTAAGTATATAACAATCTGAAATATTAGTTTTAGTTCCTATTTAATGTAGTGTTTTGAAAATTTTAAAAAGAAAAAGGTACTAATGCCCTTGGTGGTGTAGAATTACATATAAATGAATGAAGGGCATTGTAGTATTTGTATAAAATTTGTAAATATAAATAGAAAAAAAGAAGAAGAAGAAGAAGAAGAAGAAGAAGAGAAAAGAGGAAAGGAGAAATAAGTAAAAAGAAAAAAAAATCTAAATCAACTTGAAAATAATTTACATAACTCGTTTGGACGCCTTAATAAAACTAGATGAGTTCATAAATCAAACCCTATACGGAACATATAAAAAAATGTTCCAACATTGACCTTTAGAATCTTTTAGAAAAATCTAAATTTGTTTAAATGGCGCTCTCACTAAAACTTATGTTCATTATCATAAGGTCATGCATTTGATAAAAAACTTTTTTCATCAATTTCTCAATGTTGAAAATAACTCATCTTCAAGTTCAAATTGTTCTGATCGTGTTCTAATGAATACCTAATCAAATCACTCAAACTCATTTTCTTTCTTAGCTTAAGTATATAACAATCTGAAATATTAGTTTTAGTTCTTATTCAATGTAGTGTTTTGAAAATTTTAAAAAGAAAAAGGTACTAATGCCCTTGGTGGTGTAGAATTACATATAAATGAATGAAGGGCATTGTAGTAATTGTATAAAATTTATAAATATAAATAGAAAAAAAGAAGAAGAAGAACAAGAAGAAGAGAAAAGAGGAAAGGAGAAATAAGTAAAAAGAAAAAAAATCTAAATCAACTTGAAAATAATTTACATAACTCGTTTGGACGCCTTAATAAAACTAGATGAGTTCATAAATCAAACCCTATACGGAACATATAGAAAAATGCTCCAACATTGACCTTTAGAATCTTTTAGAAAAATCTACATTTGTTTAAATGGCGCTCTCACTAAAACGTATGTTCATTATCATAAGGTCATGCATTTGATAAATAACTTTTTTCATCAATTTCTCAATGTTGAAAATAACTCATCTTCAAGTTCAAATTGTTCTGATCGTGTTCTCATGAATACCTAATCAAATCTCTCAAACTCATTTTCTGTCTTAGCTTAAGTATATAACAATCTGAAATATTAATTTTAGTTCCTATTCAATGTAGTGTTTTGAAAATTTTAAAAAGAAAAAGGTACTAATGCCCTTGGTGGTGTAGAATTACATATAAATGAATGAAGGGCATTGTAGTATTTGTATAAAATTTGTAAATATAAATAGAAAAGAAGAAGAAGAAGAAGAAGAAGAGAAAAGAGGAAAGGAGAAATAAGTAAAAAGAAAAAAAAATCTAAATCAACTTGAAAATAATTTACATAACTCGTTTGGACGCCTTAATAAAACTAGATGAGTTCATAAATCAAACCCTATACGGAACATATAGAAAAATGCTCCAACATTGACCTTTAGAATCTTTTAGAAAAATCTACATTTGTTTAAATGGCGCTCTCACTAAAACGTATGTTCATTATCATAAGGTCATGCATTTGATAAATAACTTTTTTCATCAATTTCTCAATGTTGAAAATAACTCATCTTCAAGTTCAAATTGTTCTGATCGTGTTCTCATGAATACCTAATCAAATCTCTCAAACTCATTTTCTTTCTTAGCTTAAGTATATAACAATCTGAAATATTAATTTTAGTTCCTATTCAATGTAGTGTTTTGAAAATTTTAAAAAGAAAAAGGTACTAATGCCCTTGGTGGTGTAGAATTACATATAAATGAATGAAGGGCATTGTAGTATTTGTATAAAATTTGTAAATATAAATAGAAAAGAAGAAGAAGAAGAAGAAGAAGAGAAAAGAGGAAAGGAGAAATAAGTAAAAAGAAAAAAAAAATCTAAATCAACTTGAAAATAATTTACATAACTCGTTTGGACGCCTTAATAAAACTAGATGAGTTCATAAATCAAACCCTATACGGAACATATAGAAAAATGTTCCAACATTGACCTTTAGAATCTTTTTGAAAAATCTACATTTGTTTAAATGGCGCTCTCACTAAAACGTATGTTCATTATCATAAGGTCATGCATTTGATAAATAACTTTTTTCATCAATTTCTCAATGTTGAAAATAACTCATCTTCAAGTTCAAATTGTTCTGATCTTGTTCTAATGAATACCTAATCAAATCTCTCAAACTCATTTTCTTTCTTAGCTTAAGTATATAACAATCTGAAATATTAGTTTTAGTTCTTATTCAATGTAGTGTTTTGAAAATTTTAAAAAGAAAAAGGTACCAATGCCCTTGGTGGTGTAGAATTACATATAAATGAATGAAGGGCATTGTAGTATTTGTATAAAATTTGTAAATATAAATAGAAAAAAAAGAAGAAGAAGAAGAAGAAGAAGAGAAAAGAGGAAAGGAGAAATAAGTAAAAAGAAAAAAAAATCTAAATTAACTTCACAATAATTTACAAAACTCGTTTGGGCCTTAATAAAATTAGATGAGTTCATAAATCAAACCCTATACGGAACATATAAAAAAAATTTCCAGCGTTGACCTTTAGAATCTTTTAGAAAAATCTAAATTTGTTTAAATGGCAGTCTGACTAAAACTTATGTTCATTATCATAAGGTCATGCATTTGATAAAAAACTTTTTTCATCAATTTCTCAATGTTGAAAATAACACATCTTCAAGTTCAAATTGTTCTGATCTTGTTCTCATGAATACCTAATTAAATCTCTCAAAGTCATTTTCTTTCTTAGCTTAAGTATATAACAATCCGAAATATTAGTTTTAGTTCTTATTCAATGTAGTGTTTTGAAAATTTTTAAAAGGAAAAGGTACTAATGCCCTTGGTGGTGTAGAATTACATATAAATGAATGAAGGGCATTGTAGTAATTGTATAAAATTTGTAAATATAAATATAAAATTTGAAAATAATTTACATAACTCGTTTTGACGCCTTAATAAAATTAGATGAGTTCATAAATCAAACCCTATACGGAACATATAAAAAAATGCTCCAACATTGACCTTTAGAATCTTTTAGAAAAATCTAAATTTGTTTAAATGGCGCTCTCACTAAAACTTAAGTTCATTATCATAAGGTCATGCATTTGATAAAAAACTTTTTTCATCAATTTCTCAATGTTGAAAATAACTCATCTTCAAGTTCAAATTGTTCTGATCCTGTTCTCATGAATACCTAATCAAATCTCTCAAACTCATTTTCTTTCTTAGCTTAAGTATATAACAATCCGAAATATTAGTTTTAGTTCTTATTCAATGTAGTGTTTTGAAAATTTTAAAAAGAAAAAGGTACTAATGCCCTTGGTGGTGTAGAATTACATATAAATGAATGAAGTGCATTGTAGTAATTGTATAAAATTTGTAAATATAAAAAGAAAAGAAGAAGAAGAAGAAGAAGAAGAAGAGAAAAGAGGAAAGGAGAAATAAGTAAAAAGAAAAAAAAATCTAAATCAACTTGAAAATAATTTACATAACTCGTTTGGACGCCTTAATAAAACTAGATGAGTTCATAAATCAAACCCTATACGGAACATATAAAAAAATGCTCCAACATTGACCTTTAGAATCTTTTAGAAAAATCTAAATTTGTTTAAATGGCGCTCTCACTAAAACTTATGTTCATTATCATAAGGTCATGCATTTGATAAAAAACTTTTTTCATCAATTTCTCAATGTTGAAAATAACTCATCTTCAAGTTCAAATTGTTCTGATCCTGTTCTCATGAATACCTAATCAAATCTCTCAAACTCATTTTCTTTCTTAGCTTAAGTATATAACAATCCGAAATATTAGTTTTAGTTCTTATTCAATGTAGTGTTTTGAAAATTTTAAAAAGAAAAAGGTACTAATGCCCTTGGTGGTGTAGAATTACATATAAATGAATGAAGGGCATTGTAGTAATTGTATAAAATTTGTAAATATAAATAGAAAAGAAGAAGAAGAAGAAGAAGAAGAAGAAGAAGAAGAAGAGAAAAGAGGAAAGGAGAAATAAGTAAAAAGAAAAAAAAATCTAAATGAACTTCAAAATAATTTACATAACTCGTTTGGAGGCCTTAATAAAATTAGATGAGTTCATAAATCAAACCCTATACGGAACATATAAAAAAATGTTACAACATTGACCTTCAGAATCTTTTAGAAAAATCTAAATTTGTTTAAATGGCTCTCTGACTAAAACTTATGTTCATTATCATAAGGTCATGCATTTGATAAAAAACTTTTTTCATCAATTTCTCAATGTTGAAAATAACTCATCTTCAAGTTCAAATTGTTCTGATCTTTTGTTCTCATGAATACCTAAAAAAGTTTTTTACAACATTGCCGTTTCGGAGTTGTACTGTTTACATATAATTAATTAATTATATATATAAAAAAAATTAAAAAACAAAAAAAATAAATATAATTTTTTTTTTTTATAAATCAAAATTGATATAGCTGGACAAACATGAAAGTTCATGGAGTCATTTCTCTATGTCATCAAGTATAAGAAGGGACGAATTAATGTAGTTGTTACTACTCTTTCTAAGAGGTATGTATTGATTTCTATGTTAAATGTAAGCCTGATGGGTTTTGAACATGTGAAGGATTAATATGTTAATGATTCCTACTATGCTAATATGGTTGTCGAATGTGCTAAAGCAGCTTGCAATGTTTTCTTTATGCATTCAGGTTACTTGTTCAAGATGAGCAGAATGTGTATTCCTTCAGGTTATTTACAAGAGTTGCTTGTGCAAGAGGCTCATGGTGGTGGTCTTAGTGGCCATTTCGGTGAAAAGAAGACTTATGAGCTGCTAAAAGAACATTTCCTTTAGCAAAGCATGTTAAAGGGATGCGAACAAGATGATTGAGAGATATGTTGTATGTAAAAAGGCTATGGGTAAAGAGAATCCATATGGGTTGTATATGCCATTACCTATTCCAGAGCAACCATGGATGGATATTAGCATGGACTTTGTACTTCGGGATGTCTAGAACACAACATAGAAAGGATTCATTCATGGTCGTGGTTAATCAATTCTCCAAAATGTCACATTTTTATACCTTGCCACAAGACTGACGATGCTATAAATATTAGCAATATCCCTTCTCAACCCGCCAAGAGACCTAGCAATGGTTTGTTATTGGGGTTCTAGCAAATCACAATGTATCATCAATAGCTCAAAACTAGTTTACATACTCCACACTCCAAGAACCTTGTCGCAAAGTCTAAAGTTTAATGTATAACTTCTATTTAAAGTGCAGTTCTTGATCTTCTCAAACTATGTTTTTGTTCAAATTTATGACAAAGTTGTCTTCCACTGATCAAGTAGGAATAGTAAGATACTATTCCAAGGGACCAAAATATTCTCCCTGATGTTCTATATCTATCACACATCGTGTGTAACAGGCTGGGGAATCAAGTGGAGAGGGGTGCATTTTTTTCACTTTGACATTTAGAAATCATGCTGAAAGTAAGCATATATTTTGTAGTTGGTAATAAGGTGATGCTTCTAAAACGATACATGTGCATGTGATGTTCTTTTGGATTAACAAGGAAATACGTCTTGGAAGAAGAGATTGATGTCACCTTTGAAAACATCAAATTCCAGCATCCGGTCAACCGTGTCCTGCATTTAATACAGCACAAAAATTCCATTTCATACTTGCACGGGTCCATGATTTCATTGTTATTCTAAAAGTTATGTTCTCAAGGACCTGGTTTAGTTGATCCTGGGCTGATAGATTCTCATTGCACAATCGCTCAACATAATCGCTACTCCCGACGGTATCCAATATGAATGCTGCTCTCTTAATAACTTCCTCAGGGACGCCTGCATGAACAGTGTTACTGGTCTATCAGTAAATTGGAGTAATGCAGACCCCAATAACAAAGTGCATGAACGGATTTAATGATCTGTCATCTGGAGAACTACATTTTATCATATTGTCAGCGCAGTATTTATCACAATCTATTAAAGATTCATGTAACAGACACTAACTGGTTTAGGGGTTACTTGACTTGAGTCAACCCTATAGGGAACTATACCTATCAAATGTTAATCATGCTTGCAAACACGAGCAAGATGTTACTGAAAATTTCTGTATCATATCCATATTTATTTCTCCATTAGCAGCTTCCCCAAGGAGAATTATAAAAAAAAAGGAAAAGGAAAACAACCGCAGAGATATAGCTGTTATTTGGACATAATTTTGACTGATTCTTAAACAAATCATGAAGTCAGAATGTACCAGCTAGCAGAGCACAATGGAGTCCTGCAAATCATAGATCAGTATGAGTTTACTGCAAGTATCCAGCATGTATACCAAACATACACAAAAGTATACACTCACCATAGCTATGAAGTGCACGTCCAGGAACTAACCTGTAAGAACAATCTTCTAAACATTAGTAGAATCACTTTCAACTTCCGTCAAGAAATAAGAGCCATCACTGGACAAAGAAGTCCAATATGGAAGTTCACTGTTTATATGTTATGGCTCAAGAATGTACGTCTGAGGTCACAAAGATGCAAACTGCCCTCTTGCCTACAAACATGACAACTTGGATGCTACAATCGGCAATGCAGAAGTGTGGAGCAGGGAAAAAGAGCCAAAATCCCATCATATTGTTACATCAATAATCCCAACATCGGAAATGAAAACAATTGAGTCATCAACCAATATCAATCTTCTCCTTTTCACCGAGTGAAAATGTTATTTTCTGTTTTTAAGTATAAAGATGTGACTAGTTCTAGCTAATTCCCCAACACCCAGTCCTCCCTCTTGAACCTACAACCTTCACTTTTTAAAGTGGGGTGTGCGTTACCACCCTAGGTTGCCCTGGGGTGGCAAGGGATAAAATATGTTGACTTGCTGTAACATGATGCATAAAGGTCACAGAAATATACCGATAGAGAAACACAATGTCCTTGACGTCTGTACAGTTGTTGTCAGGTCTCAGCAAACTCATGGTGAAAAATTTTACCTTCTCAGACTGGAATTAGTTAAAAATTAAAATAAAAACTCACTTCTAAATGGTAAAGCATGAAGTGTTTTAATTAGGTAAGCAACTAAAAATATAATTCATACCTTTGGTAAGCAACCGTCATTAAATAACTCAGTCAAATGAGTGGACATCAGAACCTGTAAGAACAAAAAGCTATGAGAAATTTTAGAAGATAGGAACTCAGTTTACCTATATTGTCCCATGTTCCCAATTCTTGGTGTTCCTTAGAATCGTTTAAATGCCTGTGGCAGATGTAGGGTTAGAGGTGGGTGCATTGCGTGCTGAGTTAAGTCAAAAAGGTAAGTAGAGAAAACTAGGCACATGCAAAGAAAATTTATAATATAAATGGTGATAATGACCGCAAAGAAGCCTAGTAAATAATACTAGACTGGACATGGGAATAAAGTCTAGGGGAAGATTTGAGTTTGTTGTTTATAGGGTTAGTAAGGGTTTCAAATTAAGTATTTTTTAGGTGGAATTGAAAGCAGATCTGCAAGAAGAATTGAAGAAAAACAGAACATGGACTGCCGCTAACCTCACACTAGCAGATTGAAAGAATCACTCAAACCTAAGATGAACCTAGGGCTTAAGGAATCACTCCTGAGTGAAACATCACATTCTCAAAGCAAAAGGCTTCACTTTATTCATAATAGATCTGTCATAATCCAATTACAAGACAGCAAGCAGATATATTATATATATTTAGCCTTGAGTTAGTACTAATCCTCATTGGTCTTGGATTCCTATGTAGGAAAGCGTAAGGATTCCTATAAGAAACATAAACAAGCCCACTTTATAAGGACTAAGAAAACAAATAAAACAGGAAAATAAAAGTTTGATCATGCTACTGAAATTTCCAATTATCTGTAAAATCACAGAATGGCCCTTGAGCTTGGAGCAGCCTCAGCTGGAACTGAAAATGGTTTGAAAAACTTAAACCAAGTCTCAAAACCAATCATACAAGCCTTTATCCCACCAAATTAAAGATTGGATTGAAATCTCTTTCAGTCCCCTTCCTTAAACATGCACCCAAAGTCAAATTTAAAATCCCTCAGCTGCATGATGTAGTCGGCCAAATCAAATGCTAAAAAAGCCAGCCCAGGTGTTTTTCTTTTGCGTGCTTTGTTGCTTCAACATATGGTACCCATCACAGATGATACTAATGCTATTAGAGAATTGACCAGGAAAAAATAATAATAGAGGAAAACACAATTGCATAGCATGATCCTAAATAAAAAGAACTATTATGCTAGTATAATATATAAAATCTCACATGAGATGAAGACAAATATCAAACCTTTGGAGGGTCATCACATGCAACAAAGTAATTTACAGTTCCACCAAGTATACCAACGCCATCTGTATTCAAGATCGTAGTATACTTGTGAATTATAGAACAAGGACAAATGATCAGGCATCACAAAAAGCCAGTCTTTATAAGAGAAACTAACCTTCAGTTAAAGTACCTTTACCAAACTCATCCAACAGACACAAAGATCGTGAAGTTGCTTGCCTGAAAATTTGTCAACATGAATCCTTGTGGTTGCAAAGGAATTCTAAAGATGTATTATAAGCTTCTGGCTATTAAGCATTCAGATATTTTTAAGAGACTTCAGCACACCAACATTCTCTATAAAACCATGTTGAATGGGCAGACAAAAGAATGAATGTTATGATAAGATATCAACAAAGTCCAGGTAGTAAAAATCGTGAGACAGTAATCATGAACAATGGCTGTTCGAAATGTGAAACCATCCTAATTGACCTGATGCTAGTTTACCTTAGCATCAGTCCTACTTGATGCAGATCTATCATAAATGTTGATTGTTCTGCAGTCATAAGCTTGCTTCCAGTTGCACAGAATATCCTGTTACAAGAGAGTAGACTTTTGCATGATGATTGAATACAAACATCAACTGTTATTCTAAGAAAAATGCTGGAATCATGAAGGTCAGACACCTATCAGTCAATCCCACAGTGGCAGCGTCTGCTGGTACAAAACTTCCAATGTGAGAAAGGAAAACAATTAAAGCAACCTGGAAAACAACACTCAAAAAGCAAAATTTGTTATAATGCGATAAAAAACATAAATTCATCAATTGCAACTTTCATGAAAATAGACCATCACAAGAATGGACAGCAAGATGACCTCAAGACTAATTGAAACAAAAGCATCAACACCATGGGACTTGACAGACACCTATAGAAATATAGAGATGGTGAAAACAAATCGTTATGATACACATGTTGCTGCAGCTTAAGAGATCCACCTGAACTTGCACTTTATATTTTTAATAACATGTTTGATGATGACCAAAATATTTGTACCCTAAATAGTCATTTCTTAGGTCTGTTGACTTTAAATGTAAACCGACACACATAGGAAGATGCTGCAAAATGTATCCATTTGTCTGACAACTGCTGAAGAAACCGACTAAAAGATTTTATTTGAAAGATGAATCAAGCCCCAAATTTGAAGGAATCACAAAAAGCATAAGACACAGCACCTATGTTTGCAGGTGCATCACAGAGATGTGCAAAAGCACCACACAGATATGCACGGGTGCATTCATACATGCCACAGAGAGTCCTCCCGAAAATCATTACTGACCTGCTTTATATATATACTCTTCCCGGAATAATTTGGACCTGTGATGATAATGATCCTTTCTGAAGCAACACAAACTTGAAATTTCAGCACAAAAACTAGTAAACCTTAGTTTCTTACTGACATGGATTAGCCTTCGTTGACATCAATGTCATGATTAGTGTAAATTTACCATCATGATGAATCTTTGTATCATTAGGAATAAATGTGTCTACTGTCATTTCCTGCAAAACATGTCTGCAAAAGGGTGTAGGCTGCTCATTAACACCCTCAATCAGTAGATCCAACTTTTAAAGGGTTTTTTCTCCAATGAAAAGCAGTTCATATGATCCAAGCAATTTTCACCTTCCATTTTGAATGTCAAGAATGGATTCTTCAGACAAAATAGGCCTCACATAATTGTTTTGACGGGCAACTATGGCCAGTGACAAAATGCTAAATGTAAACATCATATAATATGATCAGTTATGCATACAAAAAGAAAGAGAGGGGGGGCGGGGGGGAGCTGGCAGCTAGTGATTCTTACCAATCAAGTTCTGCTGCAAAATTTATAGCCTTAAGCAGATGGTCAGAAAAGAGAAGCACATGTGAAACCAAGTCCCTAGTGATTGCCCTTTCCATATCTTTCATATTAACAAACAAAACAGCTTTTAAGAAAATTGAAATAAAATAAATAAACAATGATGTGCTACATATTAAAAGTATTTTCCATTCTATATAATCTCAATATAAGACACTCGCACCAAAAAGCATGTACAACTAGTCTTCTTCTCTTAGCCTTGAAGACTATCTAATTATGTACTAGACAACAGAGTTTAGCACTCACCGAGCTGGATTGAAGGCCAATAGACTCTGATATTACCTTTAACAACAGGCATTACATTGTTTGTATTTTCTTACAAACATCTCTAGAGAATAACAAGCCATTAACATAAATTTAGCAAGGCAGCGTAAGACCTAGAATGCATACCAAGAATCTTGTGATAAATGTCTCCCAAAAGTTCATCCAATTCTCTTGTCTTTGGAGTACGATAGAAATATCTTTTAGTCTCTCCATCAACATCGGAAAACTATATTTATAATATATTTTCATCAGCATATGTAGAGTTACATTTCTTGAATGAATACTATTAATCAAAAATAGAAAACAAGCATCGACTTGCCACAAATTCAAAGTCTTGAGGCTTCAGTAGTGAGGTTTCATCAAGTTTCTCTTCAAAAATACACAGCAAGTACCCTATATAAAGGAAAGCATGTATGTAAAAGGATAACAAACTTAAAATAAATAAGATGGATTAGCATTGCATAACTCATATTGAACATCTGTTTGGAAACATCTATCCTCCATTTCTATGAGAAATAAGCTAAACCAATACGCTTAGAAATAAAAAACAAAACAAAACAAAACAAAACCTATGGTTATTTTCAGTAAAATGCTTAAAAATAAAACAAAACAAAAATCACAGAATTCCTTTGAGGCTAAGATATCCAATTTCCATTTCTATGGAAAATAAAATCCACAATGTATCAAGCATATTAGATCCCATATGTATGAAGGCAAAGTTTTGTTCGGATCACAGCTGGCATTGTTGTGTTTTCAGTAAAAACCTAATGCTTGGTTTCACTAAGTGGTTGAAACACAACCACGTAGCCAAACATACACTAAATCTGACTGAGGCGGTAAAGCTGTTTACAAGAAAGTAAAAAAAAAGGTTTGGTAGTGTGCCCTTGAAAATGCTTGTCATTTAAAAGAAAATAAATATATGGGGTAAGATATTAAATCATGAATGATAACTTGTCCTTTAGAAAAATAAAGTAACACCTTCAAGAGCATCATCAAGTTAATGCATCCCAATATTCTACCCAATCTACCTTTCCTTCATCAGAATACACTCCAAATAGCAATCACTTCATGGTGCCAAACCCCTTGTGTTTCATTCAATGTCTAGCTCAATATGTAGAAACTTTCATGCAATGGAAGTATTCTTCCTCTAGTGCTTAGTGGAATGTAAAGATAATAAAATGTGGTATCACTATTGGAAATTCAGATTTTTATCATCTGTAAATGACATGGAAATGTAACATAAACCACCAGGTACTTCAAATTTGTGTTTCAACACAAACACACTGCATAGCGAAAAATCTTGACCATTTACTTTTTGGGACATTCATTTACTCATTATTTAATAGGGACAGTATAAAAAGCCATCATTCAAGTATATCCAAGACATTAGACAAAGAAATGACACATAGTGAAGGCAATTATAATCAGGGATGAAAGATGAAATTCAAAAGAAACTATGAATTAGTCATACAAAGTTTTGCAATAGTAGTATAATATAGAGCTTCTGACCAACCTATTTGATGTATGTAAACAATACGAGGAATGAGCTTCTCTTTACCCAAATGGGGCAGTTGTGCACACTCCAATAAAGAAACCTAAAAAGGAGTCAAATGGATCTCAATGTACATACAGTTTCAATTCCTTACTCCAATTTGATGCATGTACAAATCACACAACTTACCTTGTAAAGAAAATCTGGCAAGTCTTCATAGATTTGCCTAAGCTCATCCAACTGCATGTGAAAGAAAGACTGAATTACCAGAAACTCAAAGTTCGAGCACAAATGAGAAAAGTCGAATCCTATGGAAGAGAGCATTGAGGTTTGGGAAAAACAGAAAGAAATCCTATTATCTCGATGGTGGATTCCGTAGTGAGGAGAAGTGATCATCTTAATATCTTTACTGAAGAAATAGAAACAAGAGAACATAGAGTGAATGATTAAACATCCATTTCTTTAAAAAAACATGGCCCAGAAAACACAACAAATCTGCAACCTCGTCACAGAAACCTTCTTTCACTATTGTCGCGTAACCCTTCTCTTTACTTCTATTAACATCAATAACACCGATCACCTGTAAAAGAAGTCACGCGTTAGAGCATGGCCCAAAAACATGATGGGGAAGAGAATTCAACTCATACATCAAGAAAGATCAGATGCAGTATGTCCAAGTAAAAATATTAGGTTATGTCAACACATAATTCCAGCTGATACAGCATATTGTAATAAATCACAACAATTGTAACATCTCAGTTATGCGACAAAATGAAACAGATAATAAATTGCAGAATAAAAAATCAGCGCCTTCCTTATATTGATTTTTGTTAAAAGATTTCTGTGCAGATCCCAGAACTTATCGTCTTTAGACAACTATTTGCACCTTTTTTTTGGTACGGTTCCCAGGGCTGTTCTTATTTTTTGGACTCCTGTGCTCACCTTAACTCATTGAATTCTTGTACCCCTCATGTCACGGCTCTTTCCTTAATCATGCTATCAAATGTACAGAATCTGTCCCTTTTATTCCAATTAGCCTCACCAGTAAGTCATAAATAAATATCATTCAAACAAAGCTCTGAATAATAGATAAGGAAATATTGAAAAAAAAATCTTATTTTAGGCTACAATTACACTTGATTAAATAAACGAAATGCCATGCATGTTGGAAGAATAGAAGGGATAGTCTTAACTATATAGCTGAACACAAAATTATTGAACAGTACACATTCTCGCACGATCTATTTTCCAACGAGATTTGGAACTCCATGTCATTCCGAGAAAAGAAAAGAACAAAAAAAGGAAGAAGTGACTTATTATAGAGTTTACATATAAGAGAATATCCAGGAAGATGGACTAACCAATTCATAGACATAAACTAGCTCTGTTGTGATGCATGAACAAGCCTGGAAAATAAACAAACATGCATATGGCACATGAATAAACCTTGAGAACAGATAACTATATAAGGCTTCACAGAAAAGGCAGGCAACAATTGTTCTGATACCTGTTCAACAATGTTCAGATTTAAGTACTTAGCATGCTCTTGAAGATTTTCAGAAATTCCTACTTCAAATATCTTTCCCAAATGCAAGAGCGCACAAACACTCTACAAGAAAATCACTGGATCAGGAGAAAAAATTGTAATTTGAACTTTATGAATCTACTCACTAAAAGAAACTAAATGTCTTTTGGAAATTGCATGAAGATCTTATAACACACACACACACATAGAAGGCATCATGCATGAATAGGTTTATATGCCCATAAAAATATTTTTCTTTTGTGTGTATTCCATTCAGAGAAGGCAAAAGTCAGCCATTATTCCAATTATTTTTTGTATAAATAAAGAAAATAAATATTTTCAGAAAAAATGAAGCATATTCTCTATTCTTCATCTATAGCTGAGATGACAGCAATTCTTTTCAAGGAGCTTACAGAAAATCTCAAGATTGGAAAGGAATATTTGATTGAAGCCTTCTTTGGATGGCATAAAATTGAGCTACTGAGAAAATCTTTCAGTATACACTGCTAAGCAATTTTTCCCGAACTTCCATTAAGAAGTTGTCATTGAGAAACCGGTTCCTATATTAAAATGAATAAGCCTATTTAACTATTTCAAACTTCGAGACATGTAGCAATTAGTAGCAGAGAGAGGAGAAAACAACGAAATACAAATCAACTGCATGAAAGCAAATGAGAAAGGTAAATGCAGTGGTGGCTATCCTGTAATTATGACACTAGTGAAGCATTCTCAGCACCAGCTAGCAGGTAAGGGAACATAGAAATATTTGTCAACAGAATTGAGAACATAAGCACTGCCTGCTGAGGTGAGATTACCTTCAGAAAGGCTGTCCAGTCACCAACAGTAGACAGGGAGCTTGGTGAGTTGAACTTCTTCAAGAAAGAAAGGAAAAGATTACAAATTTCAGAAGATTAAAAAGAAATATAATGATTGGAATTAGCAATTCACTATGTTTGTAATAATGTCAGTAAATTAAGAGTGCAAAGAGTGAGTTATGGGTTTTTGAGATTAGACAAATATAAAGAACTAAGCAAGTTTGTGTGAGAAGTTTGCAAGTCCACAAAATTATTTTGTATATAATCACTGTTTCAAATAAAAGATCATTCTGTGTGGAAATTGTTACTAAAAACCAATTGTAAATCTTCATTGTGTATGGAATAAGGCTTTGAAAACCTAGATAAGAATAGCATGAAAAATAACAGAAAAAAAAAATTTACTCTGAGTATTCGCTGAATGTCCTTGACAGACTTCAATGTTTCTCGCAAAGAAACCATCAGTTCTTCAGAACAAAGAAAGAATGATATCTTAATCTGTCAAGGAATATGTCATTGTAACAGTAAACAGAAAATACGAGGTTTGACAATTTGGAAAACTGATTAATGACAATTTAATGCATTAAAAAAATTCACTCTAATCATAACATTTTCACTCTATATCTTCAGCTAGATCAAGCAACTGAACCCATGCCAAAATGGTGCCAGCTTATGTAATTGTTTTCCATCTTTTGGGATATTACTGGACCAAGCTCTAATTCATGTAAACAGGAAACCATTTCATTAACTTAAACAGTGGAAGGATACAGCATCGAGTCGACCATTCAAATTTTTCACATCCAGCAAAGGCCTCAGGAACCAGTTTCTAAAGCAAGATAAAACATTTATTCAAGGCCTTCGGTTAGAGAAAATGTTGGAAAAGCTACATCACAAAGTCTCAAAATTAACTTACCTCAGAAGAAGTTTACCAACGGGCGTCACACACTGATTGAGGGATTATGTTAGTCTAATATGCTACAGATACTAATAGAAAACTATATTTCTACAAAGATACTACCAATAGAAAACTATATCTATACAAACCTTATTCATCATTCCAAACACAGAGAACCTGCATGTCAAAAAATTAGGATACAACTTTTCTGAATAAGAAAACTGGCAGGATAATATAAATTTACCCTTCTTTTGCACTGCCAATGCCCATATGGCTTGGATGTTTGTCGATTTGAAAAATCTGTAATGCTTCATGAGCTGCTGCATCAAGTTTAAGAAATTTGTTTCTAATTTGATAAGTGAAGGATATTATTGTTTTCCAAGTTTCTTTTATGCCTTTGTTAACTTTTTTCAAAAAGTAAACACAAAAATTAGTGGGAGAAAAGAAAAGAAATAGTTCAGATAATACATAAATAAAAAGATACAGTGAAATTTCCACGATAGAGTCAATAGTAATTGATGCGTTTCCATATTCCTTTTGCTCGAGGGTATCTACAATCCTTTCACTTTCTAATATGGCAAGAAGACCTCCACTTGCTCGAACTTGAACATCATTTCCCATGTCCATCATGGAACTCAGCTGCCAAGATGAAACAGAGATGTAGATTAAAGAAGAGAAAGGTCAAGCTATGAAGGCATCACCAACACTGGAAGAATAGAAAGATATGGTTAGAGACATTAATGATTCTGTATAATAATTCTTATTTTACATTGTACCAGGGTTATATTTATATACTGTACAAAAGAGAAAAATATTATCTTGAATGTGTTCCCTGGACCTGAAAAAGGACACTCGCAATTGCAAACAGAATGAAGTACCAAAATACCCCAATTACATTACTCAAAAGAAAGCTCTCCATGGAATATAGTAATATGCAAGAGCTGGCAGATCCCAACATTGGCCATCCATTTCAGGAGGGGAAACAGAGATTATTTTATGTGTTCTCCAAATGGCATTAAGAAAGAATAGAATCAAGATATAGAGTTATTTCTTCTAAGAACAACTTTCTCATCTGTTACTCTAGAAACACTATCCATATTAATAGTCGAGTTCTAAACTAAAGTTGAGTCATTTCTTCTATATCATTTCTATTTAAACAGAATATACATGTCACTAAGGACGATATGACATTCTCCATGAAGATCAAAGGATGATAAATGAAATCCAGGTACTAATGCCTGCTACTCTCTCTGAATCTCATGAACCGATTATGATTTGAAAAGCAATTTGTAAATTATATATAATCTACTAGATAAGAGCATGATTTAAAACTATTATATCACAATGCTCACCATTTCATTGAAAAAGTGTTGGAATCACCAAATTCAGGTGGAAAAAAAGTATTATGGGAAGAAGATGCATACATAATAACAAGTTTAAATTGTAGAACAATATTTATTAAAAAACATGCCTTAAAAAAGACAAGAAACAAAAAGTAATGAAGTTTGTATTTGTCAATTTACATAAGAAACCCTCTCCTTGATATTCAGCCCATCATCCATTCCTGTCACTCGAAGGTAAATCAATCTACAAAACCAAACAGAAACATAAAGTTTTATTTGTAAGCTCTCGGGGCCAACCAAATGACACATTCATTGTAGAGTTGATTGTACTTAAGCCACACTTTTATATTTAAGCGCAATGTATTTGTTATCCTGTTATCATTTATGTTATAATTACATTTGAAATGCTAATAGAGTTAGAGAATAATATAAATCATATTCCGGGACCTTACCTATCAGCTTAAGCTTTTAGGTGAGATGGTTCCTTAACTTGGTATGAGAGCCTTGTTGACCCAACGGTCACGAGTTCGAATCTTACCACCCTCATTCTATTTGATAAAAATCAAGCACAAGGTAGAGTAGTTCTGTGTGCAAGTTTCAAGTCCAAAGGGCTTTCTCTTGAGAGGGTGTGTTGGAGAATAATATAAATCATATTCTGAGACCTTACCTATCAGCTTAAGCTTTTAGGTGAGATGGTTCCTTAACTAATAGAATGTATGCTAAGTGATACATTCTAAAGAGTTTGGAATTTCACATGTGCTCTTCAAGTGATTTGTTTTTAAGGGAACTCAGTGATGACACAACAAGAATGACCAGCAATGAAACGACTTCGAAGAAAATATGAAGAAAGTCAATGACTAGTCTCTACATCATGTGAGCATTAAATTTTTGACCCATGCATTACAATGAATTGTGATAAGATTTTAATGTATCACCACTAAAAATGATTATCAAAGAGTGATCTTATGGTTTAGTTTGTAGGGTTTGACCATGACCCTCCACTTTTTTGAACGCTAATATGAAATTCAAACCTAGTAGAGTTGCACGAATATGTCAGGATCCATTCTAATACCTGTGCCAGGCTTGCTCATAGCTGAATATTGAACTTTTTACAAGCTTCACCATAGGAGCCTCAGTTGTGCCATCTGTATCACTTCGAAGCTTAAACACATTCCACATGTATATTCTTAGCTCATAAGTCAAACAGGTAAAGAGCAGGGTACCACTTTGTTGTAAGGCAGATAAGAAGGACTCTTCACTTTTAGTGCTTGTGTAAATAGTCAAAGGCTTCGCCTGATATTTTACTGAACCAGTGTCTCAGCAAAAGAAAAGGACATTAACGATATAATAATTGAATCCAGATATAAGAAAAGAAAAGAATATAAATACAAGGAATGGAAATATGAAAAAAAAAAACTATAATTTAAATGTCAAGCAATGAATCCATATTCCAGAACCAATCATTTTCAAAAATCAAGAAAAAACATTTTAGAATTCAAATCTAATGAAGAATAATAGAAATAAGCACAATTCCAACAAAGAGACACAGCATACCCAGATCAATTAGGGGGAAGCCTGAACTTCCATCATCCCAAACTTCAAGCACATGCAGTTGGCGAATACTGGAATCATAGTAGGAAATCCCAACCCTGTGCAGGTTTTTGGGGAAATGCCATTTTAGATATGAATTGTATACAATTTTCCAAACACAAATAAAAATTGCAGACTAAGAACTTTTCATTGAAGAGTTAAATAGTTATCCCCTATCAGTACATTAATTTATCAGCATCATTTTCGCTTTACACCATTTTAAAACTCCAAAGTTATTAAGAATTCATAATTGCCACACCCACACAGTTTCTTCTACAACAGGATCTCTGTTTTCTATTTTTAACAAAATCAATCAGTCATCAATATTTCTAAACATAGTTCATTCAGAGGAAACATATAAATATCTTGATTGTTATCCATGTGGTGAGATAAAACACTAAAAAGACTTGAAACGAATCCTTTAGGGAATTTAAACGTCAAAAACCCTGAATAGCTTTACTATTTTGCCTGCATATAAGAAAAGAAAATGCTTTAAGTTCAAAAAAAAATGAAGAGCTAACAATAAGCAGTTCCTGACAAACTACTATACAGGTAAATCACAACCGTAAATTAAAACTCATTTATTTTTATTTAAAAAAAAAAAAAAGGCCAATCTTCATGCACATTTCTTACCGATGGCCATGTAGGAAGCATGCCATATAGACCTGCATTTAGATGTAGATTTAGATTGAAATGAATAGCAGAAATCTGAATGAAACGGTTATACATGCATTGCAAAAATGAAAATGGAAAATGCTGCAGCATTTCCAGCAATAACGACTATAAAAAATAGATCATAATTCCGTATTAATTACGACTATGAGTATTGAAATCACATAATTATTCGGATTATTAGCAAAACCTATTTCTAACTGTAAGTCCTAGTTAAAAAGCATAAATTGTTGACTCCTTTCTTTCTCCTCTCTGTTTTTTTAGATGATTCTTTTAAAAATGTTGATAACTAACAGAGAAATGAGTATTTAAATTATTCTGTGATAAGAATTCTCCTCTTGATAAAATAAAACAAAATCGGTTTCTTTGTTTTCTCGGCGACCAAACAGAAATGCGAGAGAGGAAATAAAAACCAGAAAGAAACGGAGGAAAATAGACCTGAGGTTGGGCTTCCGTTTCGTCTACTTCCTCCATTCTTCGAGCTACAACTATTGTCTACGTCTCTGGTTTTCGTTTTTATTATTCTGTGCTCGACCTGGTCTTATTCTGATTTGAAATTCTAAGGAACCGCCATCCTTTGATTGGGAAAGACTTATTAATTAAAAATGATAAATCACCCATGTCAACATAAATTTCAACTAAATTGACGATCGTACTTTACGATACACAATAGTAATTTACCCGAGTCTCGTAATACCCGAAATCATATTTTTTTAATACAAAAAATATTTATTATGTAAAAACAATTTATTATAATATAAATTTAGGAAAAAAAATCTATATAGAATTCCTGTAAAGTACAAGTTTCCTATCAAATATATGAATTTTAAATCTATATAAATTTATTTGCTTAGTAAGTTTTAAAGAAATCACTATCATAAAATTATCATCATCATTTAAAAAGCAAAAAGATTTGGATACCTGAATTATCGAATTCACTATATTAAGATTAGTTTATTTTATTATCCAATTTAAATTAAACACAATAAAAAAAAATATAAATTGTGAAAAGATCTACAATAATCAAATAAAAAAATAAGTAGTTAAATTTCTATCTATAAAAAGAAAAGAAAAAAACATCGTTGAAAATTCATCTCTACGTTACCATCATTATCATGACTATAACAGTTAAGATTAATATCAATATTATTTCCCAAACAATTCAAATCATTAAATTGCCTCAAAAAATAAACAAAAAACAGAAAAACATTTTTACAAATAATAATAATAATCACTAAAATTATTCTTATTATTGTGCAAACAATGAAATCATAAAATCATCATACCCGAAGAACATATAAAAATAACAGAAAACACACAAAAAAAAAAAAGGAGAAAAGGAGAAATATTAATTTTAAAATGAACACTAATAGAAATTAGAATTTAAGGATTCAACCAAATAAAAATAAAGCCATAATAAAGATAAAACAAAAAAAATTAAAAAAAATTAAAAGTATAGGTGCATAAATACGTGTAAAAATAAACATTGTCAAAGAAAGACCGACAAAACAAAATGAATTAATACAAATTAAAAGAATAAGGGTCGAAATTAAAAATAAAATATATAATCCATTCCAAATGAAGGAAAAAATTGAAACAAATAAACACATTGAGACCAAAACCATTTAAAAAAATTACAGTGTAATTTTGTTAAAAAATAAAAGAATAAGAACTGAAATTAATAGTTGCATATATGACCAATTTCAATTAGAAGACAAAATAAAAACAAATTCAAACTTGCATACCGAAAAAATTACAGGACCCAAAAAAAATCAAAAATTAAAAGAATAAGGACTAAAATAAAAACTAACATATATAATCAGTTTCAATTGAAAGGTGCAATTAAAAAAATCAAAATTTCGATTAAAAAAATTAGGAATAAAACCGAAATCAAAAGAACATGGACTAAACTAAAATCATCAGAAACATAAAAGGACTTACCTGTAATTTCTAGAGGCAGGAGATAGAAAAGGGAGAAAAAACCAAAAATCGTTCACCGGCGATACATCGACCATCAGAAACCAAAACGCACCACATCGGGAAGCAAAGGACATGGCAACTCATTAGGTGACATGGTGGAAGGTCTTTTTCCACCACTAAGGAATGTCGCATGGGTCGCTTCAAAGACACGTGCATGTGAAACACTCCAAGCGCGTTCATACTATGCGCTGACAGTGTTTTAGATAAAGAAATAATTAAAAAAATAGTAAATTATCTATACACCCCTGGACCTATCGATAACCACGAAAAAACTGGAGGTGAAAGTACACTACCGCGGCTTCAGGCTTCTTTTTTGCTTTTTTCAAGGGTTATTTTCGTAGTTTTAATGTGCATGATTTTGTGAAAAAACAAAAACACCCCCCACTGTTCCACATCCTTTTCTCAGCACCCAAGGGTAAAATAGTATTTTTAGTATGCAAAGAAATCGAAAATATCATCCATGTCCTGGGGGTTAAATTTTTTCGGCCCTAGAGGTAAAATGATAATTTTACTATCGCAATCCACAGTAATGTGTGTCTATGTGAACAATAAAATTCATTATGGTAAATACCCCCATGCCTTTTATTTTATAGTTAATTACCGTGAACAACTAATATAAATTACCTACTTATTCTTGAATAGGTAAAAATTAAGAAGGTTTTTTTTTAATCTTTTCCTAGTCATTAAACAATCATTTAGATATTTATATATTTTTTTAGAATATTATTTTATTCTATAGTCAACAAAATTTAGAATAGTTGATCAATAACTTTATGAACTACTGTATAAATAAAAATAACTTTATTATTCTATACCTTTTAAAATTGTGCCCTATTTCATGTGAGATGACGTGTGGGTGGCTTTTGGTGGTAAGAATATCGCCGATGGTTATTTGTTTTTTTTTCTTTTCCCTTTCCTAACATATAAAATACCCAATTATCCTATCTATGTTTTATTTTTCAATTCTAGTCCTCTTTCTTTTAATTTTTATTTATTTTATTAAAAAAAAATTCTTTTTCAATTTCATCCTTCAATTACAGTTTTTCATTTTTTTTAATTTCAGTCCTCATTTTTTTATTTTTTTTATTTTGTTCATATTCCTTTTATAGTTTTAGTCCTTATTCTTTTAATTTCTTATTTCATTTTTAGTCCTTTTAAAGAAGTTTGTTTATTATTTTAGTCCATCATTTACACTTTATCATTTTTTTTTTATTTCAATCCTCATATTTTTAATTTCGTGCTTATTCCTTATATAGAAGTTTTGTTTTTCAAATTAGTTTTTCAAGTACAAATTCTGAAAACTTTTATCTTTAATTTTGGTAATTTTCTTAATTTTTAATTTTCTTAATTTTTAACTCTTCAATCAAAGTTTTTTGTTTTATTTTTTCGAGTTTAGCCCTCATTCATTTAATTTATTTTTTTTATTTTTTTAAAGTATTTTTCAATTGAATTCAATCCTCCAACAAAAAAACATTCGCCCTCTAATTAATTTTGTTTCACTTCAATTTTTTTATGTAATTCATTTTTTTCTTGGTTTCGTATTTCGACATTTGATTTGTTGGGGATTCGACTTCGAGCAATCTTATCATTTTGTATTAGTGTTTGTTTTAAAAAAATATTTATTTTGTGATTATCTTCATTTTGTATGAGTTTTATTAGAATTTTTTTATGTTTGGTTTTTCAAGATATTATTATAATTCATTTATATATTTTTTTTGATTTTATACAAATGAATTTTATTTCTCAAAATTAAAAAAAAATATTTTTAAAAAATAATATTGTTGTTTTGTTGGGTCGTGCATAATATTGTTTTTACTACTTAGGTTTATTCAATTAGTTTTATTTATGTTTATCTTTTAGGGTGTGGATTTATCTTTTATTGATTTAAATAAATAAGTTTAATAAATATAATCAGGTGAATGTCTTATTTTTTTTATTAAATATCTTGATCTACATTCATCTTTTATTTTTTTAATTTCTCTTTTGGTTATTGTTAATTATTTTATTTATTTATTTATATAAATCGTTATGGATGATTGCATAAGCTTTTCGATGTATTCTTCTTTTGTATGATTGCATAAGTTTTTCTCTTATTAATGATAATACGTTTTTTTTCTGTGATGTTTATATTTCAATGATTTATCATTTTGTTTCATGTCCATCACATTCACAACAAGAGTGAATTCTAGCTTTTGTTTACTTTAAGTCAAGGTTGTCATTTTTTTTTCGATCCACCTGGAATGAACGGTACATTTCGTTCCAATTCAAAAAACAGAACAAATTGGAGCAAATTTTATCTCGATCAAAATTCAGCCTGTTTTGGAAATTCCGCCCATATTCCTACCTGAACGTTCCGGCTTTGTTTTACCCGTTTCGTTTCGGTCAAATAGTATTTTTTAAATAATTAATAGTTTTACAATATCAACCATCTCTTTAATCCAACCATTAGTTTGAGTAAAATGTTACGAGGAGTCTCTTGATATATTTATATATCTTATGTTAAAATTTCAGAGCAATTAGAAAATGTAATGACTTGCGAAATTAGTGATGACATTCTCATAATATTATTATACATGTTCATAAAAATAATTTTATTGTGTCTTTTTAGATTAAATATTTATCAATTTCATTATTGAACAACGAGTTTATTATGGATTGAACTTTATAATTTGATTTGATTTGCTCTATTTAAGGTTATCATGGTCTTATAACGGAGGTTGTTGTTTAAGGATTAAGGCAACTATGCACCTGGGGGGGGGGGGGGGAATTAGGTGTAAATACAACAATCAATGCAATTTTAAAATTAATTACTCTAAAGTAAATTACAATTCCCGCTTGATGAATTCACACCAAGACTTTTACACCACTTGAAGATATGCCCTCTTCAAGATTTTCCTTTTTCCCACTTGAAGATGTACCCTCTTCAAGATTTTTCCTTGGTGATGTTCCCTCACCAATATCAAGAGTTTTATACTCAACTCTCAAGAGTTTTACAAGGATTGTTTTTGTAACACAACAATACACTCTCAATAGTATGGATATTACAAATTAAGATCTATGATCTCTTTATCTCACTTAATAGCACTTAGAATATTTGAAGGTGTTTAAGTGTAGTGAGAATGAGATTTAATACTCTTTGTGTTAGGATATGAAGATTTAAACACAACTTTGAGTATTAATGAGGATTGATGATATGAAGGAGTTTATGCACTACTAATTGCCTTAATATCAGATATATATAAATCTCTTGTTAATTTTGCAATTGAGAGGCCTATATATAAGTTTCAAAGAGAAACTAGCAGGTTCTAGCCGTTTTAGAGCAACTGTCATCTCAAACGGTCGACCGGTTCACAACGGATAAATCAAGTGGTCGACCGGTTCATTTAAAAGCCAGAAAATCAATCTTTTTGACCAAGCGGTCGACCGGTTCAACTTAACATGGTCCAAACGGTCGACGGGTTCACTTGGTAAAAACCAAGCGGTCGATCGGTTCATGCAGAAACCCTATTTTGACAAATTATCTTTTCTGAATTTCTTGAACCGATTGATTATGACTTAAACCTATAATCATCAAACCCTTTTAATGCATGCAATGTGAAGTGTGTGAGTTCATTTTAATTTGTGCTATCAAGTTAGAAATTGAGATTTACATAAAGCACTAAAATGATAACTTATTCTAAGTCTTCACTTGCTTGCATCTTGGACTTCCTGGAATGATTTCTCGTGTAATCCATTATGCTTGTTGATGTATTCTTTGTATAATACCTGTTTATAACTTAATCTCATCCAAGCATATTATTAGTCCATTTTCTTTTTATTGTTATCATCAAAATATATAAAGCATACAAGTATTATATGTCAACAGAGGTCACATATTTGAAAGGTTAACCTAGGTTGACCCAAGTTGATTTAATATATCGTTGTTTCAATATTTTTTAAGATGTCAACTTGATTTTTTTTAGTTAAACTATATTTTTATTATTTTTTCTTGTTATCTTTGAACTCATCAAGTCGGTTAAGTTATATTAGTTCAACTCTAATTTTTTACTTATATTTGAAATTTAAATTGCACAATTCTAAATAGTTTTATTTTTGGATTTGAACTATTTTTTTTTAATTAATATATATATAAACATATACAATACAGCCTTGAAATGGAGAGCTGAAACACTTCAAAAACGAAACATTCTGTTTCAATTGAAAAAATGAAGCACCAACCAAAACGGAATTGACAACCTTGTTTTTTGTTGTATAGTTCTAAGTAGATATCCATGTATTTGGTAACTTAAAAACATTTTCATAATTTAACTTGTAATAGTAATGCTCTAAATTAAATATATGAACTTAATTTGGAATTCCATATATCAATATTTTTTTGTGTGTTTACTTGATTTTATGTTATGTAATGTTGGAATTTATATTAATTGAACATATTTTTTTCTTATTTTATGATTGGTGTGTTGTCCCAGTAGTTGAGATGTTATATTTTGGTATCAGAGCCTCAAACTGTTATTCTAGAGGTTTGAATATTAATATTGTTTTAAAATGTATTTCAGGATGGTTTGCACATTATGAGGACCAAGATGGAACCATTCTCCATATAGGAAAGAAAGTATAAATCACAATAGAAAGGAATCCATTTATTAATATTGCCTCACATATACTTGTAGCATCAATCACTATGAGAGAGGTGAGTCAACAAGACATCAAGATGATTTGGCATCCTATAGAGTTGAAGTGTCTTTACCCGAGATATCATATAGATAATATAAGGTGATATGTCTCCACCAATGACGCCAAAAATTGCACTTAACCCATTTTCTGACCTTGCCTTATGGAATATATGGTTAGGGTTATAGTAGCAAGGATGACTGCGAGAGCCTCAACAAATCTCCTAGGCTAGAAAGGGTGGTCATCATAGTGAAGTAGGTGAAGGATATATGAGAGATGGGTTATGAAACATACTTTAGTGAGGATGATGTTGAGGTTGTTGGGCAATCATTAAGGAAGATAAAGAGAGTTAAGAATTAGATGTAGGTGCCAGAGAAGTCATAAATAAATTGTGCAACCTAATTACTGATTGAAAGTGTCCCTTCTTGGTGGAAGATTATTAAAGAGGGGATTTGTATATCCATCTTGTCAAAGGTGTGAGTAGAGACACCTTGAAGATTGTTCTGCGATACCAAAGATATGTTATATCTGTATGGGAGAAAATGTTAGTATCTAGGGAGAGACTGCTATTATTATGTGAGCACCATCTATAGGAAGAAAGATTGTCCTTGTAGAGTGACCAAAGCAACCTAGGGTCAGAAGGTTAATACTCAAAGTCAACAACAGTCGGTTACTATGGATCAACTAATAAGGTCTCTCTAGTGTGTGAAGAGTGCTAATAGAGGGAGACCTAGATTCTAGAAAGAGAGGACTCGGGGCCGAGTATATCATATGACCCAACATGTTGTTCAAGTTATATTAGGTATAGTTATAGATACATTACAATTAGATATGATGTAAGTCTTTTGCTTTATTTGATCATAAAGTTAGTCATTCCTTTGTAGCATGTATAATTGTGAATAATTTGCATGTGTTACAAAGTTAATTTGGGGTAGGAGTGATAATTAGCACACCTCTAAAAGAGAATCTAAATATTGATGATATATATATATATATATATATATATATATATATAAAGGGGTGATAGGGATCCAGAGGACTTCCATTGCGTTCTGTGTCAAATGGAGAATGAATCTCACGAGCACCTTTTCTTTCAATGCTCCTATGCTAATATTGTTTGGCTGACCATCAACGAGAAGGCAGGTCTCTTTTGGCCATCGACTACCTGGGTTGATCTGATTCATTGGTCCTCTTCTCACAGGTGGAAGAAGAATTCCGAGAGGCATCTTATAGCTCGGCTCATCCTTGCGGCAGTGGTTTACTACATCTGGTTAGAAAGGAATAATCGTATATTCAATAATACGTATAAATCTGCTGCTAATCTTTCAGAAGAAATTTTCCAGCTCCTTCGGCTCCACATCTCAAATTTGTCGCTCAAATACCCTCTTTCTGAAGTTATTAAAGTTCGATGGAATTTAAATGAAGATTTGAATGCTGAGATGGCTAGAGGCCTTGTTGGAAGGCAGTCTATCTAAGTTGTGCTGGTTTTCGGTTTTCTATTGGGCCTCCAGCCCAGTCCGCTTGGGTTCTCATTCCTGAGCTGTGGTCTCCTTTTTCGACCTAGTTTGAAAGGCAGCCTGTATAAGCCTGTGGGATTCGGTTTTCTGTTGGGCCTCCAGTCCAGTCCGCTCGGCCTTTCCTTTTTGAGCCATTTTGCACGCTTGGTCTCCCGCTAGAGGCCTGAGGCGTTACTGGCCTTCTATCCGCTTGATCGAGGTCCCCAGCGTTTGGGTTCTGTTTGGGCCTTCGCCCTCCTATTTTCGTTTTTGCTTTGTAGGCCTGTAAGGCCATTTTCCTTTTTGCTTTGTTTTTTTTTCTTTCTGCTTAGGCTCAAGCCCGTCTGTGGTGTCTTGGCTTTGCAAATCTCTGTACATTCTCCCCTCTTCTTTTAATATTCCAAATCGTTCCAAAAAAAAATGAGTTTATTACGGATTGAACTTTATAATTTGATTTGATTTGCTCTATTTAAGGTTATCATGGTCTTATAACGGAGGTCACATATTTGAAAGGTTAACCTAGGTTGACCCAAGTTGATTCAATATATCGTTGTTTCAATATTTTTTAAGATGTCAACTTGATTTTTTTTAGTTAAACTATATTTTTATCAATTTTTCTTGTTATCTTTGAACTCATCAAGTCGATCAAGTTATATTAGTTCAACTCTAATTTTTTACTTATATTTGAAATTTAAATTGCACAGTTCTAAATAGTTTTATTTTTGGATTTGAACTATTTTTTTAATTAATATATTTAATTATATATATAAACATATACAATACAACCTTGAAATGGAGCGCCAAAACACTTCAAAACTGAAACATTCTGTTTCAATTGAAAAAACAAAGCACCAACCGAAACAGAATTGACAACCTTGTTTTTTGTTGTATAGTTCTAATTAGATATCCATGTATTTGGTAACTTAAAAATATTTTCATAATTTAACTTGTAATACGAATGCTCTAAATTAAATATATGAACTTAATTTGGCATTCCATATATCAATATTTTGTGTGTTTACTTGATTTTATGTTATGTAATGTTGGAATTTCTATTAATTGAACATGTTTTTTTCTTATTTTATGATTGGTGTGTTGTCCCAGTAGTTGAGATGTTACATTTTGGTATCAGAGCCTCAAATTGTTATTCTAGAGGTTTGAAAATTGATATTGTTTTAAAATGTATTTTAGGATGGTTTGCACATGACGGGGACCAGGATGGAACCATTCTCCATATAGGAAAGAAGTATAAATCACAATAGAAAGGAATCCATTGATGGATATTGCCTCCCATATACTTGTAGCATCAATCACTATGAGAGAGGTGAGTCAACTAGACATCAAGATGATTTGGCATCCTATAGGGTTGAAGTGTCTTTACCCGAGATATCATATAGATAAGATAAGGTGATATGTCTCCACCAATGACACCAAAAATTGCACTTAACCCATTTTCTGACCTTGCCTTATAGAATATATGGTTAGGGTTATAGTAGCAAGGATGACTGTGAGAGCCTCAACAAATCTCCTAGGCTAGAGATGGTGGTCATCATAGTGAAGTAGGTGAAGGATATATGAGAGATGGGTTATGAAACATACTTTAGTGAGGATGATGTTGAGGTTGTTGGGCACTCGTTAAGGAGATAAAGAGGGTTAAGAATTAGATGTAGGTGCCAGAGAAGTCATAAATAAATTGTGCAACCTCATTACTGATTGAAAGTGTCCCTTCTTGGTGGAAGATTATTAAAGAGGGGATTTGTATATCCATCTTGTCAAAGGTGTGAGTAGAGAGACCTTGAAGATTGTTCTGCGATACTGAAGAGATGTTATATATGTATGTGAGTAGAGACACCCTGAAGATTGTTCTACGATACCAAAGATATGTTATATCTGTATGGGAGAAAATGTTAGTATCTAGGGAGAGACTGCTATTATTATGTGAGCACCATCTATAGGAAGAAAGATTGTCCTTGTAGAGTGACCAAAGCAACCTAGGGTAAGAAGGCTAATACTCAAAGTCAACAACAGTCGGTTACTATGGATCAACTAATAAGGTCTCTCTAGTGTGTGAAGAGTGCTAATAGAGGGAGACCTAGATTCTAGAAAGAGAGGACTCGGGGTCGAGTATATCATATGACCCAACATGTTGTTCAAGTTATATTAGGTATAGTTATAGATACATTACAATTAGATATGATGTAAGTCTTTTGCTTTATTTGATCATAAAGTTGTCATTCCTTTGTAGCATGTATAATTGTGAATAATTTGCATGTGTTACAAAGTTAATTTGGGGTAGGAGTGACAATTAGCACACCTCTAAAAGAGAATCTAAATATTGATGATATATATATATATATATATAAAGGGGTGAAAATATATATTAATAATAAATATATATTTACATAAATATAATAATATCACATGTAACCAACCAATTGACTAAATAATATGTTAAAGTAAGACATTCAACTTTTCATTTTCTCAATTAAAACCTGTTCATTGCCTGCTAGTAATGGTGATTTTACCATGCCCTATAGCGATCTTGTAAGGAAAATTGTTAAATGGAGAAATTTGGAGGCCACAGAGCTTCAAATTCATCGGTCTCACAGCTCACCAGCTGAGGCCGCTCGGGAATATGCATTCGATTTGCACTTTATTCATCTAGCTGGCATGAGTGGAGGATGCTTATGAAACAACAAATACATCATTAATTCTAAAAGTGTAATCTTCTTAGCTGCTTTTATTATTCATCTCACAGATTTCATGAAACCCTCTTCTCTTGTTCAGTGATAATCACTCTTTCATATCATAGAACTTACTTTCAACTCCCATGATCAGTGCTCTATTTGAAAAACTGACAGCTACAGCTGCTAATATAACTACACCTTTCCTGTTTCTTTCGGAACAACCCTCTAGAAAGGTAAAGCTCTCATTCCAGGCGTGGAGTGTTGCTGTGCTTAAACTGCCACGAGCTGCCTCACATTCATGGGGAATGCATATTGTTTTGGCCCGTCAAAGATAGCATCAACGAGAATGGCGGCAGTAGCCTCTGTAGGATGATAAAGATCCCAGAAAACATGATCTCTCCTACTGGGGCAATATTTTGCAACGGGCAGGCATGGAATCTGGGCGTTCAACTTCCCACGCCCACAGCAAGCAGCTTTAGCCTCGGCAAACCCTGACCAGAAAGAGAAATAGTCGATTAGATAATTTGCCTGCATGGTTAAGATGATTCAGACTAACTCGTGAAGAATGCATGCTTGCTGCGTACCATAGGTTGCTGGATTTTGAATGATATTGAGCAACAAGGTGTAGGTGTCGAAATAGGAATAGGATATGGCAGTGAGATTTGATTTCAATTCTCGCAGCATCGAGTTTAGCCCTTTATTGTATGAAACAGCCATGAGATTACTGCCCTCGTTGCATCCATGATCTGTTTGGTTCTTAATCCTTTGTGCTGGAATGCATCCGATTGGTCCAATGCCAGCAAATACAAATTTACGTGCACCAGAAGCGTACAATCTCTGCTCAGCAAGTGATCATGGAGTTACTTAATAATTAAAGCTGCGGAAACAAGGTGCTCCTATGTATGATAGAGTAATTATGAAGCGTAAGCAAAAGGGATTATATTTAATGGATCAAGTTTTTGTAAAGTAACCATTTTACCAAAAAATTAAGCAATTAGGTGAGGTCAAATGATATAATTTATATTATTCTCTAATATATTTCCTTAAGTAAAAGTATTTAGGCTTGAAAGTTGCATATACTCATACCTCTTTGTGTCTGGTTTATATTATTCTTTAATATACCCCCTCAAGTGAAAGCTCTTGGGTTTGAAACTTGCATGGGTCCATACCTCTTTATGCTTGTTTTTTCATCGAATAAAATATGGGTGGTGAGATTCAAACTCTTAATCGTTGGGTCAATGAAGCTTTAATACCATGTTAAAGAATCATATCATCTAAATGAGACCACATGATATGATTTATATTATTCTCTAGGTATTAATGAGAAGAAAAGGTTATCTGGCATAGCATTAGAAGAGAGAGATCGGTATATCAGACTAGTGGGGTGCTTGGAAATGTGTTTGGAAAATATTTTTGAAAAATAATAATAATAAAAAATTATTTTTATTTTTTATTTTAAATTAAGTTTTTTGGTGTTTTTAAATCATTTTGATGTGCTGGTATCAAAAATTAATTTTAAAAAATTAAAAAAAAATAATTAATACATTTTTAAAGGATAAACACTTTCAAAAGCAACCAATCACACTCCCAAACAAGCACTAAATACCTTAAGCAGGCCTTTGAGTGTAAGGACCATCGAATCCACGTATTGTTGTGGGGTGCTTTCCTTTTGGAGATCAGACGAACCAGAGTAATCGAAGATATCATTGCTACCAATGACAATGGCAAAGAGTGATTTAGACAGGCTCTTCTGTGCGCCAGACAATCCTTGCTGCTGGATCAGATTGTCGTATACTGATTCATAGTAGCCAACTTGTTTAGTTAGTGGTATAGATTGACCCTGTTTGAAAAGAAAAGAAAAAATCAGTAAGAATATAAAACTGAAAGCAACCACCACATATATTTTAATGTTTTTTACAATGTTTTTAATAGTCCATCTTACAAATGGTCAAGAAAGTTCCATAATCTGAAGAGGTAAAGAGATTGTAAAGGGAATTAACTATTCCAAATAGAAAATCATGGATCAGGTTATGTTTTAATATACCAGTGTTCGATCTGTGCCATTAAAGATCCCCGCACCACCAGAGGCGAAGCTGGCACCGGTCATAAAGGAGGAGGTGCTCTTCGGCGAGACTGAGAGGTACGCCGGTGAAGTAGGTAAGCCCACCTTTTGAGCTGCAAAATTTATATATATATATTTTTAAATAATACAAAGAACCATCCAGAAAGCAGAGTCCTACTGTTTTTTTAATCAACAGAGCAACTCGATCTACGGTTGCTTCGGTTACTTGCACAGAATTAGTATTGTACATTCTTGTAAGGTTGACGATTCTGTTTCGGTTGATATTTTGTTTTTTTAATTAAAATGAAATATTTTGGTTTCGAAACGTTCGATGACGTTAAAATTAGCTTAAAGATATTGGAAAAAGTGATGCTAGCTAGCTAAGATTAATTGGGATTTGTTAATTAGATTGCAAGCAAACATCTTCTAATTTCTATACATGCATGCATGAAACTCACCAAGGAAATCTGCTGCGTTCTTTCCATTGCTAAACCTTCCCGTAGCTTTCTTCGTAGGAAAATCGATGCCGTTGTGAGGAAAATTTGCTTTGGCAACCGACACTGGGAGTTTATTGTTGTTCCCCACGTCCACCAGGGAGTCACCAAAAACAAATATGGCAGGCACCATTTGAGCGCTGGCGAATTCGAGGCTCAAGATTAGGGCAAAACCAATCAAGAAACTCAGAAAAAATGCTTTGTTACCCATTTTCCTAGCTACTAACAAAAGCATGCTTCCCAAGAGTGTGTGTGTGTCTATATATATATATATATATGAATGTCCTGGAACGATCTCTTGTTTTTTTTAAGGCCTGTTTGAGAGTACGGTTGCGGTAGTTTTTCAAAGTGTTTTTCGTGCCGAAATACATCAAAATAATATTTTTTTATTTATTAAAAATCATTTTTGACATCAGCATATCAAAATGATCTAAAAACACTATAACATATTCATTTAAAATAAAAAAAAATCAAATTTCGGCAAAACACCGGTTGAAACGCAAAGCCAAATAGGCTCTTAGTGTGTAAAGAAGATATTAAAAGGGATGCTGCGTGAGAGTAAGGGCAACTACACCGGTTTTAAATTATAAATGTTACTATCATAAAGGTCGACTTGGTTGTTTTATTTCGAATCTGCCAATTGTTCACTTCACGAAAATGATGTATGTGGGTGAGTTTCTATTTTATTTTATTTTGTAAGAAATTCAATGTCAAAGTGATTGATCCATTTGCCTGCCATCATTTTTCAGTGGTCCTTAATGCCTCAGTGTACCCTGCAACACGTACTGTTCTTGCTGGTGGATTTCATCTGTAACTGCGTTCACAAGGCTGGATCAGAAATTAGAATCCCGTCAGTCTTCAATCTCTTCTTTAATCTTGTTCTTTTACAAATATCCATATAAGCGGTATTAGAGAATGATATAAAATATATTATAGGACTTTACCTAAAAGCTTAAGTTTTTAGGTGAGATAGTTCATTAACATGGTATCAGAGCTTTGTTGACCCAGCGGTCACGAGTTTGAATCTCACTATCTTTATTCTATTTGATAAAAATCAAACACAAGGTAGTATGCTAGAAAATAATATAAAACATATTTTGAGATTTTACATAAAAGCTTAAACTTTTAGGTGAGATGGTTCCTTAATAAGTGGGTCTCATGAGCTTATCCTTTCTTGTTTGGAGTAAGGGTATCATTTTTCTTTCACTTTTAATCAACAAACAAACATCAAATTACGTTTTTTTGTAAGAAAATAATAATCTAACACTAGAATACATGTTAATTCAATCCCCACAATATATTTTTTTAGATTTGATGAAACCTTATTTTCCTTTAGTCATTCTTTATGTATGCAGGATAAGTAAGTAAAACTCCTGCAATTTCAGATTCTTATAAATTGAGCACGTCCTGACTCAAACTTAAAACCTGCAAGGCATATCTCAAACCCTTTGATGCAACATTATGCTACTTTTTTTTTCAGATTCAAGAAAACCTCACTCTCTTTTAGTTACTTTTTGCGAGGCTAAGTTAAACGAGCAAAACTTTAACTGTTTCAGGCTATTAAAAGTTAAACACGCTCTAACTCGAACTTAAAATCTGCAAAACAGATCTCAAACTCTTTAATGTCACGTCAATCGAGACCCCCCCTCCATACTTTGTCGAAGTATCAGTAGCTAAATGTGGTTGCTGCATAGTATCGGTCAATGTTTTACTCTGCTTCAATTTTGATTGTGCAAGAATGCATGGGCGTCCGGTAACTAACAGATGTGTATATGGAATCAATCAAATTTCCAAACCATGTCGGCTATTACTGTTAAATGGAATCCAACAAGAATTGATGGGTCCTATCTTGTACCCACCTGGGAGGAAGTAGCCAGAAGTTTATGCTACGACGAAAAGTCTCAGCTTTCACAGTTAAAGACGGCCAAGAAAGATTTTTCATGTTTTATATCTCCTCTAGATTTTTATTTTGCCTGGCGCTAATTATATAGCTAATAATTTTACAAAATAATGCGAGAAAAACATGTGATTTCGTGACTTGAATTTAAATTTTGGATATTCTGGGGAGTTTATTTTAAATAGATATGGTAATTTGGATTTCAGTTGTCTTAGAATTTGCCTTAATTATAAAGAACGTTTTCAGGTCAGCAATTAGTATGGCATCCTTGTATGGATTCCCCATCCTCCATACAAAAATACAAAAATCTCGAGCTCAAATATATTTTTTTAGGCGTTGTGAAGGTAAATAAACAGTTAATAACCCTCCATATTATAGGAAACCTTTTAATACAAAAACAACTCTTTTAGGGGCCAAAATCTTCTTTTATGATCACTTTTTCTCTCTAAAATGAATTCTCATGTCAATCTCCTATCTTTTAATTCTACTCTCCCTATTAAAACAATATGCAATTAGAGGTTAACTTGGGCTCAAAAGGCCAAATCATGCAAAAACATTTGGAAGACTAAAGTGAAAACTACAAAAACAATACACTACTCCAATCCATAGTATGTTTTGCATAATAAATCCAAAAACTAATCTCTTTTAATATAATGTATAATTTAAAAAGTTTAGAAGGCTTCATTGAGTGAATGACCAAGTGACTACTTGTTGGATTTTTTTTATTTTTTAGATTTAACATGTAGTGGAGTTTTTCTAACATTAGTCTACTTGTTTTCTTGGATAAGATAGATGACCAAGAGTTACTATTCTAAAGTATAATTTATTTGTTAAGGTTAACTCTAGGCTGGTTTTTTTTTTTTTATCTCTTATACCACACAAATTTCTCTCATCATTTTTAACATTTTTTTTTACTTTTTACTTTTTACTTTACATTTTTTTTTCTCACAATTTGACTTTTTTACCTTTTAATTTGTTAGTTATTTATAACTTTATATTTTATCTTTTATACAATTTACTTTCATAAGCTTATTATATTCTTTACAATTTCTTCATTTGTTTATTTTTACTATTTCATTTAATTGTTTAGTTTTACAAGCTTTTAGTTTGTTATTGCTCTTAATTTTATGGGAATATAATGTTTTCTCTTTTAGATTTATTGTTTTTTTTTTCAATGTTTCGATTTAGCTCATAGCAAGAATGATCTTCTAGTTTCATTATTATTGATTTGTGATGCTTTGTAAACCCTTTAGTTTCCTTTATAAATAAGTATATCTTAGTACTAGAGTAAAAAATATTTGATTTTAGGTTGTTTAGATAGTTTGAGAAAATATTACATGAAAATCAAATCTTTTTTTGATGTTTGATCAACTCTTTAAGGCCAGATTATCGCTAAATACAAGTATCTAATTGTCCGACCTCTAAAAATAATCTATATGGATCATAAAATTATAAATCTATGATTTTAATTCTCTAAAAAAACATTTTTAGGAAAGAATGATTCGTATGCCTTAGGCACTAGCTCTTTGTTTTTGTGTTTTTATGTATTTTGTACCTTATATACTTATAAAAATATAAGACATGACACTCTTTTTATAAAGAACCTAAAAATCTTATAAATAGTAAAAAATCACTTCTCTCTAAGAACATCACACTATTTAGAATTGTTAAAGAAATTTATACAGGCAAGTCCTTACTTGATTTTTCTAAATTTAAAATTGTATCCATTATATAAATTACATTATAATTTTTAATTTATAAAACTTTTATAGAATCAATTCATACTTGATTAATCATTTCAATTAATATTTTTACTTATGATTGATTCAAATATAGATCAAAATCCTAATAAAAATAGAATTAAAATAAGATGAGTAATTTAATCTGTTGATTGATTTATATTTGAAGATCATATGCAATATCTAAGAACGCATCATGATTCTTTAAATATTAGAAAATTCATAAATAATTTAACTTAGTTTTTAGTGACTAGTTTTGCAGTTTAATTAATATTTATTCATCAAGATTGTTTTAATTTGAAAATTTGAGAATGTAATGTGTTTGCTTTGTCGAGATATATTTGTTTTCAACATTTAAACTATTAATTCTTTAAATAAAATTATCTCTTTTTTCAAAAATCATCCCATATTGCAATGCTATTAATCCTATTTAATGAATCAATAATTTTAAATGTTATTCGAGAAAGGGTGGAATTGTGTCCTAATCATAACTTCCATATATATATATATATATATATATATATATATATATAATCACTAATTTCTTTCATTAAATCCCAATTTGAATAAATTACAAAATTAAAAAAGTTTTTAATGTGCAGTTGTGTATCTAGCACTAAATCTATGACCTTTTAAATTAAATGTGCTTTGACTAAAATAATATCAGAATGAGTGACCTCCATTGTAAAGCTGGAGTCGTGTATCTAGCACTTAATCCTATATGAACTTTTAAATTAAATGTGCTTTGACTAAAATAATATCAGAATCAGTGATCTCCACTATAAAAGTGGATTTTTTTTTTATCTTGATTTGGCTCTTATTTTCAATTTATAAATAACATTTTTTTCACAATATTTTAAAAATATTTTTGAAAAAAAATAAAAATTTATATTTATATTTTTAAATTAATAGTTTTTGATAGTTTTAGATCATTTTCATATGCTGATGTTAAAAATAATTTTTTAAAAGAATAAAAAAATATTATTTTGATATATTTTTTAATTAAAAAATATTTTTAAAAACAATTTTAACCACAATTTCAAACTAACAGAACATCTAGAAGCATGTTCACACTCAGGGTCCTTCAACTAGTAAAGAGATTTTTGACACTGCGTTTCAAAAATATTTTAAAAAAAATAAAAAAAAATTATTTTTATAATTTACTTTATTAATTTTCTTGGTGACTTTAAATTATTTTCATATACTAATATAAAAAATAATTTTTAAAAAATATGAAAATATCAATTTAATATATTGTTTTTAAGAAAATAACATGAGTACACTCCAAACCGTCACTAAATACGAAGTATTTCATGCAAAAACCAAGGAACCTGCGCTCTGGCTGAGGGGGCCGACCACGACCTGTACACCACAAACAAAGGAGTGGCTCTTCGAGTCCATGATATTTGCTATCATCATCATCATGTTTGTCTTTCTTTCTTTTGGATATTAATGGAGTTTGTTTAGACTTTTATTTTTGTCCATTTTTACTTCCTTGTCTTCTTTGAATTAAAAAATACAACTACGTGGTGCCGTGTAAACAACCCAGCAAAGGATCAACACATACCGACTTCACCGCAACTCTATAACTGATTCCCATTTGCAACCCAACAAAGGTCTTCTTTCAATATTGTTTGTCATTAAATTTTAAAATCATTTTCTTAAAAAAAAAATTATAAATTAATTTTTTAGTGTTTTTATATAATTTTCATGTGTTGATGTTAAAAATAATATTAAAAAAATAAAAATATATTATTTTAATATATTTCTAAATTAAAAAACACTTTAAAAAACAATCTTAACTACAATACGAAACCGGTTTAGGCATAACTCTTCGCTTCCCATTTGCAAACGGGGGACAGGGCGATTGCTTCACAATTAGTCTGTCTCCTTGCCTAGGAAAAGTGATCCGCTTGGTTATTAGTCCAGCCAGGAATTCCAAAAGGTTCGAACACAGAATTCAGTGTAAAAATTATTGAGAATGGGTGTTCGATTTTTTTTAATAAAAAAATATTGTCTTGAAATTGTTTTTAATTAAACTATCTTTTCTAGTTATTTAGATTGCCTTTTGTAATGTGCCAAACCTTTTAATGGAATTTGCATGTTTTAAATAAATATTAGACAATGCCCCCGCGCTTCGCCGCGGGCGGCACAATATTTTTTTCAATGTAAAAAATATTTATTGTGTTTATTTTTTTTATTATAATATAACTTTAGCTAAAATAATAAATCTGTGCAGAATTCATGTCAAGTGCAAGTTTTCTATAAAATATATGAAGATAAAATCGATATAAATTTAAATAAAGAAGCATAAATTTATCATCATCATTAAAAAAGCAAGAGAAGTCGGATATCTGAATTATTCAGTTCACTGTATTAAGATTAGTTCAATTCAATTTAAATAAAACAAAAATAAAATATAAATTGTGAAAATACCCACAATAATAAAATTTACAAAAATAAGTTGTTAATTTTCTATCAATAAAAAGACGAAAACATAGATTGAAAATTCATCCTGATGTTATTGCCATTATCATTGCTATAAAAGCTAAAATTGTTACTAATATTACTGTCAAAACAATTGAAATAATTAAATTGCTCTGGAAAAAAAAAAGAAAAAGATTTTTATAAAAAAACAATAAAAAAACAATAACTAAAATTATCATTATCATTGCATACATAATAAAATCATAACAATCATATAATCTAAAGAAGAAATAAAGAAAGAGAAAAAAAAAACGAATAAAGGGAAAAATAGAGTAATATTACTTTTAAAATGATCACCGATATAAATTTAAATTTAAGGAAAATTTAAAAAAAAAATCAAAAGATTTTTATAAAAAAATAATAACTAAAATTATCATTATTATTGCGCAAATAATAAAATTATAAAAATTATCTAATCCAAAGAACAAATAAAAATAAAAGAAAACATCTAGCCATGGCACCCGCGCCTTGTCGCGGTTGAAATCATATTTTTTTGAATGTAAAAAAATATTTATTATGTATGATTTTTTTTTATCATAGCATAAATTTAGAAAAAATAATAAATCTGTATATAATTTTTATGAAGTGCAAGTTTTGTATAAAATATATAAATTTTAAATGAATATAAATTTATTTGTTTAGTAGGTTTCAATGAAATAACCAGTATAAAATAAGTTGTAATTTTCTATCCACAAAAAGATGAATACATAAATTGAAAATATGTTTTTATGTGATTGTTATTATCATTACTATAATAGTTAAAATTATTATCAACTTTACTGTCAAAACAATCTCAATAATAAAATGATTTGGAAAAACCATTAAAAAAACAACCACTGAAATTATCATGATCATTGCATAAATAGTCAAATCATAAAAATCACCCAATCCAAAGAAAAAATAAAGAAGCAAAAAACAAAACAAATGAACAAAGAGAAAAAATGAGCAATATTAATAAAAAAGCAATTCAAGTAATTAAATTGCCCTGAAAAATTATTACAAATAAGCAAAATATTTGTATAAAAAATAAAAAAATAATAAATTAATAAAAAAGAAGAAAAAAAATGAATTAAAAGAAAATAAAAAAATTAAAAGAATAAGGGCCGAAATGAAAAACAACATATATTAAATTAATTCCAATTGAAGGATAAAATCAAAAAAAAATATTTGGAGGACCAAAAATAAATAATGCAAACTGCTGCCATTTTATAAAAAATCAGAAGAAGAGGGACTGAAATCAAACTTTGTATATATTACCAATTTCAATTGGAGGACCAAATCAAAGAAATCAAAACATCCGTACTGGAATAATTGAAGGAATAAAAAATAAATACAAAATCAAAAGTATAAGGACTGAAATAAAACTTTTGTATATAATCAGTTTTAATTGAAGGGCACAATTGAAAACAATAAGACTTTAATTTGAATAAATCAGTAATAAAAACGAAATCAAAACCTTAGGGACCAAATGGAACTTCACACCAACATCAGGGACCTGATCTGAATTTGGGGGCGGCAGGAGAGAGAAAAGGGACGTCAGAGAGAAAATCGTCTGCCGCGGCCTAGTCGGAAATCGGTGGAGGGAACGCGCCGCGACGGCGGAGATAGGACCTTCAGGCGCATCTTCTGGCACGACGGAAGTAAATTTTGGACGCCGGGAAGAAGGCGCACGCGCCGCCTAAAAGGCGCGTCTGCGGGGAACCCCGCTGGCGCGGACCGGCGACGCGCCAGTCGCCCGAGCGTAAATATAATAAAATAATGGGTGAATGACCGATACGCCCCTGACCCCACCCATAATTACGAAAATACCTGATGGGAAAGGACGGCCCTGCCCCCGTCTCCTGTTAGCTATTTTGTCGTTTTCCGTGCCCATTTTCGTCTGCACACTATGTAAAAAAAGATTGTAAAACCGAGAGAGCCCCTGCCACTATGCACTATTTTGTCGTTTTCGGGGGCTATAATCGGCAAGGCACTGTTCACAGGCAGAAAAGACAAAAAAAAATGTAGACATACACCCGCGAAGCACCGGGACAAATTGCGAGTCCACAGTGCTTTGTGTCTTGCGCTACAGTGAATTTCTCTACAGTGAATATGCAACGCGTTTTATATATATAGTAATATTTATGAAAAATAGGGAGATTGTTCTCTTTGCTATAATATATTATAAGGAAATCATCAAGATCACCTCTCCAAAAGAAAACAATTTCCATAGGTATGTGATACATAATTTATACTTACAAATTAGTGTGGTAATCACATCTTATAAATTACACGTATAAAATAGTTTACAATTATAACAATTAATTAATAATAGATAGGAAAGGCTAGATAGCTCGATTATCATTTTATGAGGTTTGAGGCTTTTAAGAAGATACGTGTAAAACACATAAGATCACACAAATTACTATAAGTAATTACATTATAAGTAATTATATTATGTATTATTTTTTTTAATTTAATACTTCTTCATCAACCATTGATGGACTCTTCTTTTCCATTAAATACATTTAACTATTGTCATTACACATGTAAACAAGTCCTTGATTTACCATATATTACATAACTCATCTCAATATATTTTTCACTCATGTCTTTTATGTTTATTTAATTCATTGTAATGTTAAATAAGCTCATGATATTATTTAATTTAACAAAACCCTTAATTCATACCACATTTTATTTTTTTAATTACCATCATTTGCCTTCTCAGCCTTCCTAAACATGATTTCATTTGTTGGCTCATCTCATCATCCATTTATATCATTATGGGCTTATCAATAACACTTTCAGTCTTAATGTCTATTATGTCTATCAAAGCTCAATCATATGTATTTTTAAACTCAATGAAGTTCTAGATATTTTGGCTTGAACATATATTTCTTCCATTCTCATACACTTCACACCTATCCAACTTCTTTACTAATTCTGTTTTATCTTAAGTATTTCTTAAACTCATTTATGGTAGATTCCAATGCTTTTTTCTCAACTTAAATATATCTTATATCCATCGATTAAAGTTCCAATATTTTTCCAACTCAATTATTTCTCATGTCTTTTTATGACACATTACAATATATTCCAAATGTAAATATTTCATGTGGCATGTCGTCGTGCAGCGTCCGGGAGGCGGTGTCAGGGAGTCGCCACCTAGTCATTGAGGGTCGCTAGGAAAACCTAGTTGGTCTGATCAGAGATTAAAAGGTAGAAGACTAGTTGCGTACAGAAAAGATATACCTGAGATAAGTTGCATTACATGTTTTTGATGTGATCAATGTTTTGATAGGTAGTATTTATTATGTGCTCGTATACCTAAAAAATATATTGGGAAAAAGATCAATGTAGATACCTTAAAAGGACCATCTATTCTAAAAAAATGGATGGTTTTTCCGCAACTTATATCATACGAAATATTCAGATTAAAAATCGGTAACCGCTCAGAATTACTCTGAGAATTTTTTGTTTGTTTTTAGATATTTAAATATTAGCCTATTTATAGATCCAACATTTATTATCTGAATTTATACTATTAATTCTCGTGAATTAAGTTTGTGAATTATTTAACTTATGCCAAATTCTTGAAGATTTAATAACTAGTTATTAAATCTTAAAACTCATGCAAAAACATATTTTTTGGTTTTTCATATGAAAATACTAAACGATGCTTCTTTTTGTATTTTTTTAGGCTTTGGTTGTATGCAATAAAACATTTTTTTTGCATATTAACATGAAATAAAATAAAATACAACTCACACACCCATTCTTTTTTATTATTAATAATTTTGTTACACAACTAAATATCAAACATGTTTACTAATAAAAAAACAATAACAATTTAAATAAAATTTAATTACACACTTTAACATATAAAAATACAAAAGGGACCCAAAAACAACTTTTACATTCATTGTTCATATAAATGACAATGTTGGGAAGTTCTGGAAGAATCTTTTGTTTATTGGATTATATGATCCATTTCCATATTCGAACGTTTACTTTCACTAATTCTCTTAGGAATTCCTAACTCTTACTTCTAGCCTCATAACCCTCACCATTGCAATGGGGTTGACATTTAGAGGGTGTTTGAGAGTGTGGTTGCAGTTGTTTTTGAAAGTGCTTTTTTGTTTAGAAATACATCAAAATGATTTTTTTTTTATTTTTTAAAAATTATTTTTGACATCAGTACATCAAAATAATCTAAAAACATCAAAAAAAAATTCATTTAAAATGAAAAAAAATCAAAATTTGGTCAAACGATGGTTCAACCGCTTAGCCAAACAACACTTAAAATACTAGGCCAACCTTTGCGGCTTATTCAAACTTTTACACATTAAATTTCACCATTGCTATCATTTTTCATTTTCTTAGATCCAATGTTTCACCGTCATGGTCCATTTAATTCTCATAAATCATTTCCCTGCACTATATGTGTATTTTGCCTATCATTAATTCCATTATAATTAATCACATCTTTTTTTCAATATATTTTACATTATACTAGCATATATCCAAAATAATAAGGCCACTAAATTTATTAATTCTAGGCCTTACTTTGTCTTAACAATATTTTCCCATTAACAAAGTATTCAAACCTTTAGTCCATATCCATTCCAAACGCACATCTATAATATAAAAATCTTATTCCTAAAACTTCTTTTCTAAAACATATCTCTCATATCATTTTTCTCATTTCTTAGTTTAAGAGACCTATTTAAGCCGCAATTTAAGACTTTTACCCCTGGTTGTCAAAATCACGATTTTCAACATGAATTGGAAGATGCTTCTGAACTCAGATGGTAAAATCAGAATAGTAAAATCGTATTTAAAATTTACCATACAAAAATCGTAAAATTACAATTAAAATCGTGTAGGTAGAAAAATCATAAATATTTTTTTTTAAATACAATATAATATAATTATGGCCATAAAATTTTATTAGTTAAGGTTTATAACAATTATATCATTATATTAGCTATCAATAATATGAACTATTGATGAAATTATAGTTTAATAAGAAAAATTCAAGAGGATATTTAAAAATAAATTAAAAAGAGAACCTATTAAATTGATCTGGGGCAACTTAGGATATCCTGTAAAATTCACACCCTGGATCATGAGACCATGAAAACCTAAGAGAAAGTAAATCAACCAAATTATGAACCTTTATATAATAACCCTCACTAGATAAGCAATTCTCCCATACCATCTCTCAAAAAAGGTCTCATATATAGAGCCTAAGACTAACATAATTTTTTCAAAGTAGTCGCTACCTAATATTACAGTGACCCTAAAAAAAAATAATGGTTTGCAAAAATTTAGGTAAGGAGACTGGTTATGCATGAGAAAGACATATCCCTCTCAATGCACATTGTCAACCCCTATTATACATATATATAACCTTGGGGTGACTCATGTCCACCCAAGACTTCATTCAACAATATCCATAATAGATTCATACCAATTAACATAATGGTATAATTCAATACGTTATCATGACAAGGAATAATAAATGTCAATAATAGAAGATAAAATCTATATTCATACTTTAAAAATAGAAAACAAAATCCTTAAATTCTTATATTAACTATGTAAGATTGATGTCATCTGTATCATTATAAACTTAAGGGAATGAGAATAACATTCAAACTGAATAGTTCTAGAATTTATTTATTACAATCCTTCATGGTTAACATAAAACAATAATAAATATAAAAACTCTATAGCTAAATAAAAACATCTAAAATCCTATAGTTACAACTAGTGATCATGCCAGCTAGTTTGAAGGAGTATACAAAGAACATGTCAACAGTAAACATATCAACAATTTAGAATAAAAATCATATCAAGAAATCATGGTACTAATAGATCATGTAGAAGTTTAAATATCTTTTCACAAAATACACATAGACTTTGTTGAAATATCTTTCACTAGAACATTTCCCTTAACATCAATTAAATGGTAATAACATTCAATCAACACCTTTTACTCCAAAACAATCAAACACACAAGTCCCAAGCTCTGGTGAAACTCCTTTATTTAACATTAGACACAAAAATATTGTTTTCCACCCAAGAAATACCAATAGATATACTTAACATTAAGGATTATCATAACAATCCTTTGAAAACCACCTTTAAAAGTTCATTGTTATAAACAACATCTAGACCTTCTCTTAACTTGGCTTTCATGCATAGGATGTATGAGCAACATCTTTCTAGTCTCCACTCATGCAACTAACTATAAAATTGTTCATTGCCTCCACATCTATGGTCGATATATTAACTTTTAAAATAAAGTCCTTCATTTCTCATGGCCAACTTGATGCTAACAGCTTGGGTTTCTATTCATGTGGCCAACACCCACACATAAAATGCACCCATCTTGACTTCCAAGAAAATTTGACCTTAGCCCCATACATGTGGCCGACTAGTTTATATATAAACCATATTCATCTTGCCCTCCAAGGAAGTTTAACCTTATTCCCTACTCAAGTGGCCAACTATTGTACACAAATCATATTCTCATGATTCCATGATTTTAAATTTATTAGGCTAAGCCTTAATCATAGGGTTGTTCTTTCATTCATCATCCCAAATGTTCTGTGAATAATAACCTCACAGTTTAAGCCCTACCAATATGGTCGACTCATGTACCCTACACTTCTCTAAACAAATCTTCACATCAAGATTTCACAAGTTTTTATCATTCCATGACACATTGTACAAATCAACAATTATAATAATACAGCTTATAATATTTTTTGTAAAGTAAAAGGTTGAGGTGACAATAACCTATATTTTCCTCTCACTGGTCTTATTCAACTTGTTTAGGGTCGCAAACAATACCTTGATTGCATCACACCAAGCCTTACATCAAACTTTCTCCTTAAAGAAAAGTGCACATCTCAATATTCTTTAAGCACACTAGGTATTTGTTACCCATGAACACAAGTACCTTATATACTTACTCATAATTTTTCATCTCTTAACATTTTAACATATGAAATGTTATCAAAGAAGCTAATTTCATGCCTACACACATATTATGTTTTTCTTTTCCACATAATAATCACCCATATTCCATAAATAATCCAAAGGATTCAAAGAAAAACCAAAGGATTCCAAGCATGCAAGCGCAGGCCAGCAATGTGTCAATTGCAGCTCAATTGCCTAGCATTGTTTTGGGCTCTTTTCTCTCTCTGCTTTCATACCCCCACCCAGCGTGAATGTTGAGGTCATGTTTACCCATTGCTATATAATGTTCATCCTCCATATAAATATTAATTTCATTATATACCCATTCATTTGGTACACTGCTATACATTTGACATGTTAGCCTAGAAATTTGGGGAGTTGACAAAAGCACAAAAAATCAGATACCTGTACATTTTTCTGCCGCCCAAAAAGTGCTCAAAACAGTTAAATCACATTCAAAGGAAGCTGATAAGGGAAGGAGAAAAGCATGCGCTACGGCTGGCCTTTCTGATTAATTATGCTCCACTAGGAATCTAGGAGGAGGATGTTACTGTTAGTGATCTGAGCCAGGAGTAGCTTCTTCTGAACCTCGCCGCTTCTTCTTTCCGTCCCGTGCCTTGACCATCTTGGTGCCTCGTCCTCACTTTCACTCTCATCATTTCTATTGCTATTTACAGCACCAAATTGATCTCCATGGTAAGCATTAACAGTTTCCTGCAGGTATCTTGTCTCATCATTTGACTCACCAGCTGCATCCTTGACCAGATCTGATTCTACATTATGTCTGTCATTTCGATCATTAGTTGCTGCTCTCTGACCCCTCTTAAAAGAGAAGTTATTGTTCTGGGAGGATGGTGCAAGAAGTGGTGCCAACATGCCACCAGGTCGAGGACCTCGAAGAGGATTTGATACAGTGGGACCCATTCCCCCCATAAATGGAGGACATCCAGCACCCATCATCATTGGGATATAGCTCTCATGCCGGGGATGGGTCTAGCACCACGAGAAATTGGAATGTGAGGTGGCCACATGATTCCTCTACCTCTCCCTCTGCCTTGCAGCAAAATTACACTGCAATTGTTTTTAAAAATCTTTTTATTTGTTTCAGTCTTAAGGTTTTTATTTATTTTAATTTTGTCATTTGATTGGAACAAATTATATATTTTATTTTTATTTTGGACTTTATTCTTTGAATTTTTTATTTGGTATTAATTCCTTTGGTTTTTTCTGTCCTTCTTGGATAATGTTTATTTTTTACCCGTATTTATACATCTATGCTTTTAGATTTTGTCGTATTATTTTTTTATTGGGGTTTATTTTTATTTGATTCAATTTTGAAATTTTAATTTGTGTTAGTGATCATTTTAAAATTAATCTTTCTTCTTTTTTTTCCCTTTGTTCTGTTTTTTATCTGCTCTTTGAATAAGATGATTTTATGATTTTATTGTTTACGCAATAATAATGATAATTTTAGTGATTATTTTTTATTTGTTTTTTTTGCAAAAATGTTCTGCTTTTTTTTAAGGCAATCGAATGATTTTAATTGTATGAGCAATAATGTTGATAATGACGGTAACATAGAGATAGATTTTAAATGATGTTTTTTTTTAGATAGAAAATGAACCATTTATTTTTGTTATTTGGTTATTGCAAGTATTTTCACAATTTTATTTGTTGTGCTTAATTTAAATTGGATTATAAAATAACCTAATCCTAATACAGTGAATTTGATAATTCAAGTATCCGAATCTTCTTGCTTTTTTAATGATGATGATAATTTTATACTGGTGATTTTGTTGAAACCTGCTAAATAGATAAATTTATATCGATTAAAAATTCATATATTTTATAACAAACTTGCACTTCAATGGAATTCTGCACATATTTATATTATAAAAATGCCTCACACAATTAATAATTTTTACGTGAAAAAAATATAGTTTCGGTTATGACAAGACGCGAGTAAGTGACTAATATATATAACTAGAGAAGAATCTTTTCCATGTCTGTCACGTTGGAAATCCTCCTGGTAGGTGTTGATAAACATATATTATTAGTTAGTTATGTGAATAATAATAATAATAATAATAATAATAATAATAATAATAATAATAATAATAATAAAAGTCTTACCACATTGGCAACATACAGTACGAGCTTGATACTAAAGAGTTTAATTTTTCTGAAAGTCACAAGTTTGAGTCTGACTGTGGTTGTTAATATAATGACTACTCCCTCTGTAATTTCAGGTTTCAACTATGTAGTTGTTAATATGATGACCACTGGAGACTTATGTGGCCATTAACTTTAGAGTCCGTGAGATTAGTCGAGGTGCATGCAAGCTGACCCAGTAACCCACATTAATAAAAAAATATTTCTCGTCCTTTAAAACAAGTCCAGATCCCCATATACTTGACATCTTTGTTGTGCTATATGCCATGTATGTAAACCTTAAGGTTAAAAACTCCTTTAGTTGTATGTGAAAATCAAAATATTTATTTTAATTTTTTTTTTATCATGAAGTATATTACAATAAGGACCACAAAATGTTGAGCATCACAATTCATCCATAATAATCAATTAAATTGATAAATAATAGCTATTGATTTTTTTTCAAAGGATATTCTTGAAATGCATGTATGCTTTTTTGCGTTTTGTTTTTCAGAATTTCAAATCCTATGAAGTGTTTATTTGATATTGTGATTGTTGTTGTGGTTGAGGTTAAAAAAACAATTTCATAAAAAACACTTTTTATTGATTTTAGATTGATAAATGTTTAGTTAAAATTGTGATTGAAATTGAGGTTGAATAAAAAATAATATGATGTATTTGGTTAATCTGTTTTTGACATTAAAATTTGGCTGTAAAATTACCTTGAAAAACATAAATATTAAATATATTAAAAAGGATGTGTATTTTCCCCCTTTGCAATCTGAATCAAAGTTATTGATACCGTTTCATTTCGGTTGAAACGGCCAAAATGTTTCGTACCAAGCAAAAAAAACAAGACAAAACGATGTCATTTTTGTCTCGTTTTAAATACTAGTCCGTACCGGAAATACCGGTCAAATACCGGCCAAAACACCCCAGAATTACTCTGAGTGTTCCGTTTCGATCCTAGGAAAATATTAATTCCCGCCTCTCCCGACCACTTACATATATATATATATATATATATATATATATATATTATTGTTTATGAGATGTATTGAAAATGAAAAAATAAAAAATATATTTAATTTTTTCACCTTTTAAGTTTTTTCATATATATAATTAATTAATTATATATGAATAATACAACCCTGAAACGACATATCGAAATGTTCCGAAACCAAAACATTTCATACCAATAAAAAAAACAAAATGATAACCAAAACCATATTGACAAACTTGATCTGAATTGTACCATCAAAACTCTCAGATTTCCAAGTGGCCGTTTGACACAGTTTTTTTACCTGTGGTTTCAAAAAAGTGGGTTGAAAAAAAGCTGAAGAGTGTTTGGTTGTTTGAAAAGTTAGAAAGAGTTATGTGGGCCCCATGTATAAAAAAGTGAGCAAACCGAGTTTTGTGAAAAGCAGTATTTTGCTGCTGCATAAGAAAAGCTGATGCGGCACTCGTAACAATGGGGTGCTGCTGCTGGGTATAATATATATATATATATATGGGGGGCTGCTGGGTGGGTGTATATGTATATATATATAAATAATCTAACAATTAATTAAAATATAAATAATGTTTATATAATATATGTTTATTAATATAAAAAATATATTTTTAATATTAAAATAATCTAAAAATTAATTAAAATATAAATTATTTTTACATAATATATGTTTATTAATAAAAAAATATATTTTAATATTAAAATAATCTAAAAATTAATTAAAAACAATATAAAAAACATGATAACCAAACACATAAAACAACTTTTTTTCGACCTCAAACTCAACCACAGTTTTAACCAAACACTTCACAACTTATTTTGAACTGCAGTAAAAGTGTTTTTTTTAAAACTAGTTTTTTCAAACCTCAACCACAAAAGCAAAAGCAATACCAAACAGGCCCAAGTCTTTCTCTTGCCACTCATAATCACACTAGCACCTGTAACAGTAGGTCCTCTCTTCACCATCTTTTTTTCCAACATCTCCATTACTGCTTCCACTCTCTTCTACATTAAATACCTTAACCCCCACACCTTTGACTTCATCAAGTTTCATTATGCTCTCCCACACAGCCTGGAAATACAGATAAAATCAGTAGTTATCTGCAAATAACTTCTCCGATATTTGAGGGAGAAGATTTCGTTTTTCTGTTATTCCTAATCTTAGTCATGTACCACGTTCTTAGGTCATGTAATCGTGGGCTGCTATTTCCTTTCATTGTAAGGCTATTTAACAACCATGACTCTTAATTAATTATCAAGCATTTCTCCCAGTTTTCGAGTACAATTCAGTGTTAAGCAAAGTCTTTCATTCCCTTAAAGTTATCATTTGGTATCAGAGCCTCTCCACAAAAACCCAGCTCACGTTCTACAAAGCCTACACTACCTTCACAACACAAAACCTGCAACAGACACCAGCTTGAAGAACCAACATCATGGCATCCGAAAACAGCTTTGTACAACCTGCCATTCCACGATTTGACAGACACTACGATCACTGGAGTATGCTGATGGAGAACTTTCTACGTTCCAAAGAATATTGGACTTTGGTGGAAACGGGGATCACTGCAGCAGCAGGAGGAATTCTTCCAGGTGAAGCACAACAGAAACTACTTGATGATACAGTGGGACCCATTCCCCCCATAAATGGAGGACATCCAGCACCCATCATCATTGGGATATAGCTCTCATGCCGGGGATGGGTCTAGCACCACGAGAAATTGGAATGTGAGGTGGCCACATGATTCCTCTACCTCTGCCTCTGCCTCTGCCTTGCAGCAAAATTACACTGCAATTGTTTTTAAAAATCCTTTTATTTGTTTCAGTCTTAAGGTTTTTATTTATTTTAATTTTGTCATTTGATTGGAACAAATTATATATTTTATTTTTATTTCGGACTTTATTCTTTGAAGTTTTTATTTGGTATTAATTCCTTTGGTTTTTTCTGTCTTTCTTGGATAGTGTTTATTTTTTACCCGTATTTATACATCTATGCTTTTAGATTTTGTCGTATTATTTTTTTATTGGGGTTTATTTTTATTTGATTCAATTTTGAAATTTTAATTTGTGTTAGTGATCATTTTAAAATTAATCTTTCTTCTTTTTTTCCCTTTGTTCTGTTTTTTTATCTGCTCTATGAATAAGATGATTTTATGATTTTATTGTTTACGCAATAATAGTGATAATTTTAGTGATTATTTTTTATTTGTTTTTTTTTGCAAAAATGTTCTGCTTTTTTTTAAGGCAATCGAATGATTTTAATTGTATGAGCAATAATGTTGATAATGACGGTAACATAGAGATAGATTTTAAATGATGTTTTTCTTTTAGATAGAAAATGAACCATTTATTTTTGTTATTTGGTTATTGCAAGTATTTTCACAATTTTATTTGTTGTGCTTAATTTAAATTGGATTATAAAATAAACTAATCCTAATACAGTGAATTTGATAATTCAAGTATCCGAATCTTCTTGCTTTTTGAATGATGATGATAATTTTATACTGGTGATTTTGTTGAAACCTGCTAAATAGATAAATTTATATCGATTAAAAATTCATATATTTTATAACAAACTTGCACTTCAATGGAATTCTGCACATATTTATATTATAAAAATGCCTCACACAATTAATAATTTTTACGTGAAAAAAATATAGTTTCGGTTATGACAAGACGCGAGTAAGTGACTAATATATATAACTAGAGAAGAATCTTTTCCATGTCTGTCACGTTGGAAATCCTCCTGGTAGGTGTTGATAAACATATATTATTAGTTAGTTATGTGAATAATAATAATAATAATAATAATAATAATAATAATAATAATAATAATAATAATAATAGTCTTACCACATTGGCAACATACAGTACGAGCTTGATACTAAAGAGTTTAATTTTTTCTGAAAGTCACAAGTTTGAGTCCGACCGTGGTTGTTAATATAATGACTACTCCTCTCGTAATTTCAGTGTTTCAACTATGTAGTTGTTAATATGATGACCACTGGAGACTTATGTGGCCATTAACTTTAGAGTCCGTGAGATTAGTCGAGGTGCATGCAAGCTGACCCAGTAACCCACATTAATATAAAAATATTTCTTGTCCTTTAAAACAAGTCCAGATCCCCACATACTTGACATCTTTGTTGTGCTATATGCCATGTATGTAAACCTTAAGGTTAAAAACTCCTTCAGTTGTACGTGAAAATCAAAATATTTATTTTAATTTTTTTTTTATCATGAAGTATATTACAATAAGGACCACAAAATGTTGAGCATCACAATTCATCCATAAAAATCAATTAAATTGATAAATAATAGCTATTGATTTTTTTTCAAAGGATATTCTTGAAATGCATGTATGCTTTTTTGCGTTTTTTTTTCTTCAGAATTTCAAATCCTATGAAGTGTTTGTTTGATATTGTGATTGTTGTTGTGGTTGAGGTTAAAAAAACAATTTCATAAAAAGCACTTTTTATTGATTTCAGATTGATAAATGTTTAGTTAAAATTGTGATTGAAATTGAGGTTGAATAAAAAATAATATGATGTATTTGGTTAATCTGTTTTTGACATTAAAATTTGGTTGTAAAATTACCTTGAAAAACATAAATATTAAATATATTAAAAAGGATGTGTATTTTTCCCCTTTGCAATCTGAATCAAAGTTATTGATACCGTTTCATTTCGGTTGAAACGGCCAAAATGTTTCGTACCAGGCAAAAAAAACAATACAAAACGACCTCATTTTTGTCTCGTTTTAAATACCAGTCCGTACCGGAAATACCGGCCAAAACACCCCAGAATTACTCTGAGTGTTCAGTTTCGATCCTAGGAAAATATTAATTCCCGCCTCTCCCATCCACTTATATATATATATATATATATATATATATATATATATATATATATATATATATATTTATTGTTTATGAGATGTATTGAAAATGAAAAAATAATAAAAAATAAAAAATATATTTAATTTTTTCACCTTTTAAGTTTTTTCATATATATAATTAATTAATTATATATGAATAATACAACCCCGAAACGACATATCGAAATGTTCCGAAACCAAAACATTTCATACCAATAAAAAAAACAAAATGATAACCAAAACCATATTGACAAACTTGATCTGAATTGTACCATCAAAGCTCTCAGATTTCCAAGTGGCCGTTTGACACAGTTTTTTTACCTGTGGTTTGAAAAAAGTGGTTTGAAAAAAAGCTGAAGAGTGTTTGGTTGTTTGAAAAGTTAGAAAGAGTTATGTGGGCCCCATGTATAAAAAAGTGAGCAAACCGAGTTTTGTGAAAAGCAGTATTTTGCTGTAGCGTGAGAAAAGCTGAAGCGGCACTCGTAACAATGGGGTGCTGGTGCTGGGTATAATATATATATATATATATATATATATATATATATATATATATATATATATAAATAATCTAAAAATTAATTAAAAACAATATAAAAAACATGATAACCAAACACATAAAACAACTTTTTTTCGACCTCAAACTCAACCATAGTTTTAACCAAACACTTCACAACTTATTTTGAACCGCAGTAAAAGTGTTTTTTTTTTAAACTATTTTTTTCAAACCTCAACCACAAAAGCAGAAGCAATACCAAACAGGCCCAAGTCTTTCTCTTGGCACTCATAATCACACTAGCACCTGTAACAGTAGGTCCTCTCTTCACCATCTTTTTTTCCAACATCTCCATTACTGCTTCCACTCTCTTCTACATTAAATACCTTAACCCCCGCACATTTGACTTCATCAAGTTTCATTATGCTCTCCCATACAGCCTAGAAATACAGATAAAATCAGTAGTTATCTGCAAATAACTTCTCTGATATTTGAGGGAGAAGATTTTGTTTTTCTGTTATTCCTAATCTTAGTCATGTACCACGTTCTTAGGTCATGTAATCGTGGGCTGCTATTTCCTTTCATTGTAAGGCTATTTAACATCCATGACTCTTAATTAATTATCAAGCATTTCTCCCAGTTTTCGAGTACAATTCAGTGTTAAGCAAAGTCTTTCATTCCCTTAAAGTTATCATTTGGTATCAGAGCCTCTCCACAAAAACCCAGCTCACGTTCTACAAAGTCTACACTACCTTCACAACACAAAACCTGCAACAGACACCAGCTTGAAGAACCAACATCATGGCATCGGAAAACAGCTTTGTAGAACCTGCCATTCCACGATTTGACGGACACTACAATCACTGGAGTATGCTGATGGAGAACTTTCTACGTTCCAAAGAATATTGGACTTTGGTGGAAACAGGGATCACTGCAGCAGCAGGAGGAATTCTTCCAGGTGAAGCACAACAGAAACTGCTTGATGAACATAAATTGAAAGACTTGAAGTGCAAAAACTATTTGTTTCAAGCTCTTGACAGATCAATATTAGAAACAATATTGAAGAAGGGCACGGCTAAGGAGATATGGGATTCCTTGAAACAAAAGTATCAAGGAACAGCACGTGTGAAACGTGCCCAATTGCAAGATCTTCGCAAAGAGTTCAAAATGTTGCATATGAAGGCTGGAGAATCAGTAGATGGCTATTTCGGGAGAACTCTCATTATTGCAAATAGAATGAGAACCCATGGAGAATGTATGAAGGACGTGGTGATTATTGAGAAGATATTACGGTCAATGACTCCAAAATATGACTACGTTGTGTGTTCCATTGAGGAATCCAATGATTTGGATACCATGTCCCTTGATGAACTACAAAGTAGCCTGCTGGTTAATGAACAAAGAATTGGCCGTCATGTTGTCATTGAAGAACAGGCACTGCAAATCAACTATGGAGTCCAACAGGGTGGACGAACAGGAGGTCGAATTTTCATGCGTGGGAGAGGAAGAGGAAGAGGAAGGGGCAGATTTGGCTTTGACAAATCTGCTATTGAATGTTATCATTGTGGTGATCTAGGCCACTTTCAATGGGAGTGTTCGAAGAGAACAGGGGATCAAAAAGCAAACTATGTAGAGACTAAAGAGGAGATGTTGCTGATGGCTCATATTGATTTTCAACAAAATGAAAATCAACATGTTTGGTTTCTTGACTCCGGGTGCAGTAACCACATGTGTGGAAACAGAGACATATTTTTTTCATTTTGACAGCAGCTTCAGAGAATCAGTCAAGATGGGGAATGACTCCTGTCTTCGTGTGCAAGGAAAAGGCAGAGTTTGTATGGAGGTTAATGGAATTGTTCATGTCATCACAGATGTGTTTTTTGTACCTGAACTGAAGAGCAATTTGCTTAGTCTGGGACAGCTACAAGAAAAGGGACTTGTTGTGCTTATTCAATAAGGGATTTGCAAAATCTTTCATCCAGAGAAAGGTTTGCTTATTGAAACTGCAATGACTCATAATCGCATGTTTGTTGTGGCTAGCTCACTGTCCACCACCACACGATCAGAAGTGCTACTCTTCTGCTGTCACCGATCAGTCCACTCTTTGGCATCATCGCTATGGACACCTCAGCTGGAATGGAATCAACATACTTCAGCAGAAGAAGATGGTGGATGGGTTACCAAATTTCAAAGCAATTCAGCAGGTGTGTGAAGGATGCTTAGTGGGGAGACAACACCATGACACATTTCCAAAAGAGAGCATATGAAGGGCTTCTGCAATTCTACAACTGGTTCATGCCGATATATGTGGCCCTATCAATCCAATTTCCAACAGCAGCAAACGGTACCTAATTACTTTTATTGATGATTTCAGTAGAAAAATTTGGGTCTATTTTTTAGCAGACAAGTCCGAAGCCTTTGTTACATTCAAAATATACAAAGCAAAGGCGGAGAAGGAAACTGGAGCATGTATTCAAAGTCTGAGAACAGATCGGGGGGGCGAGTTCACTTCATCGGAGTTCATCAATTTCTGCAATGAGCATAGGATTTACAAACAATTGACAGCCCCATATACTCCCCAACAGAATGGGGTTGCCGAGAGGAAGAACCGCACTATCATGAACATGGTGCGCAGTATGTTGCTAGAGAAACATGTCCCTAAATCCTTTTGGCTCGAAGCTGTGAAATGGGCAGTACACGTGCTTAATCGAAGTCCCACGGTTGTTGTGAAAAATCGAACACCTACAGAAGCTTGGAATGGGCTCAAACCATCAGTTGCACATCTCAGAATCTTTGGTTGTATATCTCATGTCCACGTCCCAAATCACAGACGAGTGAAGCTCGATGCCAAGAGTCTGAAATGTGTCTTTCTCGGCGTGAGTGAAAACACAAAAGCTTACAGGCTTTTTGATCCTATTTCACAGAAGATCATTATCAGCCGAGACGTGGTCTTTGAAGAAGATCAACACTGGAATTGGGGTGATTCCACACAAGAAACTGCAGCTGATTTGCAATGAGAGGCCACATCCAGTCATGAAGATACATCTGACACAAGGGAAAATGGTGCAAATTTATCTCTAGAAGGAGATGGGAATGCAGTAGAAGAACATGGGGCTGTACTGGAACTGGAGGAAAATAGATCCGAAAATACTGATGAAGGTGATGCAGGTGATGACGAAATTGCTGACGCAGGAGATGATGTTGCAATTGTAATTCCAGGTGGCAGAGGCAGATCACGCAGACCACCCACGTGGCTGACCGATTATGAAACTGATTATAGTTTCTTTGCTGCGACAGGTGTAAATATTGACCATCTAGCTTTGTTCACCAATGGAGATCCAACGACGTTTGAAGAGGCTGTGAAAAGTGAAAAATGGAGGCTGGCAATGAATCAAGAAATTGAAGCAATTGAGAGGAATGAGACGTGGGTATTAACGGATCTGCCAGCAGGTGGAAAAACTATGGGTGTGAAGTGGATTTTTAAAACCAAACTCAACGAGCATGGGGAAGTTGATAAATATAAAGCTCGTTTGGTTGCTAAGGGATATAGCCAGCAATATGGGGTGGATTATGCAGAAGTCTTTGTGCCAGTAGCTCGCCTACACACAATTCGTATGGTGCTATCTCTTTCGGCACAAAAAGGATGGCCGATTTATCAACTTGATGTCAAATCGGCCTTCCTGCATGGTGAAATTCAGGAAGAAGTATTTGTTGATCAACCACCAGGTTATGAGCAGCAAGGGATGGAATCAAAAGTTTACCGACTCAAGAAAGCCTTGTATGGACTAAAACAAGCTCCCCGAGCTTGGTACAGTCGCATAGAGTCATATTTCGCCAAAGAAGGCTTCAACAAATGTCCCTATGAGCATACATTGTTCATTAAAACAGACGCTGGAGGTAAAATATTAATCATTTGTCTTTATGTTGATGATCTTATTTTTACCGGGAATGATGAAGTCATGTTCGATCAATTTAAGAAGTCAATGATGGTTGAATTTGACATGACTGATCTTGGCAAAATGAGATATTTTTTGGGCATTGAAGTCATGCAAAAGGAGGATGACATTTTTATCAGCCAACGAAAATATGCTCACGAAGTTCTAGAAAGATTCAACATGGGGCAATGCAATTCAGTTAAAAATCCAATTGTTCCTGGATTTAAACTGATAAAGGATGATGGAGGAATGAAGGTTGATAGTACCGTCTACAAGCAAATGGTAGGGAGTCTCATGTACCTCACTGCCACATGCCCTGATTTGATGTTTGTGGTTAGCTTAATCAGCAGATATATGGAGCACCCTACTGAGTCTCATTTGATGGCAGCCAAAAGAATTTTACGGTATGTAAAAGGGACAGCTGGTTTGGAATATTTTACAGGAAGGGAGGAGATGAAGAGTTTTTTGGTTACACAGATAGTGATTATGCTGGAGATCAAGATGACAGAAAAAGTACTTCAGGCTATGTTTTTATGATGAATTCAAGTGCAATATCTTGGTCGTCAAAGAAACAACCAGTAGTTACTCTTTCTACTACTGAAGCTGAGTTTATTGCTGCAGCATCTAGTGCATGTCAAGTTATCTGGTTAAGATGAATTCTGAAAAGTCTAAGTCATGCGTCATCTGGACCTACGGTGGTGTATTGTGATAATGTATCAGCCATTAAGCTCTCAAAAAATTCAGTAATGCATGGTCGCAGCAAACACATAGACATTCGTTTTCATTTTCTTCGCGATTTGGTCAAAGACGGAGTGATCGAGCTAACACAATGCTCTACTCATGAACAAGTCGCAGACATCATGACCAAACCATTGAAGGTTGAAGTTTTTTCAAAAATTCGAGAATCAATGGGTGTTTGTAATTGTTCCGAATAAACTGAATGTTGAGAACATGCAGTTTAAGGGAGGATGATAAAATCAGTAGTTATCTGCAAATAACTTCTCCGATATTTGAGGGAGAAGATTTCGTTTTTCTGTTATTCCTAATCTTAGTCATGTACCACGTTCTTAGGTCATGTAATTGTGGGCTGCTATTTCCTTTCATTGTAAGGCTATTTAACAGCCATGACTCTTAATTAATTATCAAGCATTTCTCCCAGTTTTCGAGTACAATTCAGTGTTAAGCAAAGTCTTTCATTCCCT
>CM055029.1:5927475-6022956 GCA_029204005.1 Salix udensis | reverse complement strand
CACTTATAAAACAAAACGTATTATCCAAAGAAAAAGAAAAGGAAAAGGAAGGGTTTATGTTAATGTTCAAAAAAATTGTTTTATTATTTAAATGGGAGAAATGGTCAAATCAGTGAAGCCTCAGTTCAGTAAGCAAGACAAAAGCAAAGCAAAGAGAATCTAAGAAACGCATACACAGGGAGAGAGAAGAACACATAATCTTTAATAAATAAAAAATACAATTCCACATATGACGCTTGAAGTGAAGATTTTCCATTAAAAAAAATCATAAAAAAATAACAAATACATAGATCTTCTTCACAAGCCTCAACCTCTCTACCTTTACCTGTCCGACCTTACCTGTACGGAGTGTTATTTTTGTGCTTTACAGTTGTACTGTACTAACAAAGCCTAGAGCGAGAGAGGCTACAGAGAGACGGCCCACGATCTGTGAATCTCTCGTTTTCCTTTTTTTTCCCCGGATTTGAGAGCCCACAGGAAATAGATTATCGAGTAATTAAGGGCTAAAGCTAAAATCAATCATGCCATCAGGTTCTAGGAAGAGGAAAGCTGCCAAGAAAAAGATGGAAAAGAACGACAACTCTTCAATCAACAGCAACAATCCTCAAGGTTGTTTCTTTTTCTTTTTTTCTTTTTTTCGTTTCTTTTTCTTTTTTTCTTTTTTTCTTTTTTTTCTTTTTAAAAGAAAAAAAAGAAATAAACTGTTTAAAGGGTTTTGAGTACAACCACCGATCACTTGCCACTCTGTCACTCAATCATACACTCACTTGCTGGCCTTTTTTTTAAATCCTTGTTTGATAAGCTATTTGAATTTCAGTAATGGGTTCCTGTTGATAATTCTTGTTTTGATTGCGTATGCTTGGATTGGTGTATTTCTCTGTGCAATTTTGTAGTGATGGGTACTTTCTAATGACCCTTTCATTTTGTAGTTTTGGTGTTTTTGTGGATTTTGGGTTAATGAGTGTCTGTTGACATCCCTTGTTGATCGAGTTTGATAGGGTTTTTTTCAACTACTGATTTTGGTGTTCTTGCCAATCTGGTTAGCGGGTATCTTTTTGATGCCCTTCTTTTAGCTTTGCTTTGATTGGATTCTTGGTGGTTATTTTATTTTTAGGCTATGTGGATTAGATGTATGTGTTTATGTTTTGCTTGATTTGATTGGAATTGTGCGGTGATGGTTTTTTTTTCCCCCGAGGTTTTAGGCTTAAGAATTTCCTTTTGAGATTTTGATTGTGATGGTTTAACTAACATACAGGCCCTTGCATGTTTAACTTAGTTCAAATTTGGTGAAGTTTAGCATATCAACTCAATTTTACATTTGTTGAAGTTGTTTCGCTTTAACATCATTGGGGATATAGTTGAAATGTTTGTTTCTCACTTGATTATCACGCTGTTCTGATTGGCGCACATTTTAAGATTGTTTTAATTTGTTTTGGAGTGAGTAACAAAGTTAGTTGCTCTCGTACCAGCAGCTTGAAAGTGATGCAATTTCTTTTGCTTGATTAGATGCATCCAATCCATTATTGAGTGCTCTCCTTCTATTCATCACAGAATCATACTGGTTCAATGACATGTCTTCGTTAGTTTTGTTGTCCTTAAATTTGATTAAACTCTTTTCTTGACCATTTTTCTTACTGGAAGTTTTGATTTCATCAATGGTTTTTAGGAAATGGTGATCCAAGAAGCCTTGATGAGAGAGAGAGTGATTGTGGTGAGGTTGGTTCCCCTGTATCACAGGACCAACATAACTACCAGCATCCATTTAATGAGGGTAATGGAGACTCTGAGAAAGGAGGTCCATCACCTGCCAACTCATCTGCCCACCAGAACAAGCCCATAGAGGGAGTCCCTGGGGATGCAGAAGGAAGCCATAAAGTTGAACCAGAGGACAACAGTGCTATTAAAATTGAGAGAGACTCTCAGCAAAATGTGGAAAGTAAAGATATTATTGAGCATGTTGATTGTCAAAAGGAATCTCATGATGAAGATGATAGGAGCTCTAGCAGTAGTAGCTCCAGCAATGAGTCTCAAGTTTTCGAGAATAAATCAAATGAAGCCAATGACGAGGAAAAGGAAAAGGAAGTTGGTTCTTTTCCTAATGAGGTGAAGCAGATCCCTGAAAATGAGAAACTAGTCAAGGAAGTTAATAACAATTCAGTCTTGGAAATTATTGAGCATGTTGATTGTCGAAAGGAATCTCATGATGAAGATGATAGGAGCTCTAGCAGTAGTAGCTCCAGCAATGAGTCTCAAGTTTTCGAGAATAAATCAAATGAAGCCAATGACGAGGAAAAGGAAAAGGAAGTTGTTTCTTTTCATAATGAGGTGAAGCAGATCCCTGAAAATGAGAAACTAGTCAAGGAAGTTAATAAGAATTCAGTCTTGGAAACTGTTTCTGCTGTTTATTTGGTGAATCCTGTGGTGCCCATTTCTGAGACAGAGAAATTTGTTATGGAGAGTGTTCAAGTTGAGAATTCAGAGGTTCTGGAAGTGGTTGAATCTGGTTTTGAGGAAAATGAGGATAGATTCTTGCATATATCCAATGAGGTTGTTGAAGTTTCACCAACTATTGTGGTGCCAAATAAAAACAAAGATAAACTTTTTCCCACCTCAGACGAGAATGTTGGGGCATCTTCAAATGTGGTTTGTTCTTCTGTATATGGAAATTTAGGGAAAACATTGGCATCATCAGACAGTCATTCTACTGAAATTGGTAATGGTGCGGACGAAAACAAAGACACTGATGCTCTTGAAAATACTGTAAACCAGGTTTGTTTCTTCTTGATTGTGATTTGATCATCATTATTTTTCTTGAATATGTTGCTCCAGTAATTGAATATACTCTGCGTTGCTGAATTTGTCTGCAGTCTCTTCTTTCTTCTGCTTCACAAGGAGCAGAAAGAACATCTTGGATGAGTTGCTGTGGTTTATTTGATGTTTTTAAAGGCTCCAATAGATAATTTCAGGTTAGTATTGCCTCAATTTAAATCAGAATGCCTTGGATTGGATATCAAGATCTTGTACATATACTGCAAATAGATATGCCTAATGATTTTCAGGTATCATTTTGTTCTGATCTGTGTTGATGCCCTGCTATGCTCTACTCCTCTCTTTCAACGTCACGGCAGAAATCTCAAGAAATCTGAATCGTTATAGAGATAATTCTTTCATGAGTCAGTTTTTAATGGGTCTGCTAAATCGGAGCTAGTGCCTATTTGTGGCAGATAACATGGGAAAAGTATAAATTCTCTGCTGTAACAAAAACTGGGGATATTTTTGGGCAGCTTATTTGTTTTTAATTTTTTTATAAAAACTCTTTTGAGTTGCTGAAAATTCAAATTTGTCCAGCTTATTTAGAGTTGTCCCTTTACCCCTCTTCTTTTTCTTTATTTGAGTTATGAAAAAAAGAAGCAATTTTGAAAAGATTCTTAACTGAAAAAACCGATTGCGAGGTGCTTGCCCCCATCTCTAAACATTTCAGATTGGTAATGGTTAACAGACACTTTTTACTGGATCTGCGTTCTATTCATATTTTGATTTTGGTTGAACTGTGTTTGCAGGCGTGCTTTTCATGAGGCCTTGGTTCAACTACTCTCTAGAACTACGATTTTTCGCACATTTCCATATGGCTGTTGCCTTTTCTTTATGTTTTGCGGTATAAATTTACAGTACCCCCCATACATCTGTTGCAGAAGCAAGCGCGAGCTTGAGGAAGCTGACGCGAACTGGGAATCTGAGAATGATTTGGTTTATAGTAGTTTGAGGTAACAGGAGTGTTAGAATCTCTTGGAAAGTTTTCCAAAACAGAAAACCTATGTAGGTAAGAGAATTATATAAACTTTGTAAACAGCGAGTTTCAATATTGGTGGGTAGCAGTATACCAAACCTAAGCCTCATTTTCTTGTTGATTTTCTATTGTGTTTGTAGACCTGGTGTTGTATGGTGTTCATCTTTTAGCAGATTGATGATATGAAACTCAACCTTTACAGATATGAGACCACTGTTTTTCTCCTTCCCCCTTTCTTACGAGCTGAATTGTGCGACTCATGTACAGCTTAGAATTGTCTCGTCGAGATCTTTCTAGTGATAGGTATGGATCATGTTTCTTTTTTTGCCATTAGATCTTTATAAAAATTTGGTTTGATTTTTGTTTAGATTAATTAACTTGCAAGGTGAATATGTTTTGAAACATTACTAAACAACTCTATTTCAAATGGCAATGGTGTACATTCTGAATCACCACTGCCATTATAAACAACGCTTGATATAAAAATAATATTTTGAAAAGTGGCTGTGTTTAAACTGATATTTTCTAATTACTTTTTAACATATGTTCTTATCTCAAAACTTTTAACAAACGGCTATTTTCCTAAGAACAAAACCCTTAATTTGTTGAAATAAAAATGAAATCCCGTGTCATATATATATATATATATATATAAACACGTCCTAGTTTTACTGTCTGAATCTATAGTAAATTTCTTATTAATATATATTGTCGTGAAAGAAGTTGGTCTAAGACGCAGGTTTTGGTCAGAAAGGGCGTGGGTTCAAGTCCCACTCTCAATATATTTCTATTTTGCTTGGAAATGTGTTTGATTTTAAGAAGAAAAAAAATATTTTTGGTTTAGTAATATATTAAAATGATAATTGTTTTTTTTTAATTATTTTTAACATCAACACATAAAAATGATCTAAAAACATTAAAAAATATAATGTTTAGACAGTGTTTGTTTTCTGTCCGTTTATTAATTTATGCTTTTAGATTTTATTTTTTCGGTTCATTTTTTGTCGGGGTTTTATTTTTATTAGGTTCCGTTCTGAAAATTTAATTTATGTTCGTGATAATTTTGAAATTAATATTGCTCCTTTTTTCCTCTTCTTTTCTTGTGTTCTCTGTTATTTTATATGTGTTTTGGATCAGATACTTTTATGATTTTATTGTTTGCACAATAATAATAATAATAATTTTAGTGATTATTTTTTTATTGTTTTTTTGTTAAAATGTTCTGATTTTTATTTTATTTTTCGGGACAATTTAATGATTTTAATTGTTTGGAGAGTAATGTTAATAATATTTTTAACTGTTATAGTAATGAAAATAACGGTAATGTAGGGATGAATTTTCAATTTATGTTTTCTTCTTTTTGTGGATAGAAAATTAACTATTTATTTTTGTTGTTTGGTTATTATTGATCTTTTCATAATTTATATTTTGTTTTTAAATGTGATTTAAATTGAATTATAAAATGAACTAATCTTAATACAATGAATTCAAATATTTGAATCTTCTTGCTTTTTTAATGATGATGATAATTTTATACTGGTTATTTCGTTGAAACCTACTAAACAGATAAATTTATATCGATTTAAAATTCATATATTTTATAGAAAACTTGCACTTCATATAAATTCTGCATAGATTTATTATTTTGACTAAATTTATATTATAACAAAAAAAACACATAATTAATATTTTTTTACGTTGAAAAAAATATGGTGTCGCCCACGACGAGACGCGGGGGCATTGGCTAGTGTGTGTGTGCATTGTCAATACCTAGATTAGGGCTCGTCATGAACAATAAAAAAAGTTGCAAAATCCATTTTATTCAGACTATGATCAAAACGACGTGCAATAAAGGAGCAAATAGTAATTTACTGATTAATAATTAACAATAAGAAACCACAAAATGGAAACAATTTCCTTTGTTATTTGGTCATAACTCATAAGAATCCAATCATATCACACACACAAAAAAAAAAAAAAAAACATCAATCTGCTTCTTTGTTTTACACCCCCAGAGAGCCGGGAAATAATATATATATATATACATATACATACATTGAAAACACACGAAGCATGCATAAATTATAGGGACCATTAATTCTTTCAAGTTCTTCTACTTGATGAGGCACCATAGATGACAGCGATGTATAGAAGCTGCGTAGCAGAGAGTATGATCATGAATGCTTCCATGGTTCTCTGCAGAAAGATAATTTCTTGTGTTCAAATTCTTGAGCATGACTATACGTACAAAATAAAATCCTGCCAAATTAACTGAACACAACAGTAGTGGATTCAAAGAAATCAGATAGAGATGTTCATCATTCTCACCAGACGGGCGTTCCTGATAGAGAGCTCAATTTCTTTGCTGGCAAAGCTGCGCAAATTTTTGTTGCCAGTGAGTAATCAATTTTGACAGTTACTTGCTAAAATAGTTGCTGAGAGTTGCTTACCCCATGGCTAGAAGAGTGAGAGTCCAAGCAATGACGGCGGTGGAGGCGGCGGATGGAATGCCATCGCTGCTCCAAAAGCGAGTGTGATTAAGACCAACGATTGCCGAGGCAACACCGACAACTCCGGCGATCAGAGAAAAAGTCACAAAGAATCCGGTGGCAGCATTTCCCATCGGGAAGAAAATGGGTGAGAAGTGTGCTGGAAGCTCGTACCCCGGTCCTGAAATCAGGTTGCACGTGACGTAATGAGCACGCTAGTAGATGATAATTAGTGAAAAAAACAGAGTGGAGGAGGAGGAGGAGGAGGAGGGGGGGAGAGGGTGATTCACCGATGATGAAGCCACGATCAATGGCTCTGTTCATAGCCCAACTGCCAATGGCTAAAACGATGACGTACATGCACAAGTTTAGGACTAAAAGTGCCGAGGCAACACTTTTCATCTGCTCGGAGGCCATTGTTGCTCTACAAACTGAACTCGGGAGTTCTTTTGATTGTACGAGAATGTGTGTTTTTGTGCTGGAAGATGTGTGGTTTATAAAGAGGTTTTTTGGTTCTTTGCTGCTTCGATAATTTAAGGGGCGGGGATGCTTTATGTTGAAGGCAAACCTCAGAATCACAACATTCTTACTTGGTTTGCGTTTTATCAAATTCCTTGCTGTAAGAACATTCCTTGTTTTTTAGTTGTTCAGGGGAAAAGTGATATTCTCTGCGAGTGGGTGACGTGTCCAAATTCAATTACTTGCTCTGTTTTTATTTTTATGAAAAAGATCTTCGAACTTCATTTGGGGGCAAATGTGTGAATCTCTGTTTTCTAGTAGATGATTCAAATTAGGGTTGTCAATATCGTTCCGTTCCGATCAGAATAGTCGGTCAAATTCCGGCCGGAACGTCTCGGTACCGTTCCAGGTGTGCCGTTCCGGCCTTAAAATTCTCCTTATTTTGATTATCTTGTAATTATGTTTCTAATTTTGAGATTATATTTGTTTGACTTTGTGTATATATTGTATAATTCATTGGGAGCTGAGAGATGTGAGAGAAAGAAGAGAGAGATGCTCCCAAGCCCATACACTACTCTGGTTGATTTGCTCCGGCCACCACCCCACTTCTCCCCTTTTCTTCTCCTCGAACCAGCCAACACAGTGAATCCAATTTAAATAACCCTTTTTTCATCAATTTTCGACATTCTCCTCTTGTCTCACTTCTCCCAATTTTTTTTTTCGTCTCATTCTCCGGCCATTTCTCTAGCAACTGTCCCGTCCCTGGTCCCACAGCCACTGCTTCGTTTCCCAAAGCGGAGCACAGATGGCAGCCCCCAAACCAACTAAAACAAACCCACCAAAGCAACCTCAAAACCCGCCCCCACCAAAGCAACCCCAAACCCCATCCTCAGAAACTACAACCAAGGCTATCTCATGGGCTGATAGAGTAAAGGTGACAGACTCTACTACACGGTATACGCTGGACCATATACCTCAAAGAGACAGGGATTGTCAACTTGAAATCACAGATGATATGTTGACAGAACATGCAGAACAATGGAGCAGATGTATGGTTGGATTTTTTCCTGGCTATCGCATGAACTATCACGCAGTGAACAAGATAGCATCACGTGTATGGAGATCCCATGGTCTAGAAGATGTTAGAACTACTGCTGCTGGTTTCATCATTTTTCGGTTCAAAACTGTGGACCAGATGCTGGAACTTCTGGAAAGGGGGCCTTGGCTATTTGGGGGAAAGGCCATTATCCTGCAGTAATGGCATCCTCATTTTATATTTAACAAGAGTAAGATTTCCAGGATCCCAGTTTGGGTTCGTATTCATGGTCTCCCGTTTCCTATGTGGTCTAGGAAAGGGCTTAGCTTGGTGGCGAGTAAGGTTGGAAGGCCTCTAGCCTGTGATGAAGCCACTTTCACATGTTCAAGGTTGGATTTTGCTAGGGTCTACGTGGAAATAGACGCAGCGTCTCCCTTCATACATAATTTCAGTGTTCTTACTCCTCTATCCCAGGACCCTCTGAACATAGAGGTAGAGTTTGAATGGAAACCGACACGTTGTGCAAAATGCTGTTTGTTTGGTCATTCCTGCTCTCGGGGAGGTGACGGAAAAGCCATAGATGAGGTTCCAAGTGGAGGGGTTGTGCAGGTGACGGCGGCTGAGCTAGGAACCCTAGATGGTAAACCTAGTCACGTAAAGGTGCAAGGTGGCGCTGCCACACAGGGGACCTCGGACAAAAGCAGCCATGTAGAGATGTCAGAAGGCCATGCAAAAGCAGACGAGTCCCAGGTGCCAGGCCATCGTCCTGTAGTGCCGCGTGGAAAAGGTAGTCAGGACAGGACAGTTTGTCCATCAGGTAAGGACATGCACCCGGGTAATGCCACATCAACCAAGGTGGGTAAGCCCTCTCTCCTAGTTGGGCCCTCACAAGAGCCAGCAAGGCAAACAAGGACCCAATCAGAAAGTTCTATGAACTCAAAAACCGAGGACTCCCACGCGCCAATCCATGTGAGTATTGCAAAGAAACCAGACAAGGGGAAAGCAACCATCAAGGACATTGAGTCATCAGAAGAAGAAGAGATTACTGGCAAAGGGATTCATCCCAAGGGCACGGTTAACACGATGGCGTCTTTCCACGGTCAACCATGTGACAGCGAAGAGGATTTGGAGGTGGACTCCAGGCAGGTGCATAGTGACCAGAATGATATGGAAACCTCATTTATGGCGTTCGCCAAAGTGAAGAAGAAAAAGGGAGGTAAGAAAAAGAATAAGGAGGCTCGCCGCCTCTAAGCTCTTGGTTTCTGTTGTAGGTTCCCTTTCTTCCATAATAATTTATGTTAGGTAGTTGGAATATTAGAGGTCTAAATGGCCACAATAAACAAAAAGAAGTTAGAGAATGGATTTTCAAAAATCAGTTGGGTATGGTTGGTCTTCTTGAAACCAAGGTTTTGGCAGCCAATCAGAAAGCAGTTGAAGAAGGATTGCAGTTACAGTCATGGTCTTATATAACAAATGGTCAGCAAGATGGGAGAGCTCGTATCATGGTTGGTTGGGACACAAAGAAATTCCAAGTGATTTGCGTTTCCATTGATCAGCAGTGGATAACTTGCACTGTGAATTCCTTAGCTACAAACATGCATCTCACTGTCACATTTGTTTATGGCATGCACACTCCGGCAGACAGACAAAGGCTTTGGGAATACATTACTATGCAAAGCTCATGCACTCCGCTTGGTTGGACTCTGATGGGAGATTTCAATGATACCTTGAAGGCTTCTGATAGCAGTGGGGGTGACCCGCACTGGGCTGGGCATAAGTTGGACTTTGGCCGTTGTCTAGAACAAGTTGAGCTGACTTCGCTTCCTTATCGAGGTCTAAGATACACTTGGCATAATGGGCAGGGATCCACCAACATGATAATTAAGAAGCTGGACTGGGTCCTAAGCAATTATGCTTTCACAGTAGCATGGCCTCAAGCGCAGAGTCAATTCTTCCCTCGTACTGTGTCTGATCATAGTGCAATGGTGTTGCGTCTTCAGCCCAATGAGCCAACAACAGTCCCTCCCCGGTTCAAATTCCTCAATCTTTGGACTAACCAGGAGGACTTCATTCCCAGAATTTCCTCTATTTGGCAGCGTCCAGTGCATGGGAGTGCTTTCTATAGATTGACCACAAAGTTGACGATGGTGAAGGCTCATCTAGTGGATGGCATAGGAAGCACAGAAGTGGAATAAATGGCAGAGTGGTCAAAGCGAAGGATGATTGGACTAAAGCTCAAGTTCAGTTAGACAATGATCCTATGTCCGAAGAATTAAAGATGGTTGAGCGTGCACCTGCGGTAAATTTCAATCAGCTGACCAGGGATGAAGAGACTTATTATAAGCAAAAATCTCGTATCCAATGGTTGACTTTGGGGGATCGGAACACTGCCTTTTTTCATCATAGCATGCGTCACCGCCACTCTCGGAACAGGTTCAGCAGCCTGGTGGATAAGGAGGGCAACACCATTGATGATCAAGATAAGATGGGAGAGGTTGCAGTAGACTATTTCAAGGGCATTTTGGCCCAGGAAGCTTCGGTGGGAGGGAATGATGGGAGCTACTGTTTCCCAAATACTATAAGTGAGACCACAAAAATTGAGCTCTCGGCTGGCATCACTGAAGAGGAGATTAAGAAATCTTTGTTCTCAATCTCTGATGATAAGGCGCCGGGGCCAGATGGGTTTTCTGCTCATTTCTTCAAATGTTGTTGGAATCTAGTGGGAACAGATGTGGTGGAGGCTATCAGATCTTTCTTTAGCACTTGTAAATTGCCTAGGGGTATAAATGCGGCAACTATTGCTCTTGTTCCTAAGGTTGAAAATCCCAATTCGATGGACGATTACAGGCCCATTTCTTGTTGCAACGTGCTTTACAAAATTATATCCAAAATCATTGCTAGTCGGTTAAAGGAAGCCTTAGCCGAGGTTATTAGTCCTTCCCAAACAGCTTTCATCCCCGGTAGGCAAATCTCAGATGCAATCCTGTTATCTCAGGAGTTGATGCACAGATATCATCTGACTCATGGCCAGCCTAGATGTGCGCTGAAGATTGACCTTCGGAAGGCTTTCGATACGGTTCAGTGGGAGTTCATCATTGAGGGGCTGCAGAGGATTGGTATTCCCCATACCATGGTTCAATGGATTCGGGCATGCATCACTAACCCGTGGTTTTCAGTCAGCATTAATGGCTCCTTGCATGGTTGGTTCAAGTCAACTCGAGGCCTTTGGCAGGGGGATCCTTTGTCCCCGTATCTTTTTGTCCTCGCTGTGGAGGGGCTTAGTGGCTTGGTCAAAGAGGCAGTAAAGAACCCCCTTTTTAAATTTCATTGGCGATGCCGCAGGATGGAAATTACCCATATATGTTTTGCTGATGATTTGTTAATGTTCAGTCATGCAGATACTGCTTCAATCTCGATCATCAAGCATACCCTGGATAAGTTCTTGGCTCACTCGAGCCTTAGCATCAACTACGCCAGAAGTTCTATATTCATATCAGGGGTTGAGGAAGCTACCGCTATTGAGATCCAAAGTATGCTAGGGTTTACTCGCAAGACTCCTCTAGTGGTTTATCTTGGCGTTCCTTTGCTGTCTACTAAGCTTACCAGAGTAGATTGCAATGCTCTCTTGGAAAAGCTCACAGCTCGAATCAAGCTTTGGACTACAGCCACGCTCAGTTATGCGGGTAGGTTGCAGCTCGTCAAATCCGTCTTGTTCTCAATGCAGGTGTACTGGTCCTCCATGTTCGTCTTGCCAGCTTCGGTCATAAGGTCTTTGGAAGGCACATTGGCAGCTTTTTTATGGCGTGGCTCCTCTATGGCGCGTCACGGGGCTAAGGTCAGCTGGAATCATATTTGCTACCCGAAGCAGGAAGGAGGTCTAGGGGTAAAGAGCATTAGAGAATGGAACATGGCAGCCACATGCAAGCACCTTTGGAGAATCAATACAGCCACTGGTTCCATCTGGACAGATTGGGTTAAATCAGAGCTCTTAAAAGGTAATAGCATCTGGAGGGCTAGAGTGACAGGGCCAGTATCTTGGGCTTGGAGGAAAATCCTAGAGAGTCGCATTTGGTTCCGTGGGATGTTTAAATCCACAATAGGATCCGGAGCCAACACATCCCTGTGGTTTGATCCTTGGCTCCCTGATGGAAGATCTTTGATTAATTCTTACCGTGCGAGGATCTTAGCTTCCACCGGCCTCCCTTGGGATGCGAAAGTTGATAGCATCATTCAGAATGGGAATTGGTCGTTCCCAGCGGATCATCCGGACCTTAGTGCAGCGTGGAGCTCTATCACCTTCCAGCCTAGGGTACACAGGCTTGATCGTTTGGTGTGGGCTGGGCATCACTCAGGGAATTTTAACATTGCTTCAGCTTGGGATTTCATTCGTAGGAAGAGGCAGACTCACCCTTATGCTTGCATAACCTGGTTTCCAGGGCATATTCCCAGGCACGCTTTCATATTATGGTTGGCAATGAGGGGCAGACTAGCTACGATGGACAGGCCCCATGTGCAACGGAAGGTCACAGTCAATGCATGTGTGTTGTGCGGGGTGCAGCCTGAAACTCACACGCACTTATTCTTCCAATGCGGTTATTCTAGTGCTCTGTGGGTGCACCTATCAACTAAGGTAGGGGCGATATGCCCTTTCTCTCAGTGGGATGACATTCTTCAATGGGCTTCTTCGAATTTCCACCACAAAAAGAATTTTAGCCACAATTTGGCTCATTATGTGTTATCTACCTCTGTGTACCTCACGTGGCAGGAACGCAACAATAGGATCTTCAACAACAAGCACATGGCAGTGAGTATGATCAAGGAGGAGGGCATGAAGATTATAAGAATTATGATGCTCAACCATAACAAGCCGATCCCTGTTAGAGTTCGTTCGGAGTGGAACCTGTAGAGAGGTTGTTCTTGTTGTCTTGGGCCGGTTTTCTAAGGCCTGGTTGTAGGCCGCTGTTTAGGCCATGTTTAGTGCCAGCTTCTTTTCTTTTTCCAGAGGGCTGTTTTTTGGGTTGCGGGGAAGCCTCTAAGGCTGTTTTGTTTTGCCCCTAGCGGGCTGCTTTCCCTTAGTCTGGGCCCTTTGTAGCCGGACTATTGGGCTCCCTTGTACAGTTTCCTTCCTTTTAATCCATATGAACTTTGTTCAAAAAAAAAGTATATATTGTATAATTTAAAGTTAATTTATCTTAAATTTTAATTATACTTGTTAAATTAATATTTTAATTTTTTCATATATATATATATATATATAATTAATTATATATGAACAGTATAACCCCGAAACAGCATGTCAAAATGCTCCAAAACCGAAATGTTCCGTACCAATAGAATTTAAACCGAAACGACAATTGAAAAAGTATTCACAAACTTGATTCAAATTCATCAACAATGGCTGCAAAATCGAGAAAAAGAAGAAAAAAAATCTCTGTAGGCGACGTAAAGAATTAAAAAAACGTTATAAGACTCATGCAAGGAATAAAAGCAATAAATTCAATTTAAATAAAGTTGTAGAACCAGGCTCATAAATAAAGTTTGAAGACCCTCCTTTAAATTGTCCTAAGTGACTCATAGAAGATTTTTCTGAATCACTATCAAATGATATTGGTTACATATAAGATGTCACATCTGTTAGAGAGTTGATTTATAGACTCCAAATTGTAATCTAGAAAATCTTTGTTTTGTTCAAGGCTTCAATCATTGAATTTCACCCGGATCTAAAATAAAAAAATTAAATTTTTTTAAAAACCTATAAAAAAGATTTGCATATACTTTATTTAAAAAAGCTCTTATAAGAAACAATAAATTGCTTGTTAGTTGTTTTAACAATGTAACAAATGTAGAGATTAGAGGTCCATGTTCAATGCATTTGAGGTTGTTTGAGGTGTCGAGAAGTGTTTTGGTGCAATTTAGACAGGTTTCTCATCATTATCCACTGTAGAGATCATAATCAATAATGAAAGCTTTGACACCAGGAAACAAAACAATCATTATAGACTTCAAAACCAATATTAAAAGGATATTCTTCAAACTTAGATAAAAATACCTTATACCGGAATGGGATCCATGCATAAGATGTCCTTAATTGTCTTTCAATTTTCATTGATTTATTTATCCAATGATATAACAGCATGCAGAGATGAAGGAAGTTTGTGGATCTCAACCATGTAAGATCTTGTATAGAGATTTACTAGTCATGTAGAACCCTTTTGCATCATTAACAAGTTCTTGTATCATCATCCTACCATGGAAAGATTGGGCTAGACTTGCATCATTACTATATTTCAAGCTTGATTTCAAAGATGGCATTCTCTTTTCTGGGTGAGTTACTAAGTAAAGTCTACCATGTATGGATGAAAATCTTGAATTGCAATAAAACTCCATTTATAGATTCATATATGATCCAAATAGTGATGTTGGTCTAACTTGCCAGATTTGTTCTAACGAATTCAAATTCCACCATGATTTCCTTCTCAAATTGGATTCCGAATGCAATTAAGATTTTCACTTCCTTTACTCTAATGAATCATTCTAATCAGGCTTATTAATTCCGTTCCGTTCCGAAACGCTCGAAACCGAAAACGTTCCGTTCCGTTTCCAATAGAAAAACCGAACGGCAACCGAAACGGTATTGACAATGTTGATTCTAATGTTCTCTTTCTAATCCTTTATTATAAATTATAATAACTCCACTATTATTTCCTTCTCAAATTGGATTCCTAATGCAATTAAGATTTTCACTTCTTTACTCTAATGAATCATTCTAATGTTCTCTTTCTAATCCTTTATAGGAAATTATGATAAAATGCTTCATTTAGCTTATTTTTACACTTCTTGTCTTCGTATCATTGTTAAGTACAAAACAAGTTTAAGAATTATAAGACATAAAAAATTGTATTAAAAGCAAGAATAAAGTACTAAAAATACAGAATAACATGAGCGTTATTCAAAATTAGACGACAACACACCACGATTGTGAAAGAGCAACATCTAAATTTATTCCAAACAACCCTAAATTGAGAAATCTAAACAGACCCTAAAATTAGAAAAACTAACAGTGACAATACAAGTCCTTGATAAATTAAATTTGTCAACCATATCAGGAAGAATTAGAAAATTATGAGACTAAATTGAATGCTCCTCTCACAAACCTCTTTCTTTTGAGGCTAATCTCTTTTCTCTCAACTCCCCACACCTTTCTTTTCACTATTTTCAGCCTCAATCTCTCTTTTTTTGGTCTCTCATACATTTTTTTTAGACTTAAAGGTACATCTTTCCACAAATTAAGAGTTTGGGCGTTAAAATTAACTTATTATTGAGCCTTATAAAGTATTTATCTAAAAGAATTTTATCAATGAGCCATTTGAATTTGAACAAATTGATTGTGCAGTTGGATCGAGATTCAATTTTGCCAGTTAACTGATAATATAATTTGTTCGCAAACCAATGTTTCTCTTTTGAGAATCGAAGCTCCATTTTCAATGACGGATTGCCTTCAATTTTCTATCCAAAAGGGAACAAAAAACCCTACAAATGATACTCAAACAAACACTATTTAAAGAGGGTAAACACCATCCGACTTTCAACTTAGCAACCCTTACAAAATTAAGACAATGAGAGGGAAGTACCAGCATAATATAGAATTATAGATAGCACAGACGCAAAAGGGGCAACAAATGTAATATTGCTATCATAAGGATATCTTAATTTACCAGGTTACAGGTACTGTAAGCCAGCAAATTTCGAAAAATTCGATATGGAAAATAATTCCTCCCTCCTGAACACACTCATTGAGATACACTACCTCATTCGTCCTCCTGGCTACGCAGCCTAGCAAGCTTGTTAGTGACAACAACATCAAGCTGCGCAGCTCGCTCCACAATCTCTTTCCTCTTCCTTGTTGACACATTATGTGCTATCTCAGCACAGTAAGTCCTGGATCACGTGAAAAAAGAATCGTCAATCGGAAAAGAAAGTGATCTGCTTGGTATAAATTACTCTGACAGTAAGAGTTCATCTGAATTTTTACCTGTTGTGCATCATCAACACTTCTAGCTCTTTGACATTGTGGACAACAAATTTCTTGAAGCCATTTGGAAGATAATGACGAGTCTTCTTGTCAGAACCATAACCAATATTGGGCATCAGAGTACATCCTTTGAACTTTCTTCGAACACGAGAATCAATACCCTTTGGTCTGCGCCAGTTTGTCTGTCAAAAATTATGAAGAATAAAACATTGGTATCAAAAAGAAACGAAAACGCTTATGAAGAATATTCGTATAGTAGCATTGAGAAAGGGGGGTTATGGGAAACAAATCAAAGAGACTGGCTAACAGGTAAAACACAGGTAGCCAGGGAATAGAGAGATGCATGCAGGGATAAAGTAACAGTCAGTGACCAGCTAACTGTGTTGCAAGACCTGTTTATAATTTGTTTCTGCCCTTTACATAAAATGCCCAGCCACAGAAACAAATTTTGGACACCAGATACCATGGGCAAATGGCAACATTAAATAGACCTCTAAATCCCAAGAAATTTAGAGATAATAAACCAAGCATAAGAAACCCAATAAAAAAAACTAACAAAAATCTGCAACCTCAGCCGAAAGATGGTGATATTTTGTATGATCATCACAGGACAATCAGCACTGATAAATGATTTGCATCATAGATTGCAGTACAAAATAAAATAGAAAATAGAATACTGTATAATAAACAGACACATGGATATGCAAAAGAGATCAGATGGTAGTGCATGTATAAAATTCATCATCTTATTTGCAGAAATGGTGGATAAATATCATCACGCCTCATCGCATATCTCCATAACTTAAGAAACTACATGTAGAACTAAAAAACTAACAAATAAATAGTAACAAGTCACTATTTTCCATGAAGGATCAGATAAACATAAATTAATCAGCAGCTCCTAATAGGACTAAGACTGGGTGTCAAAAAAATTTCATCATATCCTTCAATCCCCGGGACAAAAAGAAAAAGACTCCAATTCCTATCTTATAAAAGAAACAAGAACTAAAAAAAGGTTTACGCATGAGAAATCAGCATTTATAAACAGTAAAAATAAAATTGTTGGGGGTATAAAAGGATAGGATAAAGGTACGACCGCGTCCAAAAGAATAATCATGCATTTAACAAATTCAGTAAACAGAACCAAATCACACAAATAAAAATTATATATACATATATCATTCACATTTTTTTAAGAAACGAAAAGGAAACTATACAATGATACTGAATAAAGATTAATAAAAACGGTAGTTGTTAAGCCTAAAAGGGATCGGATAGTCGATCGCAGTCTCACAATACTGCAACCAAAGAAGGAAGCAAGTGAGACTGGGGTGTCAAATGGGTTCTTCATTACAGAGCTAAAAAAACAATTTATAATAAATAAATAAAAAAGATTAGACATGATAACAATGATTAAAAATTGACGGAATCAGACAAGGAATGTCAATCACCATCTTGCACCTCAAAATGCAAGTAAGACTGGGGCGACAACAAGTATCATCATTTTTCCTTACAAATCTCAACGTTGTATGCAAACAAATTTTAGCTAAAAGTAGATTTTACCTTGACAGAGACCTTGCGGTCACTTTGTGGCCTCTTGAACTGCTTAACTCTCTTCTTAACAATCTTCTTCGTCAGCAACGGCACCGCCATTTTCCCCTTCCTACATTCAAACAAAACACACACCAACCACATTTGTTAGCTCCATCCACATAAGATGATAGGATTTGAAAACCTGAGAAGAGATGAGAATAGAAAACGGAGAGAGAGAGCTCACGGTGGTTTGCTACGCCTTCGCCGCCAAGATTTCAAGAGTGTGGCTTCGCTCAAGATTTAGATGAAGGGAGAGAGAGCATATTTAGGGTTTTTGTCTTTCCACGGGTCTAATTCAAGAGATCTGGGCCTTCGTAGTAGGACAGATCGACGGTGGAGAATTACGGTTCTCTTAATTACCTGCCATGCCCCTGGGGTAACATCTTGGCTATCGGGTTTTACGCCCTTGTCCAAATACGTGGTCGGGTCATTCTTATTAAAATCACGAGTTAATTTGTAAAATTATATAATTTTACAAGTTAATATATATTTATATGTAAAATAAAATTTAAAATCAGTAAAATTAGATTTAATTTGTGTTAAATTAGTAAAATTATTAAAATCAGTAAAATTAGTCTGATTTCACAAGTTTGCTAGATTTTTTATATGAACCTAGTCGAAAATTGAATTTGATTTTAAAATATTTAATGACCTTAAAACTTTTAAAATATTTAAAATTTAAAATCAGTAAAATTAGACTTAACTTGTGTTAAATCAGTAAAATTATTAATATCAAATCAAACGGACTTCAGAAAACTATTATTTCAAGGAGTCAAAGTTACTAGATAAATCTTGTAAAATCTGTCAAAGTAGATCTCGATGTATTGTTTTGGACACATTCAATGTTATAGATGGAACTTTGTTACAATTCTAGTTGAGATGAAAACTAGACATCTCAATTTTTCAAACATATACAGTAAGTTCAATAATTCATTCATACGAGAAAGAACGAATGTTTAAAATCACAACTGAAATCTAATAGAAAAATTATGAAAAAAATTTGGATATTTGGACTACATGGAAAACATTTAGCATATTTTATTAATTGATTATAATATTGTTGACTCTCTTGTCAAATTTTAATTTAATTTAAGATTTATATTAAAAGTGATTTAACATTTAGCATAATTTTATTTAAAGTGATTTTTTCTTATAAATATATTAAAATGATATTTTTTTTATTTTTAAAATATTAATTTTTACATCAACACATCAAAATAATTTTAAAACACTTAAAATTATAATTTTAAAACAAAATCAATTTTTTTTTAAATGCAATACCAAACCACCACTTGGAATCAAACAAACTTTGATTAAAGTTTTTATTTTTATCATTAGATAAAAAAAATGACATTCTTATTGTTGAATTGTCATTTTTTACTCTCTAGATCTACTATTTATTTTTTAGCAATTCTTTTAGTTTAATCTTAAATGAAAGTCAATAATTTTAATTTTGAAAGATTTATTTTTAAATTTATACCCATTTGTGATTTTTTTATTTAATATTTTTTGGATAGATATTTAAAAAAAAATTATTTTTGTGTGTGTTTAATTTTTGAGTCATTTTTTTTATGGTTTATCTATAATTATTTTTGTTATATTTTGTATGGATAAATTTTGTTTTTTAAAAAAAAACAAAAAATATTATTTTAGATAATATTTTTAATATGTGCAATCTTGTATAATATTATTTTTCCTTATATTTTATTCAAAAAATTTAATGTGTATGTTTATTTCTAATATCATTTGATTGAATCAAAACATTATTTGAATTAACAAAATTTAGCAAATACAATTCAGTAAATGTCCCATGAGACTATAGGATAAAAAAAATATTTGTGTCAACCCAGGTTAAGTTGATAATTCCACAACTCGAGTTATAAAACTAGAATAACACTATAGAAAAAAAATAAAATAAATTATGAATCTAAACTCTCAATCCATTTAGTGTTGAAAGATAAAATTGAAATAAAAAAAATAATTAAAAAGGGACAAAAAAAAAACTTGAGTAAACCAAGGATAATCCACTAAACTTTCTGACATAAACCATGATATAAGGGTAACCTCCTCATACAAAGCAAATAAAAAAAATCACAAAATTTAATTATGAATCAGTCCAATGGTTTATGACAGGTTTTATGAACTTAAACTTCGACTGAAAGTAATAGGTAATCCATTACTACTCAACATAACCTGAAGTTAATGTGTGTTATAAAGAGATATATAATTAATAAATGATACATGTAGACATTTTATACATTCCAAAACAAATGCACGAGCATAAAAAATAAGATGAAAGCATAAATAAACACAAGAGAAGCTGAAGAAAAATAAAAATAATACACGCAAAAAAACCCACAAAACACAAACTTGCACACAGACCCACACTATTTTGTGCTTGATTTTTATCAAATAGAATGAGGGTGGTGAGATTTGATCTCATGACCGCTGAGTCAACAAGCCTCTAATACAATATCAAAGGAATCATTTCACCTAAAAATTTAAGTTTTTTAAGTGAAGTCCCATCATATGATTTATATTATTCTCTAACAAGTTTCACGAGGTGCTCTATCTGATTTTCCCTAGAAAGATAGCAGTAGTGAATGTCTCTATTTCATTTTACTGTACAGTTGAAGTTGTGGTCAAATCGATAAGAGTGTGTATATGAATTATATCTTGTGAAATATAATTTTGCAGCACTCTTTTTGCTGCTACTATATTTGGTGAAATATTATTTGAGAATAGATAAAATATTTTTTTTCTAATTCATCTAGGATGATGAATCATCTCTTAATCACTCAAATATCTTTCATACAACTTATGTTATACTCAATGTTTGTCTCTTTGTTATCTCGATTGAGATAGCACATAACAAGATCAAAGTATAATATTATCTATATAAAATAACTTAGAAAACTCAAGTTTAAGGGTCACTTACGCAAATATTATGTAAGTCTTTATATAGATAAAAATAAATTTTTTTTCTATTGAATTCTCATATGAGGTAGTTCAATATATATGTCTTATGAAAAACACTTGTTTATTAGTTATATGTATCATTTATGATCATTTATACATCAGTTTGTGAGGACAAATATTTCCTTTCATAAAGAAAAAAAATATAACATGTACTACTTTCTATCAATATATTATGGATTTTTTTTCAAAATATTTTTAAAATATTTCCTTTTTATGGGAGTATTGTATAGATTGTTTTTCAAAATATTTTTTATTCAGAAATACATCAAAATAATATTTTTTATTTAAAAAAAATCTAATTTTGATGTCAATTAATGAGAAGAGTGTTACTAAGTTGTTTTTGAGCTAAAAAAATAGATTGGGATTTTATAGAGATTTTTTGATGTCAAAATAATTTAAAAAAATAAAAAAAAAATATTATTATGATGTATTTCTAAATGAAAAGCACTTTAAAAAATAACCGCAGCCACAATTTCAAAGAGGCATTATTACTGGTGTAACAATGTTGTATGAGCTCATGATTTTTTTGAGGGTTCTCTATCTTTTCCCAGTTTGGTGGCATGTGTTAAAGCAAGCATATATTTTTTTTTGTTGGATACGAGTAAAGCTCATCTCTAAAAAGTATATTTTATAGGTCTAGGCGAGTGAATAAAATCCGGTTATCTGAGGCTTTTTACGTGCAAATCCTGACTTGAACTCGAGACCTGTTACGCGGATAATAAACCCTTCTTTTGACTCAGGGTTACAAAGCAAGTGCATTTGCTAAGCAGGGGGGAAGACACAAATCCTTGTGTTGACAGAAAGTAATAAGCTCTTGTATTAATTACCATGAAATTACCAAGAGAAAGTAATAAGCTCTTGTGTTCCAGAAAGTAATAAGCTCTGGTAAAATCACCTCTGCTGGATCATAAATTAAACTGCATGCTGAGTACACAATCTGTAAAAGCAACCCTAAAGGCAATGCAAGCCTTTCTAATTCCTTATTATGCTAAAAGTTTGAGAGAAATGTAACTAGTTAACTTGTCTACAAGAACCTATGACCTCTATATTCTTCTTCCTTTTCTCCTGGGCTACTAAAAAGCATAGTATAAAAAGCAAATAGATTCTGACATTTTATGCCGGGGACAAATCCTCGAGAAAGTACCAGGTTGTTGATTCTTACTGCTGCTTGTATTCATGAAGTTTGATGACAATCAAGGAGGTTGTCATCTGATCATCGAGGGCAGTGATGAAACTGAATTTCCATGCGCTCAGAGATGTTTTGTAGCAACAAGTGACCCTACAATACCAGTTGCGGAAAAGAGGAGCAGTAGGCTGTAAGAAACAGAGGTGGCTGAGCTGGGCTCGCCGGTCGGTTCTGGCACGCCGTATGTTGTTGGTGGTCCGCCAGGGAAGGTTGTTGCAGGAGTCGTACTAGTCGGGATTGGGTTGACCGGCGGTGAACTTATGCTGTATTTCCAAAAAACATGAACTGAGTATCTATTGCCTAATTTTGCTGATAGGAATGGCTTTAAAATAGATATGAAAGCTTACCCTCCCGGTGTTGTCGTCGTGGATGACGATGCGTAGCGACAGTTTCCATTACCTGCAATGGGCGAAGACAGAGAAGTTCAGTAATCTGATAGGAATCATTTTATATAGATCATGGACTGCTTGTTACAACTGAAAAACAGAGCAGATTTCAAAACTTCTACAGTATGCCAGTTTCGAAAATACAGCATTGGATCTCGAAATCCACAGCATGATGTTCTTTGTCAAGATCATATATCTTACTTGGATCAGTGGTGGTAAGTTGTGCTGCTCCGCCAAACACACAGCTTGTCGAAGCTGGATTCTTCTGGTAGTAGCTATTGAAGGCATAAGAAGCATGGTCGCGGAGGGTGTTTGGATTATAACAGCTTGAACCTTGTTGAATTGAAGAACAGTCTGCCGCGCCATAGCCACAAGCGTAGTCAATGGCTACCTGCAAGGCAGTTTGTGAAGCAATCGCGCTTGCAATGCACCATTGCCCGCCTGAAGAGGTTGGATTTGTGGTGGCCGGGGTGGTCGTGGTGGCTGGGGGCGTCGGACTGTCTGGGGTCATTATAACAGCTGGAGGATTCGGAGCGTCTGGGGTCATTATAACAGCTGGGGGCGTCGTAGGTAATGGGTTGATTCCGGTTGGTGACGGAGGAGAGTCTACTGGATTTACTACAGGAGTTGTCGGATTGATGACGGGAACCCCTCCGGTAACTGTGTCTGGTTGGGTGGTGGACACTGAGTAGGAGATGAGTATCTTGTTTTCTCGGTCGCCTGATATTTTATTTTTCTGGATTGAATCCAAAGTAGGCGTTTCAGCAACACCAGGATGACCTGAACAAGTCGAAAAGCAGGATCAGATTTCTATCTTTTCTTCTATGCCAAGCTCTGCATGTTCCATGTTAATGGATGCAATTGAAGTTCTACATTGTCAGCGTGAATTTCTGACAGGATAGCATACTGAACCCATAAATACTAGCAAGCAACTCCCTGATAAGCTAAAAGCAGAACACCAGAGAAACTGGGTTTGATGCAGTCTGAAAAGCAGTATTTCTTCCCGAGAGAACATGGAAAAGGGGTAGATTTCAAAATCAAATTTGGGTTTCATGCATTCATGGAAAAGCATAAGAATTTCATCTACTTGTTACAGATACAAAAAGAATAAATCTTCCAGGTTCCGCTTGAATTAAGATGTAGTTTACAGCATGATCACAAGTAACTAAATTCAATATAGACTGTTTAACCGAAAGCCTTACCACTTAACAGAAGGATGGATTTTCTTCTGTTTTTTTCAGACAATTGTGTTCCAGGATCCACTTTTGTCTCACATATTAAGGGATATACACATATGCTTAAATTATATAAACAAAAGCACATAACATTCATATGAAGAACATGAGTCACCAAAGGAAATTTTCTGATGTGAGCAATGCTGGAAACCCAAGAGAGGAAATGCCAATCACCTGAATAGAGAAACAGGTACAAGATTAAGATTGTGAAATATTGAAGAGCTCCTCCAGAACCCATGTTGTCAAGCTGCTGCTGCTTCTATAATGTAGTTTTTTTTTGTTTTTTTTTGTTCAGAAGAATGAGACACAAGCCACCCTAAGGACCAATGGAGTTGTGGCAAAGAAGAGTTTAAATATCATCCTGACATATGCTATATTAATAAAAAAACTTGAAGAATCAAAGTTTCCTTGGGTCGTAGAGAGACGGGAGAATATCAGAAAACTTGAGAAAGGAGGCATCGGGTAGTTAAATTTTGCAAGCAAGAGGAGGCAGATACTGCAAAAGAGGGGAAAAGTGGATGAAGGAGGGAAAAGGAAAAAGAGCAATCTGCCTGGAATTTAAATCTGATGTTTGTTTGGGATGTCATCCATGTCCAGACCTGATGTGATATTGATGCCATGCCATTTTTCTTTTCACTTTTGTGCTTCTCTTTCTACTGTTTCATGGGACTGGATCAAAAGTAAAAGGCAGGCAGATTGAGATTTTATTTTCCTACGCTGGATAAGCTTCTTCACCATTTTCCCAGATGAAAATGAGATGATTCCTAGAAAAAGAGCTGTGCAAAGTTAAGGACACCGTCTGTTTTTGGCATGCTATACTACTACTCTAGACATTGCTTATGGAATCTTCCTATTATAATACTAGCTAGCAGGCAGAAGCTTGAGATTGAGATTGTACTTTCGGGCCTGATTTCCTTCCTGCGAATCTTTAAACGAACAATCTGCTTTTGTCACGCATTGGTTTGGAACAATTATTTCACAATGAAGCTTTAGCTCCTTCATTTGATAATCAAAATTATGTTTTTTACTGGCCAACGTAGCCCACTATTTTTAAGAAACCAGTTCCGCTGCATGCATTTGGCTTAAAGTTTTTGGATATATTTCATTCATTCTGAAATTTATAATTAATACGTTATAAACTAATCATGTGTGTGTGTGTGTGTATTTATATATATATATCACACGCACACAGAAAACTACTACCATCCCCTTGCTACCACCTCTGTTTTTCCGTGCACTGTTATCATCCCTATCTGCCCCTCTGTACAGATCACCGAGACATTTCTTGCCAATTTCAATGGTTATTTGATAGTTTAAGGTTTTTTTACCCCTGAAGAAATAGGCTGCGAGCTACATGATCTCAATAGAGGAATTTGAAATTCGTCGGAATTCTTCTGTTATAAGTTAAAAGAAAAACAATTCCGAATCCCAGTACTGTACGAGAAAGTAGAGACATCCTTGGTTCCACAAGGGTTACAGCAAATTGTCTATACATCTCGGAAGGAAAAACTCAGGCTACAACCAACACTGCTGCCTGCCCATTTCCACCCCAATCCCAGTTACTGTGTTTTTTTTAAAACAAAAAAAATAACAAATTGGCTTCATCGTGGCAGTTTTTCCACTGTATGTTGCTAGGTAAGAACGCAGAAGCAATGTTTTTCGTCAACTTATGTTTTTTGACTCACACAGGAAGGTGCTTAGTCAGCTAGCAAAGCACGAGAATCATCGGGCAGCTGATTATGGAATCAATATGCACAATTTTCTGGAAATAATATTGATTCGGACCTCATCTTTACCCTTGTCGATTGATGTTGCATTCTGACAGGTGTTTTTTAACATCACTCCAACCTGCATATGGAGTTTTGCGCAGATTGTTGAGAGAGAACACCATTTTCACTACCCACAAAAAAAAAGCAGAACAGGAAGGAAACAATGATGACTTGTACCTGGAAATGTTTTATAGTCTGGCTCTATTCCATTGCCGTTTATGTCCATGTGATTTGGTGTGACATACTTCCCAACAGTGACAACCACTCCGGACCCATCAAGAAGTTCATAAACTGATTGAATCAAACCCTGAAAATATATTTTCCATAGCAGCATAATATTAGCAGGTTCCATCACTAATCGTCCCCTATTCTTACTTGAATTGTTGGAACCTCTAAGTATCGAACTTGACAAATTGGATCACTAAACAATCAAAATCAGCTATTTTTATTGATGCAGAAATGATTGGATGTTCGATTAACACAAGCAGGACCAAAAAAAAATCAACTTCCTACGCCTGAGATAGAAAGAGCCGCCTTTTGTGATTTCCCCCTATATGGACACCAAATGCATGTAAGGTCGACTTAAAAGGGGTTCTAGAGGGGTCTTCATCTACAATATAGCTATACACACATAGCCTGATTGAAATAAACATGGAAAAAAAAACATAAACAAAATACATCAATGGCACAGTGGGCTAGCTAACCTTGCCGAAAGTCCTTTCTCCCACAAGCACAGCTCTACAGTTATCATGTAGTGCAGAGGCAACCTGAAACATGAAGCTTTGATTAGCACCCCATGCTAAACGCCAAATAAACACAAATATTTGGTGAAACATGGAACTCACAATTTCACTTGCACTAGCAGTTTTGTTGTTCACCAAAACCTGAATGGAAATGTGTCAAGCTTTGTAGAGGAAAAAAATGCATATAAGATCCTAAAGAAACAATGCTCTGAGCAGTGGATGACAGAATCTGTCTAGAAAAAAAAGGTCTGGCTAGAATATGATTGAAAGGGCAATCAAATCTAGCAGAACTTGATAAGCTCAAGCCTGATGTCTGTGGTCCTGGTAACTGCTATTAATGCTGAAAAGTATCACCATTGTCCATGCCCATGTTGCAAAGACAACAAAATCACCCAAATAATAAATGCCATAATAAGATATTGCTCAGAGCCATCAACTTTGATAGTAAAAAGCCAAGACTTGGATATTGACGAAAAACTTATACATTCACCATAATGCTTGTAATATGTTAGAAAAGAAGCATACAATAACAGGAGCTTTGACCAATGGTGCGCTGTCTGCTAAAATAGTGTTTTGGTATTGTGAATCCTTTCCGACAGTGTCAATCACCTGTTAATACATCAAGATAAAACACCACATTAATTCTTGCTTTCAGGACCTTTAGATCAAAACTCAAAGTTCAATCCCATCCATTACCCAATTTCCTACTTCATATATATATATATATATATAGGTTTCATTTTCAGAACTATAATGTTTGCAGTGAACAAGTTTAATAGTTTAGTCTCTCTGGCTTCTTCAATCAGAGTTTTAATCAATGGCTAATAGTTATTTTATTAGACCAGCCCTTTAATGTTTTAGAATTTCAGTTGTATATGAATATATTATTTCTTATGAAGACAATCATTAATAAGCATATTGAGAGTTTTTAAGTATGAGCGCATATTTTGATCCATGCAACCCTAGTTTCTTTCTTATATGGTCACAGATTCATTCCTTTACTCTCCTCTATTTCTATTTTTCTTTCTCCTTGTTGTTGATAATATCGTATGCATGTTCCAGCTCCAAAACCAGATCACAAGACAGCCCCCTGTACTTAAAGTTTAACCTATACTTTTATTCCTGAAACCCAAATGCCTTCATAATCCTTATCAGGAACTCTTATATCCTCATCCCAACCTTTATTCCTAAGCAAACATCTCACTGTTCAAATATTTAGGGATGTCCCATAATCAGTTCTTGATCAATCCTCAAATTTCATCCTCAAAAAGTATTAACTGTAATTGTCAAGTTTATAAAATGTTATGCACAGTTAGCCCTTTAAGATGGGACTTCCAAATAATCAAACATCACAAGGATGATCATAATAACAGTCAAACAGCAAATACTTGAATCTAACAAGTTGCAAATTCACATAAAGAAGCTGTTAAAAAGAGAGCTCCAAGTAAATATCTGCCTCGTTAACTATTAACAGCTCTATGTCCCAACACCCTCCTCCACTTTCCTCTTTTTTACTATCCAAGACAAATGTCAAAATCAGTCAAAATAAATTGACACTGCAGACCTCATTACATTTTATCTCAATCATGAAGCCTCAAACTTCAGATTTAATGGTAAAGACCATGTCTAATACCCTACCTTTCAATGTTCAGTACAATTTTCAACATTTTATAGGCAAAGGTGCATTTTGGCCTTGTAGTTAATACTGTTCCCAATCCCATTACCTACATAACCTAATGAGAGATTGCCAACTTTTTTGAAGTTAATGAGAAATGAAAGTCATGCAAAAAAAATCTCAGATATCAACTGCACAAAACAAAAACAAACAGGAAAAAGTTCTTTGAAGTTCAAATCTTCAACATGTACCGTCTGCCCTTCATTCAGAAAGAGCTTCGCAATTTCAATTCCAGCCTGAAATAAGTAAAAAAATAATAATAAATCAATTGGCATATTTGCACACATTCTTCAGAACAAACAAAACTTAGAATGCAGGCATGGATCATTTATTTGACAACTAATCCATAATCATCTCACTGAAGTAGATCCATGCTATTTTATTCTGATAAACATATGTAACTGAGGTTTTATTTCATGAAACAAAAAAAGATAGTCATTTGCATATACTTGTCTGCATATAAGCACAAATTCAAGAACTTATTCATATTAATCCCTCCAATGAACTTGCAGAAGTGAAAGAAAACAATTTCTTTATTGTTGTTTTTCCCTTCTATCAGTTTCAGTACGCTCATATTGCTGAACATTCTCTTGGGAACCATAACCAGTGAGGTTGGTGATATGAAAATTATGAATATTGCCATGAAAAGCTGTACAATTGGACAAACATTGTCTTTATTTGAAATTATTGAAAACACCTTTTGACACATTTTGATGCACATCATGGACAGATCTGAGACTTCTTTCATGTTGGAAAAAGAAGGCAAAATAAAAGATCAAATATTTACTAGGTGGGTGCAGGTGCTAGGAATGTAATTGTTTGAGTAAGAAATCAAAACAAGCAGACAGGGGAATTGTGCAAAGATAAATTGATCCTTGATTAATTTCACCACTGCTTAATTTTTTGGAGGATCGTCAACGCAATGAAGGATGATAATTCCTCAGTTTTATTTCTTAACAAGATTGTTTCCTTACTAATGTCAGAGTCTGCAGAAGGGCATTACAGTATGATGTCTAAATATCAGATGAACACAATATGGCAAGGTTACCTGAAAGTGGGACAAAATGATGGTCATGTATTATTCATTGTTATAGTCGAACCTCTTTCCAGATTTTATATATATATATATATATATATATATATATATATTATCAGATGAACCTTCAGGCACCCAAGAGTGGGAGAGAGACAGAGAAAGCAATGAGGTGAAAAAAGGTAAAATCAGCAGCCTGCTATTTCTTTGCAGGTTAGTGGCCTAGTTGGGAGGAAAGTTTGTAACTAGAAAACAATTGTCCAAGCAAGCCAGGATGAATCAGATCAGTTCCCATCAGTCATACTGGATAAGGAATTAGTATAATCAGAGTAAATGCTGATTCTTCACCTATCACTATGGTTGAATTTTCAATTCTAACAATGTTTTGTACTTGGTTGTCAAGAGAGGATGAAAAGGGCAGGTACTCTATTTTAATATTTTCCTTTGAGGAACATTCGTTCATTCCACTCATATAAATTCTCCAGATTTATCCACACATTTATGCCCCACAAGAAGACCACCAATATCCATGTTCTCTCAGTCTTATCTCCAGGCTACTTCTAGTTCATCAAAAACATTTGTGAGGCATTTAGCTGCTATTTCGACAATTTTCCTTCTCATTTTAAGTTTCTCTAGAAAGGCATTATAACGATGACCAACAAAAAGATGTCCATGTGTGTGAGAATGGCTTGTTCACTCTATTTCCATTTCCAAATTCTTCTTTCAACATATGCTTAAGTTCTTTCACTTGGTGAAGTAAAATAAATCAACACTTGCATATACGTATAGTGGGAATGAGTAGATCATCCGAGCTAAAAATGAGACTGGGATTTAACACTGGAGGAAAATGAATAAGAACCTGTACTAATCCACCGAGATTATCTCTCAGATCCAGAATGAAATATGAGGCACCCCTGTCTTGAAGTCGCTTCATTGCTGCATAATCATCATTAACTATCAGGCCAGCTAAGACTACATAACATGAGCCTAGAGAGATAATCCCTACTACAAATTTAAATAACATTAGTGATCTTTGCAAATAAAAGTATGTTTTGGTTACTACAATAAAATTGCTATGACTAAGTTAGACAAGACAAACATTTACCAATTACCAAATCTTTTCTAGCCAATGCATTGAATTCTCTCAAGCGTATGTACCCAACAGAAGCGGTGCTGCTGTCAATTTGTTCCAGCCGATAAAAGACTGGGGTTCGAGCAACAAGTTGTCTCTGAACCTCCATAGATTGAATAGGTCCACAATTTCCATGCTTCACCTATAATATGACAGTATATATAAGAACAATCCACTGAAAGATAAAAACCCAAAAGCTAATACAGCAATATTGTACATCTGAAACTAATTTTATAAACCTTGATAATCACAAATGTTTCATTTGGGCCCTGTAACAAAGATGATACTTCAAATGCTGATTTCCCTTTGACATCCTCTCCATTAACAGATAATAATTCATCACCCTGCCAAAAGAAGTTAGAACATGAGGAAACTCGCCCCATACACTAGTTATGATGTAAACACAATACAGCTATAAAATAGGAATGTCTGCCTTATTCAACCCAAACTCAACTAGACAAATCGATCAAACAATAGGTGCAACTAATTAGTAGAACGTTGTAATCAAAGCTTTAGGTACAATAATGTAGGGGAGAAAATGCAGGCATGAGACTCACAATGATTGGAGGGTTAAAATACACTAGAACTGGGTAGCATTTAGGTCTTCGGCAGCTATTGCTCATGAAATTCAGTACTAAAACTTATATGATTTTGAAGTTTCAGTTCTCAGAAGCTGGGAAATATGTTGATATTCACAAGAGAGAGAGAAAAACACCTTTTGCAGAGAAAAATATACCATTATGGTAGTTCTCATTTGCACTGGAAATGGCAGAATGAGAAGAGGAAGAATAGTCTTCTCTCCAAAGGAGTTAGTGAGATCATTTCTTTGTTATCCATACATATATGCAACTAGAAACAGCATTTCCAATTTTGAAAATGATAGTAAGCTCATTCTACCCTTCAATTAAAAACCATATCGCACTAATGATATCTAGTAATTCTGTACTACTAGAAATGATATGAACCAAATATATTCAAATATCGATAAGAAACTCCTACACATATAATGTGCTATGAAAGGAAGTGAATTCTCGTCACTAGTCAGCATAGAGAATTCAATAAAAAAAATAAAACTAAACTCAATCCATAACCATATAGCAATATAATAACAAACACCAATAATCACTTGGAAGACAAAGCTACCATACAAGATAGGTATTGACACGTTGGGTTAACAGTTTTAAACTCATAACTACCTGTCTTACACCAGCAGAATACGCAGGCCCATCAAGTAATAATCCAAGAACTTTCAGTTTGACCTCTCCATTTTCATCAGGAATTTCCCTAAGGTTTATTCCAATACCAGAGATGTCATACCTCCCCATCTTCGAAAACTGATAAATGCATGGGTAGAAAAAGAAGAAGGCATAAACAACATTTGTAATCATAAGATACAGTAAGACTTTTTGAAGCAGCGGCGGCAGCAGCAGCAGCAGAATTAAGTACCTCAGCAGGTGAAAGAAACCGTGTATAAGGATCACCTAAACTAGCCAACATCCTTCTAATTATTTCATGGGCTTTTGCTCTAGATTGAATCGATCCGCTTAAAATATCTTCCTTCTTTTGCTACAATATCAATCAACACAAAAGAGGATTGAGTTAAAAAGAAGGCAACTTTTGTATGGCATTGATGTGCGAATACCTGCCAAGTTTGAGGAGTCCATCGACTTCGCCCGCTATCAAGAAAGCTATCATTAACAATCTCCCAAGCTTCTTCCACAATTCCTTCATTAGTCACCACTTGAGGAGCTTCGTTCTCTACTTTAAAATCCTGTTGGGTTTCTTCTTGACGGCAAAGATACTCTGTTGATTGTGATTGTAGGAGTGATCGTGATGGAGATTCTAGAGCAAGTAACGATGGAGAGGAAAGTAATAAATTGATTGAGAGCGCTCCAGTTATGGCACCACCTAGCAAGGTTTTCTTGGTCCAATTGTTGTTTGCGTCGAGGATGCAAGTTAGGGTTCTCTTTGATGGCGTTGGTAATGAGAGTGTGGGCGGGGAATTGAAGAGACAGACACTCATCTCTTCGCTTGTTTATGTTGTTGCCTTTAGATGTTTTGCAGGTTGAGGAGGAAGGGTGCCGAGGACATATCTTTTCATGTATTAAAGTGGAAATTTCGAATTTAAAAAAAAAAAAAATAGATGAGGTTGATTTTGCAGGTTATTTTTATTTATAAATAAATTATTTTTGATATATGAAAAAATTTAAAAATATTAAAAAAGATAATTTAATATAAATTTAAAAAAAAAATCTTTTTTTTTCAAAAAAAAATTAAAATGCCAAAAAACTTGTGTAGTGGGATTTGTAACTTGATAAAGGATTTGCCTCTTGTTATTTGAGAGATTTTTTTCTTATGATAGACTTGTTTTATAACCATGTCTCTCACCTTCATACCATGATGCCATTTGAAAAGCTCAATTCAAACCAACTATTAAAAGTTGTTTACCTAGCCGTTTGAGAAGCCATGACTTGACAAAAGAGTTAAGGGGAAAAAATAAAAAGTAAAAAGTAAAAGCATCAATTCAAAAAATATCATATGCATAAATTAGAATTGCAGGACTAAATTGAAAAATAAAACTCAAAGAAGAAAGAAAATGACCAGAATCAAAAATCAAAACTAAGAGGATAGATTGAGAAACAAAAACCAGAATTAGGGATGACTTTAGAAAGATGTAAAGAAAACAAAAAAGAATTAAAATGAAAAATAAAATATATAAGAAATTGCAATTGAAGGACAAAAAAAAAACAACTTGCATAAAAGGAATTCAAATGAAATAAGAAATAAAAAACATGAATAACAAAATTAACAAACAACAAACTAAAAGGATAAGTATGTATTTTAGATGTTAGGAGAGAGAAAATAAAGAAAGAAAAAACAATTGACTACCAATGACTATCCAACAACCATAAAACTACATGCAACACACTATGTGAACGAGTCCACGACGACGCATCTATTGAGACAACAAATTACTAGATTTGATCGTTAAACGACGTCATACTTGCTTTATGTACAATGTTGACGCCTCCTAATTGCTGACGCATTTGAAACAAGTGCTAATAACTTTTTAATAAAAACACATGAAAACATGAAAATACCCCCCAAACCCTCTTTAGTAAACAAAAAACCTATATGAAAATATCAAAATACCCCTAAAGACAACTTTCTTTGGACTCTCATAATGTTAAGATTTCTATTCAATTGTACATAATAATTTTAAAAAAATTGAAGTACACTTTTCCAACAATCTAATATTTTTCTAATCTTGAGCAAAACAATATTTTAACTTTTACAAAATTTGTGAAAAGTCAAGAAAGCTCTCGGTCAATAACTTTAAATTTTGTTGACCATCGGTGCAAAAAAAGATTTTCACCATGTTAAAATTTGGAAAAGACTAGAATTCTAAACAATCTTTTAATGACAAACAAGACTGAGAAAAAGACCAAAAAATCCCTAAATCATAGGATTAAATTTAACAACGGAAGAATGTGAAAATAATTACATTTATGTGAAAATAATTACATTCATGTGGAGAGCTACAATGATTTTTCATATAGCTTTTATAGGGTGATTAAGAATGTGTTTGGGAAACTTTTTGAAAAAAAAATGATTTTTTTTTTATTTTTTATTTTAAATTAAACTTTGTTGATATTTTTAGATCATTTTTCATGTGATGATGTCGAAAATAATTTTGAAAAAATAAAAAAATATTATTTTAATATATTTCTAAATAAAAATTGCTTCAAAAAATAATCTTAGTTATACTTCCAAGCATACACTTATTTTATAATCCTCGACAGTTTTATAAAGATTACAAATAAGATAGAATTCAAGAAAGCAACAAATTTGCGAGATACATTGTTCTTTCGAAGGAAAAAAAAAAGGTGAAATCCATTTTTACCACCGCATTTCTTTTTTATTTACTTCAGTCTTTAAGAAAAAAAATTAAATTTTGAGAAATTTTAGCTAAAAAAACTGTGAGCATAAATTAAATTATTTTAATATATTTCTAAATAAAAATTGCTTCAAAAAATAATCTTAGCTATACTTCCAAGCATACACTTATTTTATAATCCTCGACAGTTTTATAAAGATTACAAATAAGATAGAATTCAAGAAAGCAACAAATTTGCGAGATACATTGTTCTTTCGAAGGAAAAAAAAAAAAGGTGAAATCCATTTTTACCACCGCATTTCTTTTTTATTTACTTCAGTCTTTAAGAAAAAAAATTAAATTTTGAGAAATTTTAGCTAAAAAAACTGTGAGCATAAATTAAATTATTTCTCAATTATGTAACCCACCCTTGAAATTTGTTTTCATTTATTCCAACCAATGTGGAACGTCCCTTTTTTTTCTTCTTTCTTTCAAGATGAAAAGAATTTGAAGCTAATAATTATGACTCTTAATATTTTAGATCCATGTGCTGTTTTTTTTTTTTGGTAAAAATCGGGGCATGAAGCCCTACTAAATTAAACGGGGAATAGTAGACCCAATCAGGTCATAATACAACAAGGTGTAAACTCCTGCCGGAGGATCCTCTAGCACATCAGACTCTCTATCTAACAAATCCCTCGTTAGCCCATAATTAGCTAACCAATCAGCCACACAATTGGCCTCTCTATAGACATGGAAGCTTCTAACCTCCCAATCTCTACCCAATATACCCTTAATTTGCATGGCTAGATTGAAATTTTTGTCCATGCCCACTGTCTCCCCATTAATAAGCCCAATAACAACTTGAGAATCAGATTCTACAATAACCCTTCTATATCCCCTATCCCAAGTAAGTTGTAAACCGACATAGACAGCCCATAATTCAGCTGTTACCGAAGAACAACTCCCATTATTCCTCGCAAAACCCACTAACCAAGACCCCATATTATCCCGGATTACTCCTCCTGCTCCTGCCGCACCTGGATTTCCTTTACTGCACTCATCCACATTTAGCTTAACCCACTCATTTGCTGGAAAAGTCCACCCGACCTGCTGGATCACCTTAATATGCTTTCCCTCTCCCAAACCATTCATCTGAATATTTTTACTATCTGAAACCATTCTTCTTATCGCTTGGATAGTTCTATACCAATTACCCTGAGTTGAGCCAAACACTCTACTGCATCTCTCTTTCCATATATACCATAAAATTATTCCGCACTCCAAAGGCCAATTCACAATGTTTGCATCTCTTTTCCTGATAGCCAGATTTGATAACATCCATGTATACCAATTTTGACTGAAGAAAAGTTGTCTCTCCTCTACCTTGACAAAGACCTCCTATATCTTACGGGCTCTAGGACAATCTCTTAAGACATGAGCTATTGTTTCGACTTCATGGACGCAAAGGCTGCAAAATCGATTTTCTGTCAGTCTTCTTCTCCATCGCACTTCATTTGTCATAACTGAGTTATGAGCTATAGTCCAAAGAAAAATCTTGATGCGCTCCATTCCCTTCCACTGCCAGATAACCCTCCAAATGGGGTCGTGATCCATTAGTCTCCTATCCTCCTGTATCATATACGCAGTTTTTGTCGTGAAGCATCCATTTTTGGATTGCTCCCATATTACTGTGTCTGCAATCCTGTCCTGCGCCGGAGGAATATTACCAGCAATTCCCATCATAACTTGTATGGGGATTAGGTGGGCAAACTCATCCCATTTCCATTCGCCTCTAGCATTCACCATATCAGCCACCGTGTAACTAAGTTTATCTTTCGGGATCTCCCCACTTATGTGGTTAATAAGCGGACCATAATTAGTTAACCAACTATCCTTCCAAAACAAAATCTTCTTTCCATTCCCAAGATTCTAGCTGATATTCTGATGAACCTTATGCCAGACTTGACCAATAGCTTTCCATAGCACTGAATCCCTCGGGGCTGGATTCGGGTAATCATCTCCTCTATTGAGTTTCATATACTTTTCCTTTAGAAGTCGCACCCACAGACTGTTCCCTTGAGCTACTCCCCAAGCTAACTTCATTATAAAAGCCTTATTCATTGTCTCCATTTTCTTTATACCCATCCCACCCTCTTCTTTCGGCTGACACATCTTTGTCTAATTGACAAGATGGATCTTATCTCTTCCTTCCCGATGGCCCCAAATGAACCTTTTGCATATCCTCTCTATCTCCTTACAGGTATGTTTTGGAATTACAGCAGCCTGCATTGAGTATAATGGAATGGTTGAGAGCACAGATTTACACAAAGTAATTTTCCCTGCTAGTGATAAATTACTAGACTTCCAACCAGCTAACTTGTGCTGCAAATTTTCCAGAAGATAGTTGTAAGTTTGCTTAGTAACCCGTTGGTGTAACAAAGGAACTCCAAGATATTTTCCCAGATCTTTTGTAACCATGAAACCACAATTTCTGCTAATATTATTTGCCAATGAGTTTGAAACATTATTGGAGAAGAAAAATTTTGTCTTTGCACCACTAACTCTCTGCCCCGATGCTGCACAAAACTCATTTAGAGCTTGATTAACTCTATTCATTTGCTCCACGCTAGCCTCTGCAAACAATAACATGTCATCCGCAAAGCATAAGTGAGAAATCTTCAAACCATTCTTTCTCACTGTAAACGGTTTCCATCTGTCCTCTTCCACACTCTTATTTATCATTTGTGATAATCTTTCTAAACACAAGACAAATATGTATGGCGATAATGGATCCCCCTGTCTTATACCTCTGCTTGGGACAAAGTCCTGAGATGCATAACCATTCCACAACACACTAAGAGTTGAGGTTTCTATACATTGCATGATAATTCTTATCATATCACTAGGTAATCTAGCATCAATAAGGGTATCTCTGATAAAACTCCATCTTAGCCTATCATAAGCCTTTTCAAGATCAACCTTAATAGCCATAACTCCTCTTTTACCTTTCATTCGTCTCATTGAATGGATAATTTCCTGGGCAACAATGATGTTATCTGTAACATGCCTTCCTGGAACAAAGCTACTCTGAACTTCACTAATCAGCTTCGGCATTAACTCTTTTAGTCTCCCAACTATCACCTTAGTCACTACTTTAAAAATCACATTGCATAAACCAATTGGTCTAAACTGGTGGAGATACTCCGGCATCTGGATTTTTGGAATGAGGACTAAATATGAATAGTTAATATCAGCAACATCAATCTTGCCCTAAAAAATATCCCTGACATATCTGCAAACTGACTGACCGACTACCTGCCACTGAGACTGGTAAAAAATTGGCTGATATCCATCCGGTCCTGGAGCTTTGTAGGGCTTCATGTCAAACATAGCAGCTTTAATCTCCCCATCTAGAACTGGAACTACTAATTGCTCCATGTGTTGGGCTTCAATCATAGGGAACTGCCCTTCCATAATTCTATTTCCCTGATGATTCTCGGCTTCATTCGTGAATAACTTTTGATAGAAGTCTCTTGCCATTTCCTTCAGCTTATCCTCTTCCCACACCCAAACATTATTCTCACTCCTTAAAGCTTTTATTTTGTTTCGTTGTCTTCGAATAATGGTTTTTGTGTGGAAGTAGGAAGTGTTCCTATCTCCATACGAAATCCATTGACATCTTGATTTCTGAAACCAGTGAATCTCCTCCTGATGAATGATTTGGCCATATTCAGCTGAAAGCTCCTCCTCCAACTGATATAAAGCCTGATTCCCTCTACTTTCCATTGCTTTCTGCACACCCCCTAGTCTTGCCAAGACCCTTTTCTTTCTCCAGAAAATGTTGCCAAAAACAAGTTTATTCCATCTTTTTAATTTTGCTGTCAAATCTCCCAATGAAATCGGTAGCTGATTGGAGGGCTCCCAATTCTCTTTCATGAATCCTGCAAATTCATTATGATGAATCCAAGCTGCCTCAAAACGAAATGGTCTTTCTACCATGTAGAGACTGCCTCTCATATCATTCAGGTCTACAAGTAAAGGATGGTGATCCGATTTAAATCTTGGAAGGACAAAAACACTTGCATTACAAAATAAGTGTCTCCACTGATCATTCCCCAAACCCCTATCCAATCTTTCATAAACTCTTCCATATCCATCCCTACAACCCCCTCTCCACGTGAATTTCGGACCCTTACTTCCCAAATCTATCAACTGACACTCCTGCACCCATCTAGCAAAACGATAACATCGTTGATTATCCACGGCAACTCCTCCCAATTTTTCATTAGCCATCATGATCTCATTAAAATCACCTATAACCATCCATGGAAGTCTAACATTTCTAGCCAATTCCGCAATTTCTTCAAAACACTGTTTTTTTAAGTTCGGATTTGGATTAGAATAAACCACAGTAAACACCCAAGACTTAGCTCTCCCTTCATCAACAATACCATGAATAAAGTGCCAATTAGATTTCAAAATCTTAACATTAATATTCAAATTGTTCCACAGTAACCAAATACCACCAGACCGCCCTTGAGCTTCAACTCTAAAGCTAGCCTCAAATTTCAATTGTTCAATAATTTTGTCAGCTCTAACCCCACTAACTCTCGGCTCCACAACTGCCATTATGTGAAAATTATGATTTTTCCTAAAATTATGCATCACTGCACAAAACTCTCTACTACCAGCACCTCTACAATTCCAAAAGAAGAATTTCATAATATAAATAATATAATGAAACTTACTGGCTGGGACGAAGTTTCCCTTCATCTTGTACTTTCCATGAGGGCATCTCCCTCTTCCACCATCATCTCCTCTTCTGGGATGTATGTATCCATCATAGAATCTCCTTCCTCTACTAGCTCATCTTGCCTTTCCATCAAAATTCCTTTATCTGGTGGTTCCATCACGTGATTTTGTTCCACTTTTTGTTGAGGTTGGGCTGTTCCCCTCCTGTAAAATTCATGCTCCGTTTGACACCCATGATGCATCATTTCTTCTTGCTGAGGCGTTAGGCTAGAATTCACCCTTGAATTGTTGATTTTTTGCCACCTGGTCTCCGTTGCTTGCCCTGCTATTTTCTCTTTGCCTTTTGCAGAGACCCCCGGAGCTGTTTCTTTCTTATTTGCATTTGCCGCTGAAATGGTCTCGGCTGCAGACCTCTTCTCCGCCCGAGCGTCCGCTGGCCTCTTCTCCGCCCGTGCGTCCGCAGGCCTCTTCTCAGCCCGCGCATCCTGTGGGCTTCTCTCATCCCGTGCATCCTGGGTGCTTCTCTCAGCCCGTGTAGCAGTTGGGCTCTTCTCAGCAGCCCGTGTATCATGCCCATCAGCTCTCTTGTCCCTTGGGCCAGCAGCCCGTGTATCATGAGTCTCGGCTCTCTTATCCCTTGGCCCACTGTTGGCCCTTTGTTTCTTTTGGCCCAATGGCCTTCCGAGTTGTGTATTACTTGCACTGCCTCCAGCCTCAATTTCCTTAATTTGCATCCCTCTTTTTTCACCAGCTCCGAAATCTTCAGAATCTTCATCTGTCGCCATTAACGCATTGTAACGTGTAGAAACCATTAATTGGCTATCCGTTGCAGTCTTTAAGTTTTTCCCCAGATTAACGGCTTGATCTCCTCCCTTTCCATTCCCTTTCTTCTCCTCCATCACCAGCCTCTTGCTAGGCCGACGGTGTCTCCGGTCAGCAATCATCCATGAACCAAAGGACTCCATTATTTCTGGTCTGACAATAGGGACTAAAGGATCATCAGCCATTTCCCTTTCACTTGTCTCATCTTGAGACCCTTGAGGTGCATGAGGGCATATTTCCTGCTTATGTCCGTATTGGCCACATTGGAAACAAATTAGATGTAATCCCTCGTACATTATGCGCCTAATTCTCCGGCGTAGTTTAAACTTAGCCAATAATGGTTTTGTGAGGTCCACCTCCACGCATAGCCTTGCAAAATTCCCCCTCGTGCCTACTGAGGTAGTTCTATCCACCTTTAATGTTTTTCCAATCTTATTCCCTATCTTCCACAATACCGAACTGTCATAATATTCTAAGGCCAAGTCTGGTAGCCTAACCCACACCGCTACCTTGTCTATTGTTGCTTCTGCAGGATCAAAGTTGGGATGCTATGTTCTTACCGTAATATAATGATCCGCCACCATCCAAGGTCCTCCAAATAGCACATGTTCTCTATCTTCAGAATTGGCAAATTTCACCAAATAAAAATCATTGCCCAAATCTGTTAACGTAAAATCCCCTCGGAGTTTCCACATATTTTTCAGACGTTGCATGAAAAACATGTACCCCACCTTTCGACCCATGAGTTTAATTATGAGAGTTTGTTTCCACGGTGCTCGAATTCGTTTCTTCTCCTCCATAGTGAGTTTAATCACTGGACAGTCATCTTCATCAGAGTCGTCATCATCATCATCATCATCATCAGATATACATTCATTTAATTGAATGTCTTCATCCATTGTCGTTGCTACCAAGGTTTCCCCCATAAGTTTATCCACATAACTTAGTCTGCCAGTATCCCCAATCTTGACCTTCTTATTTGATCTTAGTAACAAATCAGCTTCCTCTGTTGAATCATCTGTTGTTTCTCGACAGATCATTTCAGGGCCATCCATCTTTTCTTCTTCCTTCTTCGATTGATCTCCCCGTCGTCACGACAGAGAGAGGAATTTCTAGAGAGTGTTTTTTTCGATCCATGTGCTGTTACAAATAAGGTTGTCAATACCGTTCTGGTTTTTTTATTGGTATGGAACGTTTCGGTTTTGGAGCATTTTGGCGCGCCGTTTCGGAGTTGTATTGTTCATATATGTAAAAAATTAAAATATTAATTTAACAACCATAATTAAAATTCAAGATAAATTAACTTTAAATTATACAATATAAACACAAAGTCAAACAAACATAATATCAAAATTAGAAACACAATCACAAGTTAATCAAAATAAGGAGGATTTTAAGGCCGGAATGACACACCCAAAACGGTACCGAGACATTCCAGCCGGAATTTGGCCGGTATTTCCAGAATGGATCGAAATTAAAACCGAGATGAAAACGTCGCTGTTTTATCTTAGTTTTTTTAATGACATGGAACGTTCCAGCCGGAACAGAACGGTATTGACAACCTTAGTTACAAACTATAATCTCCATTATATCTATATTCTCGAAATTCCATAATTTATGACTTTAGTTTCTCAATGATGTGATGATAAGAGAAAAAAGGAAATGATAACATACACTCCCCCATTGAATATTTAATTATTTAATGAAGGTTTGAAAGTATAGTCAAAGTTGTTTTTGAAAGTATTTTTTATTAAAAATACTTTAAAATAATATTTTTTTTATTTTTTAAAAATTATTTTTATATATGAAAATAATTTATAACTTTAGTTTTTCAATGATATGATGATTAAAAAAAAGAAGGAAAATGATAACATACACTTCCCCGTTTAATATTTAATGACAATTTAAAAATATAGTTGAAGTTGTTTTTAAAAATATTTTTTATTCAAAAATATATCAGAATGATATTTTTTATTTTTTAAAAATTATTTTTATATCAATCTATAAAATAACTTAAAAACAATAAAAATATATATTTTTAATTTTTTTCAAAAATATTTTTGATAACATAGTTACAAATAAAAAGTATTCTTCCGAAAAACAAAAAAGGAAAATATTTGAAAGAAAAAACTACACGCACCCAAAAGAGGAAAAGAGGAAGAGGAAGAGAGAGAAATAGAGAGGGTTTTGAGTGCTTAAAAGCAAGAGCTTAGACATAATATTGTCCTCTTCCACTCCGTCCTTTAAACCCTCTGTCGCCGCGTATAAAAACCGAAGAGAAAACTCAGACAAGCAAAGCAAGCAACGTTGTCTTCCTTCTCAGATCTAAGAGAGAGAAGCAGATACCGTCTCCGTGCGTGCTGAGAGACCGAGCGAGATTGAGAGAATGAGTGGAAGAGGAGGAGGAAGAGTAAATAACAGTAGTGGAAAGGGTAATACTGGAATATCAGGGATACCAGCAGCGTCAAGGAAGATGGTACAAAGCTTGAAGGAGATTGTTAACTCTCCTGAGCCTGAGATCTATGCTATGCTTAAAGAGTGTAACATGGATCCTAACGAGGCTGTTAGTCGCCTCCTCTCTCAAGGTTTGTTCTTTTGTTTTTTGGGTCTCGGTGGAGTTTGGGGATTAGATTTTTATTACTGGACTGACAGCTATTTTATTGCATGGGTTCTTGATTTTGATTGTGATAAATTTAAGTTTTCGATTTCAAGTTGTTTACTTTTCTTTCTGTTTCAAGCATTCCAATCTTTTTCAGGCTAGGGATTTTATCATGGGCTGAATATATATATATGTTTCGGGTAATTGAACTGAGGTTTTTGTGTTAGTCTTATCGTTTCAATGAAATTGTTTGATCATGTTGCATGAAAAGTTAAATTTTTAACTTTCCGGTGTGTGGTAAGATTTCAGTTTCATCTCGTTGAAGAATTTTTCTACTGCAGTTTGTAGTGTGTTTTGTGGTCTTGCTGTTTTGATGAAATTGCTTGATTCTGGTTCATAGATATGAACAATAGAAGTTATTCAGTGGAAGTTCTGGAGATATATAGTTAAAGCTCCTACCATTTTGACAAAACATGACAATGGAACTATCTTACTACTGTAATCGTTGAAATTTATAGGTTTTGGTTTTGGATATGTTGATTGTTAGACATTAAGTGAACATCACGAACATTCTAAATTGCTTGCACTTGCACAAAAGTGCCTGCATGATTTTATTTTGGCTTGTTTATACAAGTCCCTTTTTTTATTATCAGAAAATCAAAGTAACATTGATTGACAGAAAAATAGGCCATTGCTGCTGCTCAGTCATTGTTGTCCTTGTCAAATCCCTGATTTAACTGATTTATTAGCTGTTTCTTATGGCTGCACGTTTCTGATTGGTTCAAGCTGTTTTACTGCTTGTGTATGAGATTTTAGTTGTATTAATCTCAATGTTTCGGTTCTTGTCATTACTTTACATTATCTCACACATTAATGTTTTGTTTAAAAGTTTTGATACTTTTTTTTTGTCTTTTATGCAATTGGAAAATTGAGGTCTCAAGTCTTCTATTGAGTTTTGCATGCATGTGAATTTGACTTGAAATTTGTTCATTGTGCAGATCCTTTCCATGAGGTGAAGAGCAAGCGAGAAAAGAAAAAAGAGGTATACAGTGTTGATACTTATCTCTTTGATTTTTCTGATTGTTGGATTTATTGTCAAGACAAAAAAAAATCCTTTTTCTTATTAGCTGTTTCTTTGAAAGGCTATTGGAGCAAACTATTTTGTTTTGCCTTAAAACTGTTAATTCAAGGGAAGCATCTCGTTTGAAAATTCCCAGTATTACATTTCAGTGGCCCAACTGTAGCTATTTGTTTTTTTTTCTGTCATCCATTCTCACTTTTCTTTCTGTTGTTGATCCAGAATAAGGATTCAACAGATTCAAGGTCTCGTGGTGCTAGTAACAATTCAAATCGTGGTGGTAGAGGCGGTGCAGACCGTTATGGGCGTGGTGGCCCTGGTAGGTCTACATATCTCAACTCTAATGGTATGAGAATGCTGCAATTCAATTTACTACAGTTAATCATTTGTTTAGTATGCAATTGATGTGGACCATAACTAAAAAATGTTCTCCAGAATTGAGCACTTTCAACAGCAAACCTGCATACAAGAAGGAGAATGGAACAAATGCTTATGCTGATACTTTTCCTTCTGCATCTGGTATTTCTGGAAATAATACTAACTGGCAAACTCCATTGCACAGGTAATTTTTCCTGTTTAAACCTTAATAGTGGAATTGTTTTGGCTGAGAATTTTCTCTATACTATATGTCAAGATTTATTCGTGTTTTTGAGGGATGGTATGATAAAACTATTATGTGTGATAATTTCTCTATGCTATATGTCGTTTATCTTGCATGTGCTGATGTCTTTCACTTCATATATAGTATTGTAAAACAAGATTTCCATAGCCCAGTGCTCTAAGAATTGAATGGTTTTCCTGAATAAAAGGGCCATCATGGATTTACTGTCCTGCGATAAATAATTGGGTAGTTTTCCAATTTGCATGGTTTTCTTAGATTAGAACAAATCTGGGTTAAATTACCTACCTGGGGCACATGAAGACTGCATTATGAATTATAGTGGTGTTTGTTTTACATATAACTTTCATCGCAGGGGATCCAAACTACATTGCTAATGTTAGCTAATTCTGCAAAAGAAACGATTTGTTATGTGCTCATCTTTATTTACTTGATGTATTAATTTATGTATTAATATGTGAAAAAATCATGAAAATCTTCCACTGGGTCTATTATTTTGTTCTCATCCATTTTGGGATGCTTCATTTCTTGCTGGGGCAATATGATTATCAGTGTCAATGTGGAGTTTATTGTTTATTGTGTTTGATTTGCATTTTGTGCAGCGAATCTGTGGCTGCAGAAAATAAAATGCCTGCTACAAGTGCAGGCGATGGAGTTTCTTCATCACTGCAGCCTTCTCCTGTATATCAATCTGCTTGGATGGGGGTTCCAGGTCAGGTATCAATGGCTGACATTGTGAAAATGGGTAGGCCGCAAAATAAGGCATCAATCATTCTGCCTCACCAAAGTGTTAATCATCACCATGCTACAGCTCCTCCCTCTGCAGCATCACACAATGATTTTCATTCATCAGAAAATTATGCTTCCAAGGTGGTGGGAAATAACTGCAGAATCAGAAATTGCTACAAGCCAGCATAACCATTCTAATGATGAATGGCCATCGATTGAGCAGCCAACAGCTGGTATTGCATCCTCTGTTCAGGATGTTCCTGCAGATTCTGAGTTGTATGGAGATCTATCCAACTTGCCTCTGGATAGAGGTGGTCAGCATGTCAAGTCCCAGTTAGATGACCAAACAGCAGAAGATGCTCATGTTGAATCTTTTGATGGAAACCATGTTGCACATGCATCTGTATCTACTAGAAATATGGAAGATGGTTCTGGATGCTCATCACTTTTTGATAATGGCATGTATGAAAACATTAATTCTCACCAGTCTGACAGTCATGCTTTTGAGAATAACGAAGGTAAGTTTAATGTTCTAGATTCATCTATCATTTCCCAATTGCATTCAACTATTTCTTTTGAAAATTTTGACTTCTCCTTGTATAGTATTTCGATGAATTGCATGTTCAAAATTGACATAAGGCATTGGAGGATAAGTTTGATTTCTTGTGATATCCTATTAATATTATTTCAGCCTTGAACTGATCACCACTGTATGCAAATTAAGTAAATTCAGTAAGATTTATCCAGGGAGCATTGAATGCTGTGTTTCTATTATAATGTGTTGTTGGCCGATGCTTTTTAAGTGCCTGAATGTAACAGTCCCACCCCAGCATATATGCACCCAAAAAAGAAAAACAAAAGACAAGAATTTTGCATAAAACATGTGGCATCATAACAACTGCTGGTTTTTTTCCACCTCCACTGTTTCTAGATTTTCTCATCAGCTCCTTCTCATTAGGGGACTGTCAACATCATTCCCACAGAGTGTAATGATCTACTGAGAAATTTATTATTGTGATTTTCTTTATATTTCACACAGCAATGCTCTTCTAAACTTGTCTCCTTTGCCCTTCTTTATGGAGCCATCGACAATTTGTCTAATTGATTGTATCTCATGTGATTTCAGCTGAAGATGGTACTTCATCGGTAGCAGCTAACTTACAGCACCTAAGTTTGCAGAATGATGATCAGGGTGTGCAGTCTGAAGAGGATAATCCTTCTGTAATAATTCCAAATCACCTGCAAGTTCATGCTCAAGAATGCTTACACCTAAGCTTTGGGAGTTTTGGATCTGGCATGAATTCTGCTTTTTTGGGGCAATATGCATCAATGCCCGTAAATAACAGCTTGGAGGAGACATCTGAAGTGGTAGATGCTTTATCAGCTGGACATTCAGAAGCTAGGTATGCCTTATTAAGGTCATAATTTTTATATCCTTATGTGTGTTTTTCATTTTTCAATAATAAGTGGAAAGCATGTTTCATGTAGAAATCCTGAATATTATGGGGATGAGCATCTCAGAAATGCAGTAGATGAAAGTTTGGTACATAGAGCTGGTGTGAGTGCTGTGAATTATGATTCTTCTTCAGTTCCACAGTCTGAGACTTTGAAGGAGGAGACATCCGAGGCTACTCAAGGAAATCAATATGCATTTCCTTCATCTACACCTGGTTATAGTTATGAAAACACTCAACAGTTGAATGCTGCATTTAATAACCCACAGACAAGCACTCAGATGCAGAATATTGCTCCTTTCTCGAGTGTAATGGTAATGCATTCAATAAACTGAATTTTTCTCTTTAATGTATAGAATTTTCATTTTTGCTTGATATATTGATTTATTTTGTGGTTAAGTGTGGTTTGTCTGGAAATTGTTTATTTTGTAAGAGAAAGATTCGGTTTTATTTCAAGGATAAGGATTTTATCAATGACTTCTTGTTCAAAGCTCCATCTTGGAGTTATTTTTATAACTTTTCTATTCATTTTATGCATGAATATTTTGTGGTAGAGAGAGAGAGAGAGAGAGTCGGTTTGTCTGGATTTTTTTTTTAATTTTATTTTGTGGTTAAGGGTGGCTTGTCTGGAAATTTTTATTTTATTTAAGAGAGACTTGGTTTTATATCAAAGATAAGGATTTTATCAATGACTCCTGTTGTTCAAATCTCCAACTAGGATTTTTTTTTACTTTTCTATTCATTTTCTGCATGAGAGATTGGTGTGCTGAAGAGAGAGAGTTTAAATTATTCATGTGATATCCATGCTAGATAAATGGAAGTATAGAGTGAAGATCTTACTGTGAAGTACCCATTGCTTCATCTTCCTTTTTAATATCTTCTTGATCATTTGTGTAGCTGAGTTTATGTGTGGAATAATGGATATGTACTGTTTATGTGTACATATGTCTGTCTGTCTATCTACTAAGTTTGTGTTACCAACTTACTAGAAGTGAACTTAGGAGAGAGTACTACACTATTGATGTGGTTATTCTTTTATTTGTTCTAATTGCATTTTCGTTTTACAGCAGTCATATACAAATTCTATGCCAAGCGCTTTGTTGGCCTCAAGTGTTCAGGCTGGGAGGGAGACTGATCTTCCATACTCACCCTTCCCTGTGACGCAATCATTGCCCACAAAATACAGCAATGCAGCTACTTCTATTAGTGGTCCAAGCATTTCCATGTCAGAGGTACCCTGCTGCCACCATAGCATTCTTTGAACCTGTTGAAGTTTACCATGTTTTCATCAAGATGTATTTGCTGATGCTTTAAGAAGTCATTTAACTGTTAACAATAATAGCAATACAGCAATGCAGCTACTTCTATTAGTTGTCCAAGCATTTCCATGTCAGAGGTACATCTGTTTTGGGATCTAGATATTTCCACTTTCAAGTTCTGTTGTCTATAACCAAGTAGATAATGAGCATTAAGCATACTCGTTCTGTACAGATGTAGGTTAAAGATGTAGCATCACATAGAAGTGAAAGTGCGATGCATCTTTGTTTCACAAATCATGTGCAAAAAGCTTGCTAACTATTCTCTGGTTTTCAACCATTTCTCTTCCAGGATAATGAATTTGTTGATGTTGATGAGCATGTTGTGACAGATTTTTTTTATATATACACGGTGCTCCTAAGCTGTATAGTAATTGCCATCTGTATCACATATTGAACAATGTCGTGTGTTTAGTTTTCATCTGATGAGCTTACACATGCTTATTCATAGCTGACCTCATTGTTGTTAAGTTTGCATCTTTTGTCTTCTGATAGGGTCTATTTCTTTTGATTGAGGAAACAGCAGTTTAAATTAAATGAATCCATTCTTGCAAAATATTGGATACAACCTTATTAGGAGAAGAAAACTCATAAACACAGTTTAAATTAAATGAATCCATTCTTGCAAAATATTGGATACAACCTTATTAGGAGAAGAAAACTCATAAACACAGTTTAAATTAAATGAATCCATTCTTGCAAAATATTGGATACAACCTTATTAGGAGAAGAAAACTCATAAACATTCGTCAATCAAAATACTTTTTAACATCTGCAACACATCAATACCAGATGTCCTTTTCTTTGTAATTTCTTGCATTTCCTTAATTGTAGAATATAATATGATATTCGAGCATATAATGATAGAATTGATTTCATATTTTGGTGATTTAAGTTACTTGGTTGAGTTGATTTCTTATAAGATGAAGACGTGATGTGGTGATTTAGAAAGTGAATAAAAAGAGTGAAATCACAAAAGAAATTTACATATGAATCTAGTTTCAAACTTGGTTGGAGTGCTGATTGATTGTTTCCCACCTGATTATTGTCTTGTAAGTTTGCTTGGAGTGTGAATAAAAAGAGCAAGGCCACACAAGAAATTTACATAATGAATCTAGTTTCAAACTTGGTTGGAGTGTTATGGTTTGTTTCTTTCCTTCTTCTGATTATTGACTTGTAAACATGCCAGGCTTTGCGAGCAGGTGGTGTTTCTACGCCCCAGCCAACTCCCCAGACTCTTCCTGGTGCGAATGTTGCCACGGGACCTGCTCTTCCACAACACCTTGCTGTGCATCCTTATCAACAGCCTGCCCTTCCTTTGGGACATTTTGCCAACATGATCAGCTACCCCTTCATGGCTCAGAGCTACACATATATGCCATCAGCCTTCCAGCAGACTTTTGCCGGCAACAACTCATACCATCAGTCACTGGCAGCAGTGCTTCCACAATACAAGAACAGTGTTTCTGTAAGCAGCTTGCCTCAGTCTGCTGCTGTCGCTTCTGGGTATGGATTCGGGAGTTCCACCAGCATTCCCACAGGAAACTTTCCTCTGAACACACCCACTGCCCCTGCAGGCACAACAATAGGCTATGATGATATTTTAGGTTCTCAGTACAAGGATGCCAGCCACTTGATCTCACTTCAGCAGGTAATCCTTTGCCCTTTACCAAGCACTGACAAACTCTCATGAATGTGAATTACCTAGTCTGCATTGAATACACATCATCCATACAGGGACAGGCGTCGGATGAAAATTCTTGTTTACATGTCCAAAATCTTTATGTAGTTTTCATTGTGTAGCTACCGGAACCTTGAGTTTTGTGTGGTTATGACCAACATAAAGAAATTGTTTCATGGGAGATTATTCACTTCACTTGGTCCTACTCTCACATTTATGTAGGGCCCCCATTATCATAGCAGGTTCAACATGGATGTGAGATGGCTGTAGTAGTGAATCATTTCCTTTATATCTTTAAGTTCAAGTAGGTTTATTTTGTGTCTTCCTTTTGTTGTCAGAATGAGAATTCAGCTATGTGGCTGCATGGGCCTGGTTCTCGAACAATGTCCGCCGTCCCTGCCAGCACATATTACAACTTCCAGGGGCAGAACCAGCAGCCTGGTGGATTCCGGCAAGGTCAGCAACCATCCCAGCATTTTGGGGCTCAAGGGTATCCAAATTATTATCATTCACAAACGGGGATGTCTCTGGAACATCAGCAGCAAAACTCGAGGGATGGGTCCCTTGGTGGTTCTCAAGGCCAGCAGGCTTCAAAGCAGGCTCAACAGCTATGGCAGAACAGCTACTAAATCTCATCACTTCCCGCTTTTTCAGGGTCATGTAGTGAGTTTTGAAAGTGGCCAATCGAAGGCATTCCTTCCGTCGAATGATTAACTGTAATGATTTGATGGTGTTCTTAACAGACCTTGACTGGCTTCTGCCCGGTGCCATGAGGTTGTATTCTTACTCGTCATCTTCATCTGGTTAACTTAGGAAATCGTGTGCTAATCAGGGTCAGTGGACTATTTGACTTTACTTCTCTGGGTCACTTGTTCTCCATTTCTTTTTATAGAAAGTCACCCTTATCAGTTGGACACAGTTGAATCTGTAGTCTCTTTAAAATTTTACCTGACCATGTATCAGTAGTCTTCAATACAAGAGTGCTAGCAGCAGCCTTCCTTGTTTCTATATATAGTTATATATATATATATACTACCCATTGCCTCTTGACTTATTGTTGTTGGAACTATATTTTTTTCAACAAAAAAAAATATTAATTGTATGGGATTTGTTTTATTATAATGTAAATTTGAGCAAAAATAAATTTGTGTAGAAATATTGTGAAGGACAAGTTTTTATAAAATATATGAATTTTAAATAGATATAATGAAATAATCAGTATAAAATTATCATTATCATAAAAAAAGCAAGAAAATTTGGATATTTAAATGATTGAATTCACTGTATTAAGATTAGTTTATTTTATAATTCAATTTAATTAAACACAACATACAAAATATAAATTGTGAAAACATTTGTAATAATTAAATAATAAAAATAAATAATTAATTTTCTATCTACAAAAAGAAGAAAATATAACTTGAAAATTCATCTTTACGTTACTATTATTACCATTACTATAACAGTTAAAATTATTAACAATATTACTGTCCCAAACAATTAAAATCATTAAATTGCCCCGAAGAATAAAAAAAGCAAAACTTTTTTACAATAAAAACAATAAAAAAATTATCATTATTATTGCGTAAACAATAAAATTATAAAATCAACTGATCCCAAAAACAAATAAATATAACAGAAAACACATAAAAAAAAACAAAGGAAAAAAATGAGCAATATTAATAAAATGATCACCAACATAAATTAAAATTTCAGGACTGGACCGAATAAAAATATAATCTCAACAAAAAATAAAATGACAAAAATTAAAAACAAAAACTAAAAGCATAGATGCATAAATACAAATAAAAAATAAACATTGTCCAAGAAGGACCAAAAAAACCAAAGGAATTAATATCAAATAAAAAATTCAAAGAATAAGGACTGAAATAAATAATAAAATATATAATTAATTCCAATTGAATGACAAAATTAAAATAAAAAAAACCTTGGAACCAAAACAAATAAAGGTATGTTTTTTAAAAAAAACATTGCAGTGTAATTTTGTTAAAAAAAATAAAAGAATAAGGACCGAAATGAAAAGTAACGTATATATTATTAATTTCAATTGGATGACACAATTAAAACAAATTAAAATAAAATATATAATTAATTCCAATTGAAGGACAAAATTGAAATAAATAAAAACCTTGGGACCGAAACAAATAAAAATATTTTTTTAAGAAAATGAAGTGTAATTTTTGTTAAAAAATGAAAAGAATAAGGACCGAAAGGAAAAGTAACATATATGACTAATTTAAATTGGAAGACATAATTAAAACAAATCAAAACCTGCATATCAAAATAATTAAAGGAGCCAAAAGCAAACTAAAAATAAAAAGAATATGGAATGAATTGAAAACCAACATGTATAATCAATAGCAATTGAATGGCACAATTGCAACAAATCAAAATTTTCATTGAAAAAATCTGTAATAAAACCGAAATCAAAAGAACATGAACTAAACTAACACAATCATAAACAACAAGGACTTACCTGTACTTTCCAGCAGCAGGAGAGAGAAAAGAAAGAAAACACCAAAAACCATCCCTTGATAATTCACTGGCCACTAGAAATTGACACGCGCTGCACCGGGAGGCAGATGACATGTCGACGCACCAGGTGACACGACAAATGGTTTGCTTCCACCCTGGGTGATTTCGTACAACACACCTGCAGTTTTTCTGAAAAAAATTAATAAAAAAATTGATATATTACCTACACACCCCTGGATTCTACGATAACCACGAAAAAAACGGTGATGAAAGTACTGCACAGTGAAACTACTATTTTACCTCGGACTCCAGGCTTCTTTTTTGTTGTTTTCTAGGACTATTTTAGTATTTTGACCGTGCATGAATTTTGGAAAACCAAAACACCCCCATTTTGCCGCGTTCTTTTGTCTGCATCTAGGGGTAAAATAGTAGTTTCACTGTGCAAAGATTTCAGAAAATACCATATATGTTCCTTGGAAATGTTGAAAATGACCTCGATTCCAGGGGTTAAAGTTTTTAGGTTGTCACAATCCATAGTAATCTGTGTCTATGTGCATGAAACCACATTAAACGGGACTCCATTTATATATATACTAGCCAATTGCCCGCGTGTTGCCGCGGGTATTTTTTTTGTATATAATTTAACATAATTAATTCTACAACGATAAATTGATATGATATAAGTAAATAAAAGTTATAGATTAGGAGATAAAATGTTTACAATTTTGAGTTGAGTTTGTCACGTAAGCATAGATTACATCTTTTATAATATAGGTATTGCGTCATAAACGATCACAAAAGAGCGCATACTAACATTAGAAAAAAGAGCAAAATATTTCAATAAGAAAAAAAAATCTTACTGAAATCCTTATTGTGCAGATAATAAAATTATAAAAATCAATTAATAGAAAGAGCAAACAAAAAAAAAAGGGAAAAGGAAGCAATATTAATTTAAAATATTATAACAATAGCAACATCGGAGTCTTAACATTTAAAATTATTATTGCCGCCAGAATAAAAACAACAAAAATTATTAAATTATACCGAGGGAAAAAAATAAAAAGCATGAACAAAACAGCAAGCAAGAAAAACCAATTAAAAAATTATTATTATTATTATTATTATTATTATGAAAGAATAAATAATTACTATAATAATAGAATACATAATCACTATTATTATAATATTAATAATAATAATAATCACTATTATTATTATTATAATAATAATAATAATTATTATTATTATTATGTTAATAATGAAAGAAACAAAAATAAATGAAAGACTAAAAACATCCTATAAACTTTAACAAAAGATAAAAAAAAAATTATTATTGCTATTACTGTCAAAAAGAAAATTATGAAATTATCCAAAGGGAATAAGAACATTAAAGAAAGAGCAAGTACGCAAAACAATTTAATTATTATTATTATTATTATTATTATTATTATTATTATTATTATTATTATTATTATTATGATTATTATTATTATTATTATTATTATGTTAATAATGAAAGGAAAAAAAACAATGAAAGACTAAAAACATGCAAGAAATTTTAACAAAAGATAAAAAAACAAAAACAATTATTATTGCTATAACCGACAAAAAAAAAATATTATCAAATTATCGGGAGAAAGAAAAAACAACACAGAAGAGTAAGAACAAAAAATAATTAAGTCCTTATTATTATTATTATTACTATTACTATTACTATTACTATTATTATTACTATTATTATTATTATTATTATTATTATTATTATTGTGTTAAATACACTTTTATATATACATGGACAAAAGTAGGGATTATTCTAGAAATATAAAGAAATAAAAGTATAAGGACTTAAATGAAAATCAAATATAAAGGGCTGAAATTAAAAAATTAAAAGTCAAAGGACTGAAATGCAAATTACATTTATTCTTAATTGAAATCAAAGGACAAAATTGCAAAAATCGGAACTTTTGTACCGAATTGATTGAGTTATATACAGCCAATCTGGAAATTGAAAGTAGAAGGACCGAAGTGACACTTTGGCATTCAATCAATTCAAATCGGAGGACCCAATCGAACAAAATTAAAACTTATATAACAGAAATGAGGACCAAAAACGAAATTAAAAGTCGAGGGACCGAAGTGCAAAGTCAAAATATATGGGGGACTCTCCTGCATATTGACGTGCAAGAGAGAGAGAAACGTGGCCGGCGGCTTCAACCGGCCTCCGCCGCGTCCACGGACATCTGGTGGTTACACGCCCCACCGCGGGAGGAAGACCACGCGGCGGCGCATCGTTCTGGCTTCCGGTGGACAATTTCCGGACACCGGAGGAGGCGTCACGCGCCACCTGAACAGGGCGTGAGGCGGAAAACCGTCTGGCGCGTACGCCTCACGCCCTGACAGACGCCGATTAAATAATTCGAAAAATAGGGTAAATTACCGTTCCACCCCTGCACCCAATTCATGGTTTTTGTCTTATTCGGGGCTATAATCGTATTTAGCCATTTCAGAAAATAATAAAAAAAGAAAAAGTTGCGGCGAACCGGGCCGGTCCGGTCACGCGCAATTACACGTCCGTCCCTCAGCCCCAACCATTCTTTTGTCCTATTACCGGGGGTGAAAACGACATTACACTGTTCACGGCAGATTATTTTTTTAAAAAAAGGACGAACAAAGGAAAAAACGGAAATGCCCCGTTGAAGCCGCCCCTTTCGCCGCGCACGCCAGGGCTAAAATCGGGCGCACACTGCCACAATCCACAGTGATTGTAGACACATGCCACAGTGGAATGTACAGGGAAATGGCAACGCGTTTTAGTTGTTTGTTAATATATATATATATATATATATATATATATATATATATATATATATATATATATATATATATATATTACCCCAATCAAGAAACATCATGTATGCTTGCTTCAACAAATATATTTTCTAGATGGAAAAAATAATGCACCATTTTTGTTGTCAACCTTGCACCATGTAACCCGTTTCGCCAGCATATTCTCTTTTTTTCTCTTGTTCCCTGTTGCTTCACCTCCCCACCAATAGTGCCACTGTGCTCTATACTTATCAATTCTATTTTGTTATTATTATACTATATACTAAAAGAGGTAATGAGTCAGTTATTGTAGTTTGTGAGACAAATCACTGGATTACAATAGTGTTGCTCAGTTTTCGGGTCAGTTCGGTTTGTTAGTTTACTGATTTTTTTTTTATATTTTTGCACAGTAAAATAACCATTATGTCCCTTGAAAAAGATAAAAAAAACAGGTGCTACCAGGAGGGGTGCCACGATAATTGCATATTTTCGTTATGGTTCGGTTCAGGTTACCGGTTTATTTTTTTATATATTTCTTTGCACAGTGAAATAATCATTCTATCCCTCGAAAAAGACAAAAATCAGCTATGGCCGAGAGGGGTGCCACGAGAATTTTATATTTTTTTGAAAATGGCTAAATACAGATATGCCCCCCAATAAGGCAAAATTTAAGAGTTGATTGTAGGGGTGTTACGGTAATTGACCATATTTTTTTTCATTTCACTCTGATTACTGTGGGCGTGTATGACACACGCGACTGACAGTATTCAGCCTCACACCCTTTTTGAGCGGCGTATGCGGAGTCGTACGGTGTTGGAAAATATTCATCCAGCATCTCAGTGTATGTGTCGCCATGTCCTCTTCCTTATGGTGTGGCGCGTGCAATCAACGGGTGGTCGTGACGAGACGGCGGACAATTGAACTTCCCCCCCTTTTCTCTCTCCTTCACTCTAAACTACACAACAACCCCAGTTTTATGACCTTTTCATTTCAGTCCATGCTCTTATAATTATGTTGTGTGATCCTTATTTCTATTATGTAAGTTTTGATTTGTTTCAATTGTGGCATTCGATTGAAATTGATTATATATTATATTTTCATTTCAATCTTTATTCTTTTAATTTCCGGATTGCTTTTAAATCCCTTAATATTTTCGGTGAAGAAGATTTGATTTTTTCAATTTTATCATTTGATTGAAATTGATAATATATTTTATTTTCATTTTGGCCCTTATACTTTTAATTTTTTATTTTAATTCCTTTATTTCTTTTATTTCTTAAATAGTCCCTATTTTTGTGCATGTTTATATATATATATATATATATATATATATATATATATATTAAATTTTAGTTTGTGTTTGTGATCATTTGAAAATTGATATTTCTTATTTTTTTCCTTTAATCTTTTTTTTTTATTTTCACGTCAAATGCTTTTTTTTAGCTAATATTTTTTTAAGATTTTTTTTATTTTTTGTTTGGTCTTATGTTAAAGTTTCTGGGCTTTTTTTTATTTTTTTATTCACACAATAATAATAATAATAATAATAATAATAATAATTTTAGTTTTAGTTTTAGTTTTTTTCTTGCTTCCTCTTTTGATAATATTTTCGAGTTTTTTTTTCTTGGGGGTAATTTAATATTTTTTTTATTGTTTTAACAATAATAGTAATGATATTTTTAGATATTAAGCCTTCAATGTTGTTGTTGCTATAATAGGGTGTGCTGATATATTTTATTATATCAAACCTTGCATATATAGATGTTATATTTTATTTTAAAATAGCAAAATGTATTAATTATTTCAATTCCAACAATTATAAAAATTGTTTGCTCAGCCTGCAACGTAGTGTGAACAATTTAACTAGTGTTAAAACTAGATATCTTGTTTCGAATCTCAATATGATCCCAAAATTTTAATTTTGTTTAGGATAAATAATAACAATTTTTCTTTTTTAAAAAAGTTTTTTTCCCTCTAATCTTATCTTTCAACCCTTGGTTTATTAAATATTGAATTTCATAATTTATTATTATTTTTAATGGTTATCTCAGTTTTATAATCTTTGTCACGAGTTTGGCGGATTAACTCAATTGATTTAAATTTTTATTTGTTTTTTAATTGTCTTTTTTAGTTTTATTATTCAATATTTTCAACATTTGGTTGATTATAAATGAAGATTTGTTATTTGCTTAAATTTATTTTCTTTGAAATTATCCCAATTTTCTGACCCGGGTCACGAGTTTCATGAGTTAACTGGAGTAGACTTGTGTCTTTTTATTTGTCTTTTTTTAATATTTAATTTTCTCAATTTCATCGTTTAATAATGAGTTTATTAGGAGTTAAACTTCATGATTTGTTTTTATTTTGGGTTATCATGGTCCTATGACATGAGTTTCAAATTTTATAGGTTAACCCTATTAACTCAAATTTATCTAATATGTTATCGTTTTAATATTTTTTTTTTAAAAAGATATCATCTTGAATTCCTCTGTCTCAAACTATATTTTTATCATTCATGTAGGTTATCTTTGAACTCGTTGAGTCAATCGAGTCATATTGATTTAACTCTCATTTGCTTACTTATGTTTATGTTTATGTTTGTGCTTTGATAACATAATTTTAAATTAATTTATTTTTGAGTTAAAATTAAAATTATATACATCAAAACACTCCAATGAAACATATCATTCCAATCCAAGCTAGTAACATTGTCATGAGAATCACCTGATTGGTCAAGATGTAAAGAGAGTGCTTTCCAAAAGAGTTTTTGAAAAAGATTGAAAATTTTTATTTTTAAATTTAAATTAACAAAACTTGATATTTTTAGATCATTTGGATGTGCTGATGTCAAAAATAATTTTTAAAAATAAAAAAAATATAATTTTAATACATTTTTGAAAGAAAAATATTTTAAAAAATAAACGCAACCATCCTTCAAAACAGACACGTAGGTAATAAATCTACAATCATATTGCAAAATCTTTTTTCTAGAGATAAAAATTATATTTAAACAGAAAATTTAATTTTTTTCTTCAAAAGATTAGAATATTATTTTGTTGCAAAAGGCTACTTAAATTTTAGATTTGTTCTAATAAACTTATCAAAATTCCAAATTGCCGGGGGAGCTCGCACCGGCACACACCCACCGGACCGTTGGGTGAGGTGAAATGAAATGGAAATGTCAATATAGGTAATAGAAACTCCCACGCGCATGTGAAGCACGTGACGCTAACAGTCTCTAAAACACTGAAATCACCTCCTGCAAATTATAAAATCAAGAAGGAAACACCAAAACAATTCTAACGCCAAATCTTCCTCAATCTCTGTCGATGAACATACCTTTCGGAGGACCATGCGCGTCTAATCCCGCCGCCGCAGCTGCTGGAGCTCCCGCTAACAAAGACCGGAAGATGGCATCAGCAGAGCACCTGGTTCTTGACCTAAGCAATCCTGATCTTCGTGAAAACGCCCTTCTTGAACTGTCTAAGGTAACGACAAACCTACCAATTACTTTTTAGAAAAGAAATTGAGAAATGAGGGGTTTTGGCTGAAACCCTAATAATAAGTAGGGATCTTGTGCTATATTTTATTTTATTTGTTTTTGTTTATAAGGAGATTAGAAAATTTCGTGAGAGTTTTTGTTTTGTAAAACAGCTTTAATAAATTACGATAGACAGTTGAATGGGAAGGAATTGTATGGTTATTGGCTTAAGGTAGATCCACCACCTTCTGGACACCACCAATGATTTGTGGGTTCCGCTCCATTTTGTTCAGTCGAGGAAGAAAAATGCTTCCCTGAACTAGTGAAACATAGAATTCAAGGCATATTAAAACTTTTCTTGCAATAAAACATTGTATACTTAAACACGAGATATTTTCATTTTAAATCGGAAGTCATTACAGTGGTAAACTGGTTGTTTAAACGTTTCTTCGATCTTGCATGCAAATGAATCGTTATCTTGGCTGGTTTCATATGTGAGGGGGAGAAAGTATTTCATTTTCATTGTACATCAGTTCTCTGTACATGCTTAAACAAGAAGAGATACATGCACGCATACACAGCTGGACATAGTTCCATGGGCAATAGTTGCATGTAATTAACTTTTTATATGTGGACCTTACCATTTTTCCCCCTTTTAAGTGGGTTATGCCAATTAGCTGTTGAACATTCATTTACTGCAATCATAAACTAGTGTCTACCTTTGCTTTCATTTTTTAGAACAAGGATTTATTTCAAGATTTGGCTCCTTTCGTGTGGAATTCTTTTGGTACTATTGCTGCACTCATACAGGTATGCCTAATAAACTTGTTTTTGTCTTTATTTTTAGAAGAGAGAATTATTTCAAGATTTGGCTCCATTGTTGTGGAATTCTTTTGGTACAATTGCTGCATTGTTACAGGTATGCCATTTGAAGTTGATACTTTAATATCAGTTCCTTGGTTAATTATTTTCCCTCTTTCTCATGTTTGCTGAAATCATCCATGTTTTGCTGTGATGTGTAGAATTTCCTTCATAACTTCATATATTTTTTTTTTATCTCAACTGGAATTATTGAAGCTCATGGTAGTTTCCCTTGATTGTAGTGCATTATGCTGACAGAAAAAGAAAGAAATATAGATCATATTTAAGACAGGAGTGAGGGAATTAAAACTCTAAAAGGACAAAAGGGATACACCTATTACTCCTCTACGATCTATTTAAACTGGACAAAATTGATGAATGTTTCTTTCATACTGTTCATGTTTAAGTTAGTATTTATTGTGTGTTTATTTTGGAGCTCATTTTTTTCCAACTTGTCAACTGAACATGTGTAGTCATTAGCAATATTTTGTTGAGATTTTGGTTGGAGCATAATAGGCAAAATAAACACCACTGGTGTTGTGTAGTTCTCATGACCTCTACATGCCTTTTAGTTTTCCAGAAATTGTAGATAAGTGTAAAAATCTTCAAATCTCAAAGTGCTTGATGTATGTTATTTCCATGATTTTTGAGTTTTCCTCTTATTTGCAGGAGATTGTTTCAATATACCCAGTTTTATCACCACCTAACTTAAGTCCAGCACAATCAAATCGAGTTTGCAATGCTCTAGCACTTCTTCAGGTCAAAATATTTTGGTTTTGTTGTTCCTTTGGCTGCTGTTATGTTTATTTTCTACTTTAGTTTTTTCGTTAATGATATCAACTTTGCTTCTTTCCCTTCATTGGGAATTTATTATGCATAGATTGTCATATATTTTCCATTTAGAGAAATTATGATCTAAGATGCTGAAACACTTCTAGGTTTTCAAATGAAGCATTATATGCTCAAAAGTTCAATGGGTAAATGAACAAAGCTTAATAGTTTAGGTTCTTGCACAAATCTCACCTTTATTGTTCTGGGAAATATTGCTGATGCTTAATTCAAGAGTCAAAAATCAATTTCCCATTCTGCTATCTATTATGGTGAGTGTACTGCCTACTTGTTGACTTCTTTGAGCATAGAGGGGATGTTTTATTTTTAATTCGTTTCTATAATCGGTTAAATACTAAAATTACTTAAATTATTTTGGAGTTTTAATTAATGGAGTGCTTTCCAAAAGAACTAAGGCAACTGATATTATGAGAGGAAAAATCAAAATAAAAAGTAGATAAAAAAGAAGTGCCAGTGTAATGAAGACAATCTTTTTTTTTCCCTTCTTTTTTATGTCTAATTTCACAATATGCTGCTACTTTCATTTTGCATGCCTAAAAAAACTTATGCAATGTTGAAGAGCGATCACAGATATTCTCTGTCTCTAGACTTTTGTGGTTCTTTTTACTCTATTTAAGGCTTGAAGTTATTTTTGATGTTTATATTTTCTTACAGTGTGTAGCTTCACATCCAGACACGAGAATGCTTTTCCTCAATGGTAATGTTCTCAATCTTGTTTACTCACCTAAGTAGCGCTTGAGAGGAAATTTTATTATTCTTGGTTGGATCATATGGTTTGAATTTTGTTTATCCGTGTGGAGATGATATAACCTGATTAATGTGCTGTATGTTATCATCCAGTTGACCATTCTTTTTTGTCCTTTTCAGCTCATATACCTTTATATCTCTACCCTTTCCTGAATACAACTAGCAAATCAAGGCCTTTTGAGTACTTGAGGCTTACTAGTTTAGGTGTCATTGGTGCCCTAGTGAAGGTACTTCAACCTTTCTGATATTCTGTTCCTCAACTTCACAATCTTTATATTCTTTATCATTTAATAGTGCAATGTCTAAACCTTTTTGTACTTAACCACAATAGTTTCATAGAACAATACAACTGTTTCTCATTAAGATAATGATATATGAATGTGTCCATTTATCCACTTGCCTTATTGCAGTATCACTTGGCACAAGCATATCAATATTTATCCAAGCAAAAGAGTATTATATTATCTAGTTTACTTTCTTGTGCTGATCTCTACATTGTAGCATTTTATTTTTGTTGCTTTTGCTCTTAAGTAGTTTGAAATTTTGATCTTATTTTTTTTTCTATTGGTTACTAGGTTGATGACACAGAAGTGATTAGTTTCCTTCTTTCTACTGAGATTATTCCGCTATGTCTGCGAACTATGGAGATGGGAAGTGAATTATCAAAAACAGTTGAGTGTTGTTATTGTACATCCTTCTTTTTTCAAATAAACTTATGCTGATTTTGTGTACTTTTATGCCTTGTTTGGCTATTTTTTGGTTGATGTCTACCCACTTGAGATGCATAGTGATGCAGAATTGTCCCTTAGATTCCGAATTTCAGGTTTAAAGGAAAGGTTGCAACTTGATCTAATAAGAACCTTGCCTTGGAGAATCAAAGTTATATGCTATTGATCACCCCCACCTTACACCTATAACGAGACACGAATGAGAATTATAAATCACAACAAAGTTTATCAATCATTCGAAGAGGTTACAAGTTCAATCAAGAAAGTTGTATAAGAACCACTCAACCATACAAAGAGAAACAAAGCTTATAATTTGCGGCAACTTTAGAGAAAAATTCATGAACTAGAAAATAATGCTAATAATTTGTTTATATAGTAAGTTAACCCTAATTTGACTTAATGACCCAAACTTGATAATTAGATCTTAAAACATTAAAAGTCCAAAATAATTAGAATAATAAAATAAAACCTAAACCAAATTAACTCTTAAATTTCGCAAGCTTTAAAATAAACTAAAAAATAAATAAATAATAGCCCTACTAATCAAGCAAAACCTAAGTCGAATTTTATTTGCTTGCAGAATCAAAGCTCAACTTCAAACAAATGGTTCTCCCTCGTTTTAATGAATTAGAAGGTCCACCATATATCATTGGAAAGTTGTGGATATCCACATTCCAATTCAACTAGAATTACATCAAAATTCATTTTGTAGCTCTAGTTATGGACAAAAAGTAGCCAAAAGTCAAAATAAGTAGATTTGACTTTTCCTATAAAAATTGTTTTTCATTTTTTATTGTATTAGCTGAAACCCCAGAAAGAAACAAACTAAGAAACAAAAGAAAATAAACCTTATATTAAGATCTAAAGAAAACCCTAGATATAGCAATATCTGAAGAAAACCTTAGAATTTCTTGTAACAGTGAAAATTAAAGAGATATAACCTGAATTAGTTGTGTTTTGACACCAAACTAATGTGGAATTGTTCCTTATATTGCTAATTTGAGGTTGAAGAAAAGTTTGCAACTTGACTAAACAAGAACTTTGCCTTAGAGAACCAAAGTTTAATGCAATTGATCATTCTAACCCTATGTCTATAATAAGACGTGAATGAGAAGTAGAAATCATAACAAAGTTTATCAATCGCTTAAAGAGTTTGAAAACTCAATCAAGAACTTAGTATAATAATTTCTCAACCACACACACAAAAAAAAAATGCAGTAATTTAAAAAAAATGTCATAATAAAACATAATGTTAATAATTGGTCTTTATAGTACAATACTAACTTTAAATTTGACTTAATAGATCCAAACTTGATAAATAGGTCTTTAGCACATTAAAACCCAAAATAACTAAAATAATAAAATAAAACTTAACCCAAATAAATTCCTAAATCCCTCAAGCTCTAATATAAACTAAAAGATAAATAAATAATAACCCAACTAATTAAAATGAGTCCAAAGTAGAATTTTGTAATTTGTTGGTAGAATCGAGACTTAACTTCAAACAAATGGTTCTCCCTTGCTTTGATGAATTAGAAGGTCTACCATATATTATTGGAAAACTATGGATGTCTTTTTTTCAATGCAATTGGAATCACATCAAAAATCATTATGTAGCTCTATTAATGGCCAAAACATAAGTGAAAGGTCAAAACTGACATATTTGAATTTTCTTATTCTGATCTTCCTATAATGTTTGGATGCTCCCTTATAAACCCTTCTTGAACATGAATAAAATTTTAAAGACGTGTGTTTCATTCTTTGATAGCCTCTCGAACTCTACCTTAACTATGTATCTTGAAGAAGTTCATTAATTGCCTTCTTAAATCTCTTTTCTCTAAGTCTTGTGAGTAGATCTAATGGAACCTCTATTCGATTTGATCTCTTCGTGTTGAAGTTGGATCACATCACATGGTAATAATGAATGAATTCAATTTCATAAATAACAACTTGTTTAGCGCTCTAGAAAATGTCTTTTAAATGTTTGAGTTCAATGTATTATAAATATTAAGTTTTAGATTAGAGTTATTATGTAGAAATAGAATTCCCAAGTTAATTTAGGTGTAGAGTTAATTGAACTTCTTTATTAGCACTTTCCTGTTCAAATAATAAAATTTATGTTAATTTTAGGTAGCATTGATTTCTTGGTCAAATAAAATAAATCAATATTTCGAGATAGAGGAGACATGTTCCCTTGTGCTTCATGTTTTGATTTGAAATGGCGACAATTCACTCTAAAACTGTTACATGTTTGTGTCTCTCCAACCAAAACGTTTGTGTCACTTTTGAGTTTTTCCCTTTTGTCTTGGAACACTAACCAAATACAACCTTAGTCTTGATAAGGTTCAATAGTTTTTTTTTTCAAGGCCAATGGCAGCAAAAGATACCACGAACCTGTATAATATGCTTTTAACAACCCAGATTTCAAGAAACTTAGCCTTCACAAAATTTTGCTTACTATTTCTTACATATCAAAATGTTAAAATGGGTTTTATCTGCTCTGATTTCTTGACACTAGCTCAGAAATGCCTGCCAATGTTTTTGTTGCTCCACTTGATTCGTTTGGTTGCTATGCAGCTGCTTGCTAGAAACCTGAGGTTGCAATATATATCTTCTTCAAAGTTTCAATCTGTGCTCCTACTTTCCAAACAATTATGTGTACACTTGGGTCAATCATGCAGTTTTTTGTTGAAATGTCATGGAGAATATAATTTTTATGGATCCGAAATATCTTATGAGATGCTATGTTTAAAAACAGATTACAGACATTTAGTTCTCATTTTGGCATCGGTGACTGCTAGCTACTATAAGATGGAGTTGTCTTGTCACCCATACTTGTGATAAGATAAATAGTCATAGTTATTGCTAAGCAAGCATTTTTCCTTTTCTGTCGGCAGGTTGCCACATTTATAGTTCAGAAGATTTTATTGGATGATGTGGGCCTGGATTATATTTGCACTACAGCAGAACGGTTTTTTGCAGTGGGCCGAGTTTTGGGGAACATGGTTGCAGCACTTGCTGAACAACCCTCATCACGGTTATTAAAACATATCATCCGATGTTATCTTCGACTTTCTGATAATCCAAGGTTTTTACGTTTCCAAATAAGCAATGGCTCCAAGCAGCTAGCTGGCTCTGTACTTTCTTCTTGCATTGAGTTTTTTATGATTTGTCTTATGTTTTGACTTTTTATTTTGTTATTTATTTTTCGTTTTTGGAATTCAGGGCTTGTGATGCATTACGAAGTTGCCTGCCAGACATGCTGAGAGATGCCACCTTCAGTAGCTGCCTTCGTGTAAGTAAGCTTATGTAATTGCTCATAGTCTATTGCCTCGGGACTCATCGGGAGGATGTTGATTATTAGCTAGTCCATAATCAAGTGAATTTTGACTGTGACAAGTACTGTGAGGCCTTTATATGGTTTGAAATTCCTAGCTAGCATTCACGCAAACTTCTGTGCTGCTGCTTAATTATTGCCTCTCTGATTGAGATCCACTTCTGCATTAATTATGCAGTTTTTGTTTCTGCTGGCATTGGCAATAGTAACCCATTTGAACCCATCAATAGAAATTTCACCTCTGTAGTTGCAATGTGAGTGATGTGCTGTTGGATTGACTTGCATGAGCTTGATTGCTCTTAGATAAAGTTGAACGTGGCATATCTCTATGTTTAATCATATTGGAAAAAGTGGCAGATAGCTAGTTTAAGTTTTAAGCTAGTATGGCTTGAGATGGGAATATAATTATGACACAATGATTAACCAAATACATGGTTCACTGACATTGCTAACTGGAACCCATGTAGGATATCAAATTTATCTGTTTTCCATGCAAGAAAAAAATATTTTATTGTGTCAGGCAATATTAATCTGTAGTTTCAAATGATGTATAGGCTCTCCATATTTTTCGTTGGACTAGTTTTCAAATCAAGTACATCCTTTGCCCTTCCCCATCACCGTTCTTTCTTCAGTGCACTACCAATTTTATGTTCTTTGTAAATTGTAATTTTCTCCAGGAAGATCCAACAACAAGGCGATGGCTACAACAGTTGCTTCACAATGTCGCAGGGAATCGGCTTCCCGGACTTCAGGCTGGGGGAGGATTTGATCATATGCTGGTGAACTAAAACTGCAATTTTCTTCAAGGCCTACTGTATTCCTTTTTGATGTGAGCATTTGCGGTAGCTGTAATTAAAACCCAGAAGAGGACGCGATGGAAGAGATAAAAGTTAGTCTAGTTGCTGACTTGTTGCAATTTCAATTTTAGTCGCGTATCATTTAGCTGGTTTTCGTTGTATAATGAAAAGAAAACTCACTGGCTCCATCTGTCCATGTTTAGGGTCAGTTGCTGGTTGGCATTTGGACTCGGAAGGTACAGCTTAAATTAATTCTTATATAATTACTAGTCTTTACTCCTTAACATTAATTCCGCTATTCGCTGCATAATATAATTTTTTGGAACTTTGGTTTTTTCCCATTCTCAATGAACACCAAGTTCATTCTCGACCTGCCCAAATTAATTTTATCGTTTCCATTCTTTTCATCGGTTCTGAGCATTCTGATCAGGTTGTCGTCGTCCCACCAGACAGCATGCAAAATCTGATGAAAATTTATTATTAGAAAAATAGTTAGGGGTGTTTTATGGGCGTGAAAAGCAGCCAGCATTATTAAGATAGCTAACTTCACCTTGTCAGCATACAAGCAGGCCCTGACTAGTTCATCTCACTCAACTCAACGGTATAATTTTTTGCTTCCAGTCATCATTTACGCCTGCTAGCCCACTGATAATCTGGAATTCTAAAAATCCCTAGGCAAACCCATTGCATAATTGAAATAATATCTTTTCATAAGTTAATTATGCATTTTCTTTTTTAGTTTACATGCCCGTTAGGGGTGAGCAAAAAACGATTAAACCGAGAAAACTGAAAAAAAATAATTGATAAAAAAACCAAACAAAAAAAAAACACGATTAACCGACTAGATTTTTTTTTAAAAGTCCGGTTTGGTTTTTGAAGTAAAAAACTGGTAAATTAAAATCGAACCGGTTTAATTTAAACATATATATATATATATATATATATATATATATATATATATATATATATATATATATATATATATATATATATATATATTCTTTCAGTTTAGTTCAAATTTTTTGGTTTGCTTCCATTTTGGTTAAATGCGAAAAGAAAAACATGGTTAAAGCTAAAAAAAAGCAAAAAAAAAACCCAACCCGAACTGAAACCGGTCGGTTTAAACCAGATTTGATTCAGTTCGGTTTTATTTTGATTTTTTTTTCATTTTTTGGTTTGGTTGTTTTTATCAAGTTTTTTTTTTATTATAAAAACTAAACTAAACTGAAAATGCTCACTCCTAATACCAATATTCAAGTAAGGCTTATGTGGAACCCATACGAAACCAAAAAAATTATTCCCTCGAGACCGTCATTATACAAATAAAAAACAGAATGATGCTTTTCACACCCATGAAACATTGATCAGTCATTGTTATTTTCATCGTGAAAACAAATTTGTCAAATTAAATGTAGGATATATTAGAAAAACCATTATACCTGGGCCTTAAATTTGTCTTGTAGAAAATAATTAATGTTTTGTCTATATTTAATATAAAAATCATTAAGCTTGTAAAATTTGTTGTCAAATACTGAAGAGCTTAAGACAAATTTGACAACAATTTTAAAACCTCATTTATATCATCATAAGTTAAATTAAATGTAGAATATATCAATAAGGATGAACAAGAATCACCAATTTTGTAGAGCATGCAATGATAGCATAGATATACTTAATATGTATCATCTATTCTCAATTTAGGATTTGCTAGGGAAAAGAACATACTATTTATTGCCAAATCAATGATTAAAAAAAGATAATCAATTGATATGTAATTAATGTTATTATTGAACACATTATTCCAATTCTATTGTATTTGAAGGACAACAAAATTATTGGATAGAAAGACATTAGTAATTGACAAAGCTTTTGGCATGAAATCTCTTTACAAATCATGAAATCAAGTATACAGTTCATGGGCAACATTTACATTGGTATAATAATAATAATAATGATAATAATGATGATGATAGTATTAATGATGATGATGATGATGATGATGATGATAGTATTAATGATGATGATGATGATGATGACGATAATAATAATAATAATAATAAGAAGAAGAAGAAGAAGAAAATCATTTCATAAATTTGTATACACATTATCCAACATCATTTATTTAGTTTTGGATGAAAGCATGTATTTTTGTTTTATTTGTTTTAAAGAAGGGTTTAATACATATTTTTCCAATATAATCATATGGAGATTTATAATTTCATGATTATTATGTGTTCATAGTATCTTGGACAACTTGCTTGCCATCATTAAAATTTGTGATGATATTCCACACACATATAATAATTGATGTTTATAATAATTTGCATCCCCATACTTTTATGCTCTTACAAAGGCTAATTTCACTCCCACTCCATAAATACAAAAGCAAGTGAATAATGCAGAAAATATAAAAAAGTCACTATATCAATCACAAATGTTTTAATCATAACAAACATACCTAGCTATTATGGCAAAGATCTATCAGAAAACTTAGAGATGTATTATCTGTTAGCATGATCCGGATAAGATGTTAGCATGATCCGGATAAAATAGTCTTCATATACAATAAATATTCTATAGAAATCCAGTTGTATATAGTAGTGTTTTAATAGGTTACTTATCTTTCCATATTTAGCCCAAAATTGTAGCTAGGGACATGTAAATCTTTTTTCTTCCTATTTAATAGACAAAGCACTCAAAAGATGGATCATTTAGTTTTCTATTCATCCAATTTGTCATGGTATCAGAGCCTCACCACTGAAATTACATTACAAAATCTTGTCCATTCCCCTCTCGGTTTCTTCTTGGTTTCTTGGTCAGTCCTCGATACATAGGGCTCTTGTTTTCTTGGCTTTTCAGTTTGGGTTTCTTAGTTGTCTATTGGGATTTACCTAAAATAATGACATCAAATAGTTCTGACCTATTTGGTGCTCGGTTTAACGGAAAGAACTACTCAGCCTGGGAATTTCAGTTCCAAATATTTGTTATGAGGAAGGAATTATGGGGCCATGTGGATGGGAGTGATCCGACTCCTATAAATGTGTCAAAGTAGTCTCAATTGAAGATCAAGGATGCTGGGATAATGTCTTGGATTTTGGGGTCAATTGATCCTCTTATTGTGCTTAATCTATGACCATATAAAACAACAAAGATTGTAGGAATACTTGAAAAAGGCTTACTATCAGGATAACAATGCTAGACGTTTCAATTAGAAAATGATATCTCTAATTATGCTCAAGGGAATCTCTCTATTCAGGATTATTACTCTGGTTTTCAGAATTTATGGGCAGAATATACTGATATTATTTATGCCCAAATACCAGCAGAATCTCTCTCTATTGTTTAGCAGGTTCATGAGCAAAGCAAATGAGACCGATTCTTAATGAAATTAAGATATGAGTTTGAGATTTCCCGCTCCAACCTAATGAATCGAGATTCCTCACCCTCCTTGGATGTCTGTTTTGGTGAATTATTACGGGAAGAACAACGTTTGGTTACACAGGTAGCTTCAAGCAAGACAACTCAGTGGCTGTTGCCTTTGCAGCTCATTAGGCTTGAAACTTGCACAAACCCACACTATCCTGTGCTTGATTTTTATCAAATAGAATAAGAGTGGTGCGTGACTGCTGGGTCAAGAAGACTCTAATACCATATTAATGAATCAAAACTTAAATTATTATATGAGATCATAGAATATGATTTATATTATTCTCTAATATATATATATATAAAAAACTATTTGACAAAAATAGAATAATTAAAATACTGAAATTTTGATTTAAATTTACATAATGAATCGAGATTTTAAATAAAATAAAATATATTTATTTTGTTTTTTAAATTGAAATGATATACCAACGCTAGACATAAGAGAATAGAATAGAATAGAATAGAATTAACATCCTTCCATTATAATCATGGAATAGGTTGTAATTTATTTTCTTTTCTTCTCTCTAAATTAGAGAAAAGAAAACTTTTTAAAAAGAAAGACATAGTAGAGCGAGGCAGGAGTTGGCTTGCAGATGAAGGGAGAGGGAGCAGGTGCAGGAGCGGGAGCATTGTAGAGAATTGGAGATCCAAACGGCTACTGAAGATCGCGTACATCACTTGGTGCTCAACAACTGAGCGAATCAAAGGGAGAAATGGAGGCATCGGTCTTTGCGGTGGAAACAATCCTAAACTACAATTTCAAAAACAAACGGCTTCTAGAGGAAGCATTGACGCACTCCTCCTACACAGACTCAGCTTCATATCAGCGGCTGGAGTTCTTAGGGGACGCCGCTCTGGGTCTTGCGTTGAGTAATTATGTGTATTTGGCTTACCCTAAGCTGGATCCTGGTCAATTGTCACTTTTGCGAGCTGCTAATATTAGTACTGAGAAACTGGCGCGTGTGGCCATCAGACATGGTCTTTATAGGTTTGTTAGACACAACGCCACTGTTCTTGATGATAAGGTAGGTGAAACTAAGCACCAGTAATTATAATTAACCAGCAGGAGTGGGAGTGGGAGTAGGAGTAATCATTTTTTGATTGAAAACTATAGGTTAAGGAGTTTAGTGATGCTGTGAGTAGAGAAGATGACGACGACGACGGTTTAGTATATGGCGGGTCAATGAAGGCACCGAAGATTCTTGCTGATATTGTGGAGTCTGTGGCTGCTGCTGTTTATGTTGATGTCGATTTCGATCTTCAAAAACTTTGGGTGGTCTCTTTCCTTCCTTTGCCTTTCCTTTTCATTTTGTCTAATATATTGCTGCATCATTAATATTGTTCTTGTTAAAAAAAAAAAGATATTTAGGGGTATTTTGGAGCCAATAGTGACCTTCGAAGACTTGAAGCAGCAACCACAACCGGTGACTACGTTGTTTGAGATGTGTCAGAAGCAAGGAAAGACTGTTGATATTAAACATTGGAAAAATGAGAGCAGAAATATTGCCAGTGTACATGTAGATGGACAATTTATCGCTTCCAGTTCGTCTGAGCAAAAAGAAATTGCAAAGCTTAATGCCGCCAAGGGGGCCCTGCTAAAACTATCAAATTCATTCCCTACTAATCTAAATAATGTTTCTCTTGATATTTTTGATGGGTCGTCTTTCGAGATTGAGGGAGCTAAACAGAAGTTACATGAACTCTGCATCAGGAAAAAATGGCCCAAACCAAATTACAAGTATGTTTTTCACCTTACGTTCACTGCTTGTTCGGTTTCAAAATTTACTACTTTAGTTAACCCCCCATAGTAAATTCTGTGGAGAATATGTACTTAACATGGAGAGTACATGCTCCAATCACAGTATATGTTCTTCAGTTCTGTATTATCATATGTGTTCCCATCATTAATTTCTTACCTTTCATAGGGTGCATTTTACCTATTGTTTTACTGGGACCGACCATTAGTTTGCTATTAATGCCTTCTTGATGTTCTCTTTGCCACCTTTAAGCAAGTCCCACCAGTCTACCAAGGAACTTCAATTTTGTTTTAAAAGGTATGCAGCTGAGTAAAATGGCAAGGTAAAAACATGTTTAAACTATTAGGATCTTGTTGTTTAACTAAATTCAAGAGACGGTTTGAGGCTCGATAAGACAGAGTCAAGTGAGGGAGTTTTATAAGCTGTTTAATTAAAAACTGGGTGCTTCCTTGTGTTCTGGCACATGATTTGCACTCTTCACCTTAGTAATTGCTACAGAAATTAGGCAAGTACCTTGTGCTTTTTGTTAGATGATATTGGTATACAGTCATGGAATAAAAGAAGTAGGTCTTAGCTTTGAGGCAGATGGAAAAAGCAACAGCATAACTTTGGAAATGATTGATGCACCATGTTGAGAGTAAAATAAAGACTCATTATGTTGAGTCAAAAGGAATATCAAAGTGCAATCAATACCTTGTGTTTTTGTGGGTTTTTTTCCCATTCCAGTGACATGATTTCCCTTATTGATAACTTGCCCTAATTCCAAATGATTTATGTTGATATGACATAACATTTGTATTTAATGATCATGGAAATGATAAAACTTGTTTTTTAATTTGATTAGATTAGCTATCAGTCATTTTATCAGATCATCAAGTGACCTTGTGTGCAGGGTTGTGGTGCTGTCTAAGATATCCTATGATTTGTTATGAACTGTTAAGGGTTGCATGGCTGTGATCTTTTATGTTGATCTAGATTAACAAGGACTTTCTTTTATGATGGTTTTAAATTAATATACTGTGTATACTGACAACTGAACCCGGCATTAATTCTGAACTAATACGGCTTAGCTGCACTTGAATGAATGTTTTTGGTGAGATGCTCAGAAATTAATCCCTTTGTACCACTTATCAACCTACGAAAATTCTGTTTAGGTGCTCTATTTTCTTTGAAACTTGTATGTTGGAAAATTTACTTGTTATGACCTAGGAAAACATGAGGGTGGATAAAAGCATAACAAACAATAAGAAGCACCCTTTAAAAAAGATTTCTAACCTCAAAGGATACAGAGACCAGAGAGTGAGATAATTTGCAGGAATGATTGCTATGTTTAACATATTATGTTTTGTTAGGGAATGAGAACTGGCTTCTTGGTAGATCAACCTACACTTTCCATTTACCATTCATGTATAATCTTCAATGCTTTGCTTTTTGTCTCACGAGCTAATTACTCATGTCAATCTAACAGCTTCTAATAGTGTTTATTTTTATTTCTTGAGCATGTAGCATTGAGAACGAATTGGGTCCTCCACATGAGAGGAAATTTGTATGCGCAGTTCAAATTTCAACTGCAGATGGTATTCTATACGTGAGGGGAGATGAAAGAATGAGAGTAAAGGATGGAGAAAATTCCGCTGCTTCATCAATGATCCGTGCTTTGCAGGACACTGATTATCTATGATTCTGTTCATCTGTTTGACTCAAATCTGCTACATGGGATGTTATACATGGTAGGCTCCTATTCCTCTGCTTAATTCAAATGCTCGGACCATGCAAACATTTTTTGTCTCAAGGCTGTACTATTTTAAACTATCCTCCGATAGTGTTGCAAGAATTACCTGATTTTCATTTAGCGTGAACCAGGGTGTGGGGTTCTATTGGAAAATTATCTTTGCCAAGCAAGTTAAAGTATTTTCTACCCCATACCTACTGAGGTTAAAAATAAAATAAAAATAGTTAGATATGTGACATTCAAATTTCAGCATCCTTCTCCTTATAATGAGGTTTTGCTGTCAAATGTTTAGCCACAAGGTTGGCAAAAAAGTGCAATTCTCACCTTTTATTCTGGCCTAGATGGATGGAAGTAGTTTAGTGACTACCCAAACCTTGGTTGCCTAAAAAACCCATTCATATGTAGCCCCAACTATTAAGAAATACACTATAGGAATGATAGTACCCAAATCTTTGAAGCCCCTTGTAGCAGTTACTTCTCTCAAAATACAATGAACTTGGTGCTTTGGTTGTGTTCCAATGCTGGACAACAGTGCAACATGGTACTGAAGTCCAAATTCTGCAGTTGAGGTTGAGATCTTTAAACTTGACATGTGCTGATTCAAAACAGTATCCAGTGTTCTCTGCAATGACTATATATAATCAACTATTTTGGCCCATAAGAGCTTTCTGAAGTGTTATGTGTGATTGTTATTTTTATTCCTGTTATGTATAATTTCAGTGCCTGTTTTGGCCAACTGATATTTCCCCCCTTTTTTTTTGAAGAAGTCTCCAGTTTCAAATGGACGATACCTTTTTCGAAAGAAAATGCTACCATGGAATTTGCATGCCCTTGTTCAGTATCCATTTTACTGCTGCTTGATACAATTTACTCTCCATGTTTCTGTCTCAATTGTTAATCCAGAGAGGATATGTATTCAAGCTGCTTTCAATTTAAAGGAGTCAAATGTCGAATAAGCTCCATTGTTTCAACAAGAGTCTGTCTTAACACCCTCCCATAAATCTTCTGATCCGTACAGTCAATGTACACAGCCTGGCAACATAGCAGTATACTGTTTTAAGAGAGAACTCTTCACTGGTTCAATTTCGTTTTCTTAATCTTTCTTGCTGGATTACTGAATTTGTTTGCCGATGACCATTCTAGTTAAGGCTTTAAGCACCTCATTTGTAAGGCCAGGTGCATGACGAGCTCCAACGACACAGTACTGCCAGAGGTAAGCATCTCTGCAAATCAAAGTCGTCTTGACGAAAAACTAGAATTTCCATTATTGTGACAGTAACTACACTTCAAGACCACCTTGATTTGCTAAGGATCAACAAAAGTTTTGCTGAGCTTTTTAATCTCTAGATTGTCATTATATTGTACCAAAGCCCAACACAAGCCAGTCTATTGAAATTAAACTATGAACACTTCAAGTCAACTAGTCAAATGTGGTCTGTATTTGCTAATCCACCAAATCTTTTAGTTGGTGAGATGACAAAATGCAGGTTGTTGCCTTGTAGTCATAGTTGAGAAACTGCAGGTGAGATTGAGAATGCTCGTTCGTGAGGAACAAATGAGATTATAACCTTGCTAGTTTCATGGGATAGGTTTCTTGTGAAGCCGCTCGAAGAGAATTACTGCAGGGTCGTCTAGACTAGTGATAGCTCTGGCCATTTGCTTGAATGAAACTAGAATTCTTAGTTATCAATATAAAAAGAAATTAAGGGGTTAACTATAAAAAAATACCCTGCATGCTGTAATTAATATTGCCCTTCAACAATTGCATCCATCAATTTCGCCTTTAATATTGTGTGATGGATTCCACTTCTTTCAAATCAGTCACCCATGGGTGTTTTTTTTATTTTATTTTTATTTTTTTTTATTATTGGAATGATGAATTTTGTTTGCGAAGCCTTTCGATGTGTGTTCTATTCTGGGATCCAGTATTGTGTGTATAATTCAAAATACATGATTTTAATTCAAATATAAAGATAAATTAACTTTAATTTTGTAATACAATGACAAAACACTAAAATCTAAAACATTTAAAAATATTCAAGAGTTAAGACTAAAGATAATTTCAACTTCAAGTAATTTAACACAATTAAAATGTTTATATATTGAGAAAGAAAAAAGTTTTAATACAAATGAAGCATAAATCAAACATTATTTTTAGCACCAGCATAGAAAAGAGGATCTTGATCTTGTGATGATATGTAGAGAAATTCATCAACTAAACATTCCAATAGATGGTAATTTTTACCAAGCTTTTCCTCACCATATAAATGGATCTTTTCATCATTTAAAGTTAAAAGTAGACAAATGTGTATAAATAGTTTTCTAACTTCAATCATCTACATCAAGAAAGCTAGGTTCTTCACAAATTCATTAATTTAATAAGTCGACGTTATCAAGGCTAATGAGATCTACAACATCTCTTGTTTTGCTTAAATTTCCACAAAGTATAAACATTGAAATAACATGAATATAAACCATATATATTAGTGATAAATTCAATTTTTTAAAATAATACCATTGTTAATGAAAATAATATATTTGCAAAGTAATTACGAAGAGTTTAGACAAAATCTATTTGCAATGTTGGGTTAGTAATCCTCCAATTGCAAGAGTTGGAAAAGATACAAAATGATGCTTATGAGATTGCAAGGATTTACAAAGAAAAGACCAAGAGTTTTTATGATCGAATGATTACACAAACTTCATGTTGGAGACAAAGTCCTTTATCATTCACATTTGAAAGTTTTTCCTGGAAAGTTGTGCTTTCATTGGATTGGACTTTTTGTTGGTAAATTAGAGGTAATTGGCAAATTTGACATTCAACTGATGTTTTGTGCAAAGCTTGAACTCTAAAGGTCAAAGATGAAGTAACTCCTATGGAATTAGAAAACTAACATCCATACCTTTCTTAGACATCTATGACAAAAAAAGAAAGAGCATGGAAATCACAACCTTCAAAGTAAAAATGTTGTATTCTTCCAATGTTGACCTTGATGAATGAACATATTTGTTTTTCTATAGATATTTCCTATGTTATTTATCTTGATTGCTAGAGTAATTGTTGTTGTGAACAATCTATTGCTAAGTTTGCTATCAAAATCGGAGGTGTGATATATAAATTTGTGAAACAACTGAGCTTAATAATTGTGGTGGGTCTATATTATTTATTTTAGGGATAACATTCAAACAAATCAACATGAATTATGGACAATTTTGTTGTCTAGATCAATCAACTTATCTAGTTTTTTAAGCTACCATTGAACTAAATCATTAGTGCAGACACTGTGAATGTTTGTTGGTTAGGGTTAGTTATATGGTGGATTTGTTAACTGACGAACATTAAGAAAAGATAAAAATTTAGAATATAATTAAAGTTTTGTTTCAATTATCGATTCTGATTTCTGTAGATGAATATTTACCATCGATCAAGATTTGTTTTCTTGATAAATTTTAGTTTTATTGATTTTTTATTGTTTAATTCTGCTTCTAGATAATCACCAACCAAAACCCTCCAATTGCATAATGTATAACATGAAAATTTGAATTACACCTTTCTCAAGGATCAACCACTTATTTTCTTTATACTATCTTATGCGCTTTAAGTTAGGGTAATTAATTTATGCGACCAACCAAAACCCTCCAATTGCATAATGTATAACATGAAAATTTGAATTATACCTTTCTCAAGGATCAACCACTTATTTTCTTTATACTATCTTATGCGCTTTAAGTTAGGGTAATTAATTTATGCGACCATGACATTACAACAACTAATGTAACTAGTGATACTCTCATGAAGAAATTAAATCTGATTTGCATTAAGCATCCTGGGCCTTTATAGATTGCAATGGTTGAATGAATGTGGTGTAGTGAAGGTTACTAAGCAAAGTGTTGATTGCATTTCTATTGGAAAGTATTTATGATAAGGTTATGTGTGATGTAGTCCCAAGACATCCTAGTCACTTACTATTTTGGTGTCTATGATAGTTTGATTAGAAGGTGATTCATGATAGGTTTAGAAAATAGATCCATAATTGTACAAAAGATGGTAAAACTATCACTCTTGTAGATCTGCCTCCATAACAAATGTAGGACTCTAAAATGAAATTAAAAAAAGAATGTGAGGATAGGAAGAGTGAAATTCACGTAAGGACAATATTGAGAGAAGACCATCAGATTCGACTAAAACTAAATCATTAATTAAACCAGTTGAGAGTATAGGTAAAACCTAGATTTTTGAGTACTAGCATGGCAAAACTAAAAAACAACCATTTTTTTATGCAAAAGAAGCTCAAATGAGATCTGTGTTTGTCTATAAATGATAATGAGAAATGATCTTTATGTGTAGCGAAATTCAGCTTTATATAATCAACACATATTCTCCAACCACTTGAGATGTGAGTAAGAATGAGTTTATCATTTTTGCTATTTTCCATCATAATTCCTATCTTTGTAGACACCATATGGATTACCGCCACCCACTCACTATCCATGGTAGTGCAAATGACTCTTGCATCTATGAGTTTTAAAATTTTAGCTTTCATTACCTCCTTCATAGTCAGATTCAGACTTCTTGCATTTCCCTTATTGGTTTTGCATTGTTCTCTAATAGTATGTGATACATATACATTGAGGGACCAATGCTCTAAATGTCAGCTAAATTGCACCCAATGTCTATTTTTGATCATGCAACAATTTCACACGTTTTTTCCTCTTGCACACTTGTCTAACCTTTTTCTATGATAACTAGAAGTGTATTGTTTTCTCTATTGAATCCATACTTCAAGTTTTTGAGCAAATGTTTCAATTTCTAACTTAGGTGCCTATAAAATAGATGGAAAAAGCTTTTGCAAAAGGGATTATTTGCAAAGCTTGCAAAGCCAAAACTAATTCTTACACATTTCAGGGGTAACACATATGTTCTTTTCCACCTCCTCTTTTCATCGGGAAAAAATCAATAACATGTCTCATTGCCACATTTAATCCGTCCTTATAATTAAAATAAAAAACTTGTTTCACATATTCATTAATTTGGTCATGACATGTGATAGAATAAACATTGTTAAAAAGAATATTTTATTGCATTTTTAAAATTAAATTCAATCACAACTAGTTTGGGATTGAGGCTTGATTGTTGTTGTCTTTGTAGTGATTTTTTCTTTATCATTTCTAAAATCTTCCCATCTGATACTAAATGATGTACCATCAAATCCAACTATTGGCGGACCTTATCCTTACGAAGACACCCTAGCTTGTGGAATTGCTAGATCACAACAATGTAGTGGAATGCTGATTTAATTTATTTCAAGCTTTTGGTCAAAATGTTTTTTTTTTTTTGTAAATTTACAAACTTTGAAGATCATGGATAATTTATAAACACTGAGCGTAATCATGTAAAACACCTATTGGTGGTGCCAGGTAGACCTATTACAAGAGCTATGGAAAATAGATTTAAAAAGATACTGAATGAGCTAGTTTATAGCTCATGGAGTAAGGTGGATCTAGAGGGATAAAGAACACCTATAGAGCTTAAAGGATCTAATTCATCTAATCCAAGTTTAATAAGGGTCTCATTCAAGTTCAGAATAGGGCTGATTTGTCTAGGCCCTATGATATTCGGGCTTATTTTTCCTAATATGACATGGAGTCCAAGTCAAGATTAAGAAAAAAGCTAAATAAGATCGTTAAAATACTGTAGCCATAAACACAAATTACTGTGGATTGTAATAGTATAATTACTATTTTACCCCTCATTGCGCCTCCATTTTAGTCATGGACTCAAAGGTATTTTTGATTTTTTACATCTTTATGCACAATAAAATAACCACAATACCCTCAGATAAGACAAAAACCAAGAGTTATCGGTGGGGGTGTTATTGGAACTTCACATTGTTTTGAAAATATATAAATACAGATATGCCCTCATAAAAGACAAAATGCAAGAGTTGGTTGTAGGGGTGTCTAGGTAATTATTACTTTATTTTTACTATTTCCTTCGGACCCTATGGGCGTGTTGGACTGATGTGCCGATGGTTTTCGGTCTCACGCTCCCTTTCAGCACCGCTTGTGATGTGAAAGATGTCCATCCAGCGTGTCACTGGATGTGCCACCATGTCTTCTTCCTCATAGTGGTGTGCATGGTACCCCACGGTGTCCGGAGACGTGACGGTGGTCAATTGATATTTTTTTCCCTTTTCTCTCTTGGTAGACTAAATTACACGGAAATCCCCTTTGTTTATGGTGTTTTTATTTCAGTCCCTAATCTTTTGATTGTTTGGTATAGTCCTTATTTGTGTGATATAAGTTTTATTTGTTTCAATTTTGTTTATATATTTCATTTTCATTTCAATCCTTATTCTTTTAATTTTGGGATTGGTTTTAAATCCCTTAATATTTTTCGGTATAGAAGTTTGGATTTTTTTTCAATTTTTTTCTTTGATTGAAATCAATCATATATTTTGTTTTCATTTCGTTCCTTATACTTTGAATTTTTTATTTTATTTTAATTCTTTTATTTTTTATATATATTTCTTAAATAGTCTCTATTTTTGTCCATGTTTATATGTATATGCTTTTTTTTTAATTTTCTATTTTTTTGAGGTTGTATGTTTTTTTTTTTTTAATTTCGTTCTTAAATTTTATTTTGTGTTGGTGATCATTTGAAAATTGATATTTCTTATTTTTCCCTTTGTTTTTTTTTGTTTTTTTATTCTTCAAGTCAAATGATTTTTTTAAGCTAATTATATTTATTTTTGGTGTTGTTTTATTAAAAATTGACTTTTGTGCCTTTTTTATATATGATATTTCAGATCTAATATCATGTAAATAAAAAATATATGAAGTCACTCATAGACAAAACGTTAGTGGAAAAATTGGGCCAAATTACCTACAGTGAAAAATTATACGAGTTGTCTTGTGTTTTGCCGCAGCTAGAACCAAATTTTTTAACATGTAAAAAACTGTTAATGGTCCTAGATTTGTTTTTATGATGCTATATATCTGAGAAAAATAATCACCCTACAAACCTTTTAATTATTTAGATTTTTTATATATTAATTTTATTATGGATAAGACGTTTAAAATAATGATAACGATTATTTTAAAGGTGTTTTTCTTAAAAATATATGAGGCTAATTATATATTTTGATATTTGTTTAATAGTAATTCCTTAAAATATATAGAAAAAAATGAACTAAGTTTTTTTTAATCTTAAATTAATTTAATCTCAGTGTTTTGAAATACTTTTAATATAATAATATGAAGAATAAATCTTAAAAAAATATTTTTTTATAACAATAATGATGGTGACAACGATAGTATTGCCAATCATCATTAGAATATTAATCATTTGCAATAATAATTATAATAATCAAGGTTATCAGTTTGGTTTCGGTTGGTGTTTTGTTTTTTTAATTGGAACAGAATGTTTCGTTTTTGGAGCGTTTTGACATGCTATTTCGGGGTTGTACTGTTCATATATAATTAATTAATTATATATATGAAAAAAATTAAAATATTAATTTAACAAATATAATTCAAATTCAAGATAAATTAACTTTAAATTATATAATACAAACATAAAGTCAAACAAACATGATGTCAAAATTACAAACATTTCTAAAATCCCAAAATATTATGAAAGTAAAATGTCCTAAAATAAAAGAAATTTAAATCAAACATCCTGTACATCATTAATATAAAAATAAGGATCTTGATCTTTTGGTGGTATGTAAAGAAAGTCATCAACTAGACATTTCAATAGTTGGTCATTTCCACCAAGCTCATTCTCCTCATTAAAATATGTCTCTTCATCTTCTAAATTTAAAGTAGACAAAGGTGCCTCAATAGTCTCCCAACTTATATCATCTCCATTAAGAAGGTTGGGTTCTGCACAAATTCATTCATTTAATAGGTCAATGTTATCAAGGCTATTGAGATCTAAAGCATCTCTTGTTTTGCTCAAATTCCTACAAAGAATAAACATAAAAGAATTAAAAAATTAATATCAATGTAATAGAAAATAATTATTATTTTCAATATTATTATTAATACAATAGTATTGATATTTTATCTCTGTTGAATCCTTAGATTATAACGAACAAATACTAAATTATTTAATATCTTGTGCTCAAGCCTATTTCACCTTTTAGAATGGACGAATCAAAATACACTCCAATTTCTTTCACACTCACTTGCAATACAACATTAATGAAGAACTCGAATTGCAAACTTTTGAAGTTCTTGAGTATCATTGCCAAATTGCTCCCACCATGCAACTAGATAAGAAAAAATTGAATAAATCAGTTATTATAGATCCAAAAAAGCATTATATTTAAAAAAACTAAAAGTTATCATCCGGATTTAACCATTCTCTTTGACGAATAGCTAGGGTCATACCAAAATCACCAGTTGCTCTCTTATATTCCTCAAGTTGGCCACTATTTATATCTTGAATGTCACAATCAGGAACCAATCTAGTAATTGCACTAAGCAAACCTTGAGTAACCTCCTTTTGTTTTGAAAAAGAAGGCCTAAAATATATTCCTGGATTAAGAAAACAACCTGGTACATGTAATGGACTATGCAGTTGTTTATCCCGTCTAACATCAATTACCCAAATATATGGTCCATATTGAGATACTCTATTTTTCAACCTTGTCTTGATGACTTCTTTTGCTTTATCCATTGCCTCATATAAATAACTCATTGATGGTTTTTCTTCACTGTCTGCTAACCTAAGAACTCATACTAAAGGCTCGCTAACTTTGACTATATGTTCACATCACAACCAAAAGTCTTTATCTTGTAAAATTATAGCAACAATTTCCTTTCCAACTTGACTTTTATCATGGCTTGATTCTACCCATTTTGTGCAAGTAAACATCTGTCGAAGCTCATTTTTAAACTTAAGTAAACAATGGATGCTTAAAAAATGGGTAGCAAACCTTGTTATGTCAGGACGACATAAATCATTTCCATTAGTAAATTCTTTACTCATCAAAGCTAAAACCCATGCATGATTATATATAATTTTTGTTATATTTCTTGTGTTTTTTATGGTTTCATCAATCATCGGAAAATATCTTGGATCACAAATATTTTCTAACATTAAATCATTACAATGGGTAGGACAAGGAGACCAAAAAAAGGTGTCATACCTTTGCTGCAAAGCTTTCCCAGTAACCTTGAATACAGACTCATTATCACTAACAAATTGAACATATTTTCTTGTCCAATTTCTTGACAACTTCATCAAATATCTCAAGCAATGTATCTTTATCTTTTCGAAAACCTGAAGTGTCAACAGACTTCAAAAATATGGTACCTCTTGGAGAATAAGCAAGAAAATTCACAATTGGTACATCCCTCCTACTTGACCACCCATTTACCATAATAAAGCATCCATAAAGTTTCCAATCAGCCTTGATTCTTAAAAGATATTCATGGACATCATGAACTACATCTTTCAAAAGTGGTCCCCTTAAATCATGATATGCTGGTCCTTTAAAACCAAGTCCCATTGATGTTATGACATCTATCATTGGTTGATAATAGTATAATTTAACACCATTAAATGATACATTAACATCAAACCACCATATTGTTATGGCCTTTCTTGCATTATGTTCCTTCTCTTTAGAAGTCATTGCACTTTTAATGCTAGGTTGTGAACCTGGGGTAGTTAGTGGAGCAAATAAATTCATCTTTTTTTCTAGTTGCACTTATGCCTTGCATTGTCAATCTTTTATTTGTTTGTAAACTAATATCACTTAAATTAGGATTTGCATCATCACCCTCATCAATTTCATCATTGGAAAATGTTTAAGAATTTTCAATATCATTTCTAAGTCTCTTTCTCCAATGTTAAGTCCTCTATCGATTGCTTTATTTGTCATTTCACATCTGGAGGGACCTTTTTACAAGGTTCAACTTGGCCTTTAATACCAGCAAGGTGATACTTCAAACGAGTAATAACACCATCATTGATTCGTTTGCTATAATGAACACATATACATAAGTTCCTTGCACCAACAACCACCTGTCCATGAGCCCATGTTGGATCATCTGATCTTGCTAGAGATGAAGCTATGGAAGTTGCACCATTAGATGAGTTTTCAGTCATGTAATTTAATCTGAAGAAAAAACAAGAAAAATGTCAGCAAAGAAAGTATGTTTTTATTAATTATAAGCAACATAGAGTGGTCATGTTATGGTAATGCCGTGTGTGTGTATATTATCAAGAACTTGCATATATTATCTTCTCCCTTGTAGTTTTTTTTAACACTGAGGAGTCCCTTGTTCTATAAGGAACTTTCTTTTTCATGAACTCTTAGAAACAAGCTTAGCCCAGTTCACACATCTTAATCAGTTTCACAACAAACCTTGAAAAACATATTATTGGCAATCCCTGGGTGATTATTTGAGACTTCAATGAAGTGCTTGTTAGTGGTGACTGTAATGAAAGGTACATAAATAATAAAGGCTTTAAATAGTTTAGGCAATTTGTGGCGATATGTAATCTTATTGAGTTTCCTCTTACTGATCATGGATACACATGGTTTCGTGGAATCTGCATAATCAACTAGATTGTTTATTTATCCAATTTACAAAAGAAATAGAATAGCATATTCAATTTAGTTTTCTATCTTTGCTGTTGTGCTTTAATAAAAAAATTTATCTTTATGGAATGGGAATTATTGCTTAACAAGTTCTCTCCAACAACAAACATTAAGAGTAGATATAAGTTAAGGGAACAAATCAAACATTAGCAATCACCATTTTATAGGACAGGTAAAGGGAAACATGTTTTTTTTAGGAAATGTGAGAGAATCCGTATTCAAAAACATTACTAAACTATGCAAATAGTTAAACAAGTTATTGCAAAATTCCCTACAGATCAACTAATTTTTCTAGCAGTGAGACTAGAGGAGCTTTAAGAAACTGCATGCACGAAGTGCAAACTCTTAGAACGTTGCGAGAAACCTGAAGACAATAATATAGTTATTCTTTGGTTAGACTTGTAATCTGAAGAGGATTTGTTAATTGTAGCAAGAGCATAAAAAAATTGAGTACATATTCCTTGTTGTCTGCTACCTAAAGGTCCTTTGCTTGTTCAGAAAATTATTGGCACTTTACAAGTTTAAAATCATCTTTATATGTGCAACACATTTTGATATAAAAAGGAAGGAAGGCTGAGAGAAATCATCTTTATACTCTAATTGGATGTTATTAAACAAAACAAAAAATTCTTTTTAATAATCTAAAAATTCAAAAGATGAAAAGAAAAACTTTATCATAAATTCAGGCATTCGATCTTTAGTTATAAAAAGATGTGTACCTTTCAGAGGGGGTGTCGTCAGTCACTGCCATGGGAAGAAATTTAGGGAAGAAGAACTGATGAGGGTGCTGCCATGGGAAGCAATTTGGGGAAGAAGAAGTTAGGGATTTGAATTTGAGGGGAAATTATTTGGGGTTGGGTGGTGCCCGGGGTTCAATTTAATTCTTTGATTTTGTTTTCAAGGTTGAAACGGTAGAGGAGAAATGTTACTAGCGTATTTTGGCTGATATTTGGCCAAAAAATCCGAAATTTAAATCGAGGTAAAAACAATATTGTTTTATCTTGTTTTTTTCATTGGTACAAAACATTTCAGTCGAAACAAAACGAAACTAACAACCTTGATAATGACTGTCAAAGGAAATATATCTTCACATAAGGAAATATTTCTCCACTAAAAACAACAAATTTTCAAGGACACAAACTTAATGACAACAGATCTACATTGAAGACGGCAGATTTCCAGGAATAATGACAGCAAATTGGCATTGATTGTCTTTGATTATAATGTAATGGTTGTATGATATATATGGAAAATATATATATGGAAAATATATAAATGATAGGGGCTGAAAATCAGCTTGTATTTCCTTCCTTTAATAGCTTATAAATCTATATATATAGGGTTATGTTCAGCAATACAAAATACACTTTTTGTGGCAAAGAAACTTCTAAATTGTCATGATATCAGAGCCCTTAGTCTTAGTATCATCTGTCTTGGTTTTTCAAAGCCCTTTAAGTCTCAATTAGTCTGCATTCAAGCGTTGCTAGTATCATTTCTTATGACAAGTCTGATGTTTATTTGATTAGGTTTAATGGCAAGAATTACTCTGTTTGGGCATTTCATTTCATGATCTTCGTCAAAGGCAGGGAGTTATGGGGGCATGTTGATGGCAGTAATTCAGCTCCTGAAAAAGACAAAGCTCGACATGATAAGTGGGAAGTCAAGGATGCACAAGTCATGACATGGATTTTAGGTTCTGTTGAACCCAATATCATCTTGAATCTTTGAACATCTCAAATTGCTGCTCAAATGTGGACTTACCTAAAGAAAGTTTACAACAAACAAAACACTGTTAAAAGGTTCCAGCTTGAGCATGAATTGATTATTCTTCAATAGGATAGTCTCTCTTTTTGTGAATTTTATTCTAGATTCACTAATCTTTGGACTAAATACACTGATATAGTTTATGTTGATTTACCATCCAAAGAACTGAGTATAGTTCAATCTGTCCATGAAACAACTCAAAAGGATCAATTTCTAATGAAGTTGAGATTAGAATTTATCCAATCTCATGAACCGAGAGACTATCCCCTCCTTGGATACATGTCTCAATGATCTTCCTCGTGAAGAACAACATCTTTCTACTCAATCCATCATGGAACAACAATAAATATCATCAGTTTCTGTGACCTATATAGCACAAGGTAGGCCATAAGGTACAAATGTGAGCACTTTCCAGTGTTTCTGCTATAAGGGATTTGGGCACTTTGCTGTAAATTGCCCTAGAAAATTCTACAACTACTGCAAAAAGGATGGGCATGTCATCAAAGAATGCCTAATTTAACCTCTTAAGAAGAAGGAGATAACATATACTGCCTCAATTGGCTCTTCTAGTGTTGGTGGTTTTGTGGCACAAACTACTCCTGCTCAAACTCGTGTTTCTGCCCCTGTTTCTACCCAGTCCATAACCCCTGACATGATTCAGCAGATGATCATGCCTGCTTTTTCAGCATTATGACTCTCAGGTAAAACATTCTCAACATCATCTCCTTGGTATTTTGATTCTGCAGCCTTTATCACATGACAAACATTGTTGATTCTCTTACAAATGTAAGAATATATTATGGAAATCTCAAAATACAAACTGCCGATGACAATCAACTGCCTATCACAACCACTAGTGATGTTTCCCCCACTCTTACTGATGTCTCATATCCCCTAGTCTAACCACAAATCTTGTGTTTGTTGGTCAATTAGTGGAAGATGATTACAAAGTTGAATTTTCTAAATCTGGTTGTATTGTGCAAGATCAACAGTCAAGGAGGATGATTGCGAGGGGACCTAAAGTAGGACGTCTCTTTCCCCTTCAATTTCCTTTATCCTCTTTGCCTTTTATCACTTGTAATTTTGCTCAAATTGATCATTGAGCATGGCATAAACGTTTAGGACATACAAACTCCAATGTGTTGCGTGCTTTATTAAAATCTTGTTGTCTCCTTGGGAATAATCAAACACCATCTCTTAATATTGTTCAATTTGATTGTCATTCTTGCAAACTCGACAAGAGCAAAGCTCTACCTTTTCTTGTTCACGCATTTACATGTTATCACACTTTTCCATCTAATACATAGCGATGTGTGGGAGAATGGCACCAATTACATCGCATGTAAATTACAAATACTCTATCACCTTTATTGACGAATATAGTCGTTTCACATGGATTTACTTTCTTCATTCCAAAAACAAGGTATTTTCTATTTTTAAGATCTTTTATGCATATGTTCAAACTCAATTTTCCACCATTATCAAAAATCCTTTGTTCGACAATGTAAGAGAGTACACATCTCATTTGTTTTAGGATTTCCTACAAAATCATGGCATTATCCATCAATGGTCTTGTCCTTCGACACCTCAACAAAATGGGGATGGCTGAAAGAAAAAAACCATCACCTTCTTGATATGGTTTATACACTTCTATTAGAATCCTCCACACCCTCTCGATTTTAGGTGTGAAGCTCTTTCTACTGCTGTCTATCTCATCAACAAATTGCCTTCTTTCTATATTGAACCATGATTCACGTTTTGTTAGGTTATTTGGTCATCCTCGCAACTTATTCTAATCTTTCGTATCTTTGGTTGTGTTGTTATGTTGATCTTTCCTGCATCTGAATGCACAAAACTCACATCTCAATCCTCTAAATGTGCTTTTCTAGGATATTCAGTACAACAGAAAGGTTTTCATTGTTATGATCCAGTTCAATGTCGTCTTTGAGTTTCTAGAAATATGATTTTCCTATAAAATTAGCATTTTTTTACCACCAATCAAGATCTTGTTTCTCCTTCATTTTTCTGTTTTGCCTATGTTTCCTAACTCTTTCTGCATATTCCGTTCCTTCTAAGCCTCTCCTAGTGTATCAACGACGGTCCTACTAGCAGCTCCCACCAGTTGTGAACACCTTCTCAACCCTTTAAGCATCTTCTCCGATTACTGCTCCTATACCTGCACCTCCATCCATCAGACATAGTACTCGAGTTCGTAGACCTCTTGATAGGTTTGGTTTCTCTACTCCTTCATCCTTCACAAACATCTTTGTCTTCTATTTCTATTCCTTCATCTTATAAACAAGCAATGGATCATGAGTGTTGGCGAGAAGCAATTGACACTGAACTTTCTAGCACTTGAAAAGAGTCAAACATGGGATGTTATCTCATGTCCTTCTCATATCCAAACACCTTGGTAGTAAGTTTGTATTTTCTATCAAACTTTGTTCTGATGGGTCCATCAACCGTTATAAAGCTCGATTAATGGAACTTGAGAACAACCAAGAATATGGTCTTGACTATGATGAGACCTTTGCACTAGTCACCAAGATGACCACTATCAGAACCATACTCGCACTTGGTGCCTCTCAATCTTGGTCCTTTCATCAAATGGATGTTAGGAATGCCTTTCTCCACGGTGATCTCAAAGAAGAAGTTTACATGAAACTTCCCTCTTGTATGCCTACTTCCCTCACTAAATGATGTTTGTAAATTGAAACAATCTTTGTATGGTTTAAAGTAGGCACCACAAGTATGGTTTGAAAAATTTTCAATCTACTTTACTTGGTTTTTCTTTCACTCAAAGCCAGTATGACTCTTCACTTTTTCTACAAAAAGATATCAACATGTATCGTTATCCTCCTTGTTTGTATGGATGATATCGTCATCATTGGCTCTGACTTGGAGGCAATCGCTGCGGTTCAAACTTTGTTGAATTCCATTTTCCATATGAAATACCTTGGCAAACTCACCTACTTCTTGGGTTTGGAGATACAACATCAGCCTCACGGTCTCTTTGTGCATCATAACAAGTATAGTCAACATCTAGGTCAGCTCGCAGGTCTCATCAATACTACTTTGGTTGACACTCTCATGGAACTTAATGTGAAATAGCATTGTACTGAAAGAGAGCTTCTTAAGGATCCTACTACCTATTGAAAATTGGTTGGTAGTCTTATCTACCTCACCATTACTCGACCAGACATATCATATGTTGTTCATATAGTAAGCAAGTTCATGAAAGCACCACGACATCTTCATCTTTTTGTCATTCATCGTATCATTTGACTACAATCATGGGACAATTGGTCATGACTTATTTTTTCCTTCCAGTTCTTCACCCTCAATTACAAGCATATAGTGACATTGACTAGGCCGGTTGTCCAGATACTAGAAAATCTACCACCAGGTGGTGTATGTTTCTTGGTGATGCTCTTATCTCTTTGGAAATGCAAGAAACAAGATAACGTCTTCAAATCTTTCTAAGGAGGCAGATATTGAGCCATGTTTGTTGCTTGCTCTGAGATTATTTGGCTACGTGGTCTCCTCACCAAACTAAGCTTCTATCTTATTCACCCCACACCACTTCATGCAGAAAACACTAGTGTCAGTCCAAATTACCGCCAACCCAGTCTTTCATGAACGCACCAAGCACATCAAAAGTTGATTGTCACTCCATCAAAGTAGCCTATGATCATCAAGTCATCACCCTCCCACATGTCCCTACAAATTTACAGATCATAGATATCTTCACAAAATCCCTCCCACGTCAGCGTCATAATTTTCTCATTGGCAAATTTGATGCTTTGTTGATTTACCAACATCAATTTGAGGGGGGTATCTTTACATAAGGAAATATATCTTTACATAAGTAAATACATTTCATCCATTAAAAACAACATATTTTCAGAGACACAACTTAATGGCAGTTGATCTACATTGAAGATGGTAGATTTCCAGGAATAATGATAGCAAATTTGCATTGATTGTCTTTGATTATTATGTAATGGTTGTAAGATATATATGGAAAATGTTTATATGATAGGGGCTGAAAAATCAACTTGTATTTTCCTTCCTTTAATAGCTTATAAATTTGTATATATAGGGTTATGTTCAACAATATAAAATACACTTTTTGTGGCAAAGAAACTTCTAAATTGTCAATAATAGCTATAATAATTGTGATAATTTAACAATCATGATAATAAAATTGATAATAATAATAATCCAAAAATTCATTAGTCGATGTTGTTTTTGTTAAAATTGATTTTTACGGCTTTTTTATATATGATATTTCAAATATAATATCACATAAATAAAAAAATATACAAAGTCACACGTAAACAAAACAAGTGAAAAAATTGGGTCAAATTATCTACAATGAAAAAATATACGAGTCAATGAAAATATTGGGTTTTGCTCAAAATCCCTAGGTGGCCGAGTATGTCCCTCCTTGGCTGTTTTTCATACCTCTCTCCCCCATGTATACAAAACTTATTATCGCGGTTAAGATCATCCTCGACTACATCTATAAATTTTCCAGCGACACTCTCATGCTTCCTAGCTTTTCTACCCTTTTTACTACGTCCCCTTATATGACCTAATCTCTAACTTTTTCAATCCTTCTCATCACACTCACCAAACAAATATTTCACCTGTTGTTGTATTCTTGAAAGCCCATCTTCTGAGATCTCACCCTTTTTTGTGGCACACTATTAGAAGACATATTTTTTTATAACTTGCACGAAAGCTTTTAGCAAAAAAACACATCACACACTCGTGTTTCACATAAATTTATAGGCTTTTCACCCTATTATGCTCCCTACACCTTTTTCCTCTCATATTGTCTTTCTTTAGTTCTTGAAATCACTTAACAACAATTTAGAGAAAACAAATTAACCAATTATACAATGAATTTATAAATTTGATATAGACTCAAGAAACAAGAAATTTAAAAAACTAAGAAAATAAAACTACGATGACAAATTCATGAGTATCAATACAAATTTGTACAAATAATATGATGATTTGAAGACATGAAATAAAAGAAAATCATTAAGGAGCTAAACAAAGACAAATCAATTCAAGAACTTAGGTGTGTATACTGAATTTGATCAAGAAAGCCTCAAAAGAACACTAGTTAAGTGTTCAACAAAGCAATAAGAAGTAAGATCTCTAATTGTTTTTTTATTTTTTTATATAGATGCTCAAATCTATCAAGAATCAAACAAGAAATAATAAAGACTCAAATTGAAGGGGTTATAACTTGTGATTAGATCTGCTTTGATGTCAATTGATGCTAACCCTAGCGCAATCTAACCCAAGTTTGTTGAGATTTGAATGAGTTTATCACAATGAAAGACTTGCTCCAAGGCAACAAGACTATAAACCAACTTGATCACAACATCTATAGTTGGAGACGAGCAAAAGAAAGTATAAATTCACAGCAAAGGATGGTCAATTATTTGAAGAGTTAGAAAAGTTCTAATTAAGAACAAAGATTGAGCAACCAAAAGTCGGCTACAATGCTGAAATTATCATAAAAAATGTGCTGAAATTATTTCCTAAAAAGCATTTGAAACTCCAAGTCAAAACTCTAGTTTCCCTAATGGATCCCACATAAACCTAATTTAAATAATAATCAACCCAAGATAAAACTAGCCCAAACTAATTAAAAATAAATCAGGATGAAACCCAAACAAAATGTCTCCTCTCAAATAAATGAAAGTTTGATAGACCCAACTAATTAAATAAGACAAGTTTGATCATTTCCACAGTCTGGCTGGCAGTAGCAAAGCCCAACTTCAAAAGGATGGGTTCTCTCTTCTTAAAGGAATTATAAGGCGAGCCATATACCATTGGAAAGGTATGGAAGTCTAGTTTCCAACACCTAACTGAAATCACAACAAAAATTGGATTTATATCTCCAGTTATGATCTACAAGAGCAAAGAAAGGTCAAACATTCTGAAATTTAGTCTTCTTCTCCCAATCCTTGTGTAATGGTCTTGGTTCCACCAACAAACCCCCCTTTGAACATGAATCAAATTAATCAAGGTTTGATTTTTACTTATTATAGATACTATTGAAGTCCACCTTAGTCCATGTATCTTGAAGAAGTTCATTGAAGACTTCTTTGAACTTCTTAGCTCTAAGCCTTGTAACTGGACCAACTAGAACCCTCTAATGAAATCCTTTGATGGTTGAATTGCATCAAATTCAAAGATGTGTTATGAAGCTTTGATATCAAACATGAATTTGATATTTAGTTTGATAGAATATGCAAAACATACCTATAATATAAAGAATGGCTTGATTGTGAACCAAAACGAATGGTAGGCATTTTCATTTGATGGAAGTTTTTGATTGTGTAGTTGTTTTATTTATATAGATAATGAGATATATTTTTTATATATATTTGAAGAAAAAAATAATTACAACTAGAGATGGTTATTAATTTATATTCATTGAAACATTACTAGTTATTGTACTTATATATGTATAATATTAGACATACATGTAGTAGAAACAGCACGCCCTTCCAACTCTCGCCAGCATGAATTGCATCTCATTTTCACCTTCACTATGAGACTTTTATCCAGATATTATCCACATATCTGAACCTACTAATTGTTCGTTTATAAGTGTGGTTAAAATTGTTTTTCAAAGTATTTTTTTTTATTAAAAAAATACATCAAAATAATATTTTTTTTAAAATATATTTTTAATATTAGCACATCAAAATATCTAAAAACACACAAAAAAAAATTAAAACAAGAAAATAATAAATAAATAAATAAAAGAATTTGGGTTTACTAGGCACCCTAGGAGTTTAATAGCATTAGCGTTAACTACAACTCCACATGCAGACACAGATTCAAACTAATCTGCATCGCTGTTAAGTGCAGCCTCATGGTTTTAAAAATTGAATTTTGGGATGACCTTGGGGAAAATCATCAGCCACATGGTTTTAAAAAACAGAATTTGCGCAAATATTTATATTTTTGTACAAAAGTTTTCCTCATAAGATAAAACACACTCCATTGCCACAATATCAAAAGAATTGCTAAAATTTTGTCAAATATACAGCTTTAAAGTACAAATTCTAATCACTAATAATCGAGCTACACATATTTTCTAGTGTCTAAATATTGATCAAGGTGGTGGTTAATCAGTAATCAAGAAAACTTAGTAAGGATTATGAAAATGACCAGAGTATCCTCAGTTTGGTACTGAGCCAAGAAGTCTGCGCCGCCCAAAATTTGAATGAAAACCACCAATTTTCTCGTGTTCCAAAAGTGAAGTCTTGTTATTCAAATTCCGGAAACTCCTTTCCAATTCTCAAATTTTCTCAGCATCCAAACGAAAAGCATGTAAAATTAGGGTATACATGCGAATCGAATTGATAAGTTTTCCTGAAATTACACTCCTTGGCATTCTCCTTAATGAAAATCACAAATCAATGACTAAAATCTTAGAGAAACTAGAGATTATAAACATAATTAATCATGCGGAGATCTAAAACGCGAGCAAAGTGACCATCGAAATAAAAAAGCAGCAGCAATTTCTATTGCGAAAATCAAATGTATTTGTTACTTCGGAAACAGTGAAAGGTGATTTGAAGAGACACGAATTCCTAACCTGAAAGAGTACTGGCTCGAAACGTTTCTTCTCTTGTCTTCTTGGCTTGTGGTGTGGGCGTTTTGAAGGAAAGAAATGGCGGCAACTCGATTTTATTTATTTATTTCAAATTATCACACTTCGCTCCTCTCTCTCTCTCAAGCAAGGAATTTATAATTTGACGTTTCTCATCTCTCTCAAAATCTGGATTCAGAACGGTGTCGTTCTTCAAGCAACTCTTTTAATTTTCTTTTAACCTTAAATAGTGTTAAAAAAACCAGAATTTATAAAAAAACGAGGTTACTTGCCCGCGTGTTGTGCTGAGCTTTTTTCTATGTTAGAAACTGATTGATTTTATACATGTTGTAATTAATTATTTTAATATTTAATTAGCAAAATTGTAATCGATAAAATATTTAAGAAGTGGTTTTTTTCCGCCTAAAAGGGATTGGATGTTGCTATTGTTAAAACTATTTTGATAATTATTTAATCGGTATATTGTACCATTAGAATCGATAAAATACTTTGAACATGAGTCATGTGCTTCGTGTAACTTATTGATTAATTATTGTGTATGTTTTATTTTGATGAATTATTTTATTAGCAAATAGTAAAATTACAATCGATGAATTTTAACACACATGAGTGATTTGTTTTACTCAAAAAACAATTTGATTAGTGGTTTTGTTTTAATTACTTGGGTAATAATTTAATTGGTAGATAGCAAAACTGCAATTGATCAAATTGACTAAAGATGAGTTACTTGTTGCCTGCAACATACTAATTACTTCTTCGGCATGTTTTAACTATGTGACGAATAATTTATTTGACAAATAACAAAAATACAACTGCTGAAATTTATTAGAGATTAGTTTTTCAGATTTTTTCTTCATTTTATTGTATTAAAAATATTTTAGAGCACTGAGATTAAATAAATGGGAGATTCATAAAGAAAAGTTAGTTTATTTATTTATTTATATATATATATATATATTAAGATATTAAAATAAAAAAATATCATAATATATAATTAGCCTCATCTATTTTTCAAGGAAAAAGTCCTAAAATAATTAATATTAATTATTCTAAATGTCTTATCTATAGTAAAATAAATACATATAAAAACTAAATGATCTTAAATTTTGTAAGTTGATTATTTAGCTTAGATGTATAGCAGTAAATATATATATATATATATATATATATATATATAAGACCATTAACAATTTTGTTACATGTTAAAAAATTTTGTGTTGATTGTGGCAAAACGCAGGGCAATTTTTTTTTATTGTAGATAATATGGCACAATTTTTTCAACCTGTTTTGTCTACGTGTGGTTTTGTATATTTTTTTACGTGATATGAGATCTGAAATATCATACATAAAAAAGCTGCAGAAGTTATTTTTTCACAAAAATAACATTGATCAATGGCTTATTTTGATTATAATTTTCATTGTTATTGTTATGATTGCTAAATTGTCATAAATATTCTCACTGCTATTATGAACATTATTGCAAATAAGTAATATTCTAATTATCAGTGACAATATTATCGTTGTCACTATCATTATTGCTATCAAAAGAAATTAAAGTATTTGTTTTTATTTTTAAGATTTATTCTTTTATATTTTTATATTTTATGTGATATTAGAACACCGGCATTATCGATGGCGATATCTCCTTCGCGCGTGGCGCGGTTTTTCGATAACGATATCTGCCGCCGCGCGGCGTAGTCTTTCGGCGGCGATTTCACGATCGGCGCGATGCCGTTTCGTTGGCGATATCTTGTTCGCGCGCGGCGCATTTTCGGTGGCGATATCTCCTTCGCGCGTCTGCGGTTTCGGTGGCGATTTCATGATCGGCCGCGATCGCGATTTTCGATAGCGATTTCATGATCGGCGCGACCCGGTTTTTCGGTGGCGATTTCATGGCGGCCGGGGGCGCGATTTTCGTTGGCGATATCTCCTTCGCAGCGACGCGGTTTTGGTGGCGATTTCATGATCGGTCGCGGCATTTGTTTTCGGTGGCGATATCTCCTTCACGCAGCGGCGCGATTTTTCGGTGTCGATTTCATGATCGGCCGCCACGCGGTTTCCGGTGGCGATATCTCGCTTCGCGCGCGACCACGGTTTCCGGTGAGCATATCTACTTCGCGCGCGGCGTAGTTTTAAACTACGATATCTCCTTGGCGCGCGCCGCGGTTTTTCGGTGTCGATTTCATGATCGGCCGCGATGCAATTTTCGGTGAAGATTTCATGATCGGCCGCGATGCGGTTTTCGGTGGCGATATCTCCTTCGCGCGGGGACGCCGTTTTCGTTGGCGATATCTCCTTCGCGCGCAGCGCGATTGTCGCTGATGATTTCTGATCGGCGCGATGCGAGTTTTCGGTGACGATATCTCCTTCGCGCGCGGCACGGTTTTCGGTGGCGATTTCATGATCGGTCCGATGCCGTTTTCGTTGGCGATATCTCCTTGGCGCGCCACGCGGTTTTCGGTGGCGATTTCATGATCGGCCGCCCACGCGGTTTTCGGTGGCGATATCTCCTTCGCGCGAGGCGCGGTTGTCGGCGATGATTTCTGATCGGCCGCGATGCGGTTTTCGGTGGCGATATCTTCTTCGCGCGCCACGTAGTTTTTAAACTTACGATATCTCCTTCGCGCGCGGCAGCTGTTTTTCGGTGCTCGATTTCACGATCGGCCGCGGCGCGTTTTTCGTTGACAATATCTCCTTCGCGCGCGACCCGGTTTTCGGTGATGATTTCATGGCGACCGCGGCGCGATTTTCGTTGGCGATATCTCCTTCGCGCAGCGGCGGTTTTCGGTGGCGATTTCATGATGGGCGCGGCGCCGTTTTTCGTTGATGATATCTCCCTTGCGCGATCACGATTTTCGGTGGCGATTTCATGATCGGCGCGGCGCGATTTTCGGTGGCGATTTCATGATTGGCCGCGACCCGGTTTTCGGTGATGATTTCATGGCGGCCAGTGGCGCGATTTTTCGTTGGCGTTATCTCCTTCGCGCGCGGCGCGGTTTTCGGTGGCGATTTCATGATCGAGCTGCGATGCAATTTTCGGTGAAGATTTCATGATCGGCCGCGATGCGGTTTTCGGTGGCGATATCTCCTTCGCGCGGGGCGCCGTTTTTCGTTGGCGATATCTCCTTCGCAGCGCAACGCGATTATCGGCGATGATTTCTGATCGGCGCGATGCGGTTTTCGGTGGCGATATCTCCTTCAGCCTGTGAGCGATTTTGATGGCGATTTCTGATCGGCCGCGGCGCAATTTTCGGTCATGATTTCATGATCGGCCACGGCATGATTTTCGGTGAAAATTTCATGATCGGCCGCGATGCGGTTTTCGGTGGCGATATCTCGCTTCGCGCGGGGCGCCGTTTTTCGTTGGCGATATCTCCCTTCGCAGCGCAACGCGATTATCGGCGATGATTTCTGATCGGCCGCGATCACGGTTTTTCGGTGGCGATATCTCCTTCGCAGCGTGGCGATTTTGATGGCGATTTCATGATCGGCCGCGGCGCAATTTTCGGTGATGATTTCATGATCGGCCACGGCGCGATTTTCGGTGAAAATTTCATGATCGGCCGCGATGCGGTTTTCGGTGGCGATATCTCCTTCGCGCGGGGACGCCGTTTTCGTTAACGATATCTCCTTCGCGCGCGGCACGGTTTTTCGGTGGCGATTTCATGATCGGCCGCCACGCGGTTTTCGGTGGCGATATCTCCTTCGCGCGGCACGGTTTTCGGTGGCGATATCTACGCCAGCGCGCGCGGTGTTCGGGGGGCGATAGCTACGCCAGCGCCCGGCGTAGTCTTTTTGGCGATGATTTCCTAATCGGCCAGCGATCGCCGTCTACTCGCGCGCGGCGTAGTCTTTCGGTGATGATTTCTGATCGGCCGCGATGCCGTTTTTCGTTGACGATATCTTGTTCGCGCGCGCGCATTTTTCGGTGACGATATCTCCT